>OX388313.1:17833466-18433466 GCA_947579605.1 Athripsodes cinereus | reverse complement strand
TTCGTTATCGATTCGTTATCGATTTAACATCTTTAAATTTAACATATTCGACCATTACGCAGAATGATGAGGTGAGATTTTTTCTTTAACATTTCTGATATTAAATAAAATATAGACAATTTGCTGAATGAATACAACTTTAAGGAGAGGGCATTGTTTTCATTGTAACTTATCTCGTAAATAATGTGTCTATAATGGGTACGTAAAGAATCATACAGATATCCTTACCTACCTATGAACAGAGTAAAATATTAACGTGGCGATTAGTTTTTACTTTAATTATCGATTTTCTATAATTTCTGTGATAATTTAATTTTTATTGATCGACCTTAATATTTCAGTGAAGCTCTATATAAGGCTGTAGGTAATAATCATATTTGCAGTAATATTATGATATATTATTACTATCAACCAATACCTTTACCATATATGGTTTGTAAAATCAGGTGAACAAAGTTAGCCTAGCAATAAGAATTGGATTGATTGGTGCTCTAGTAATCTTTTAGATCATTAAGCTGCCTACCAGCGCCTACGAATACTTTTCCAAACATAAAGATTAATATGTTCACATTTATCAGAATAACTAATTTATAGAACGATTGTAAATTATTGCTAATATTAGTTTCAGGGGTAAATCACTTTTACAAAGGCTTTCAAAATTTAAACCATAAAAGTGTTGTCCTTGTATGGATATTAAATAATCAAATGTGAAAATATTTTTTAATATTTATTAAATATATATACATATACGTTTTGAAGTAGGTAAATGTGGTCAGAAACTAAACAGTAGAATGTCCGTGTACCCAATTGCTTCTGTTAATAATTGTTTATTCATTTGGAGTGCGTATTTTTCAATTGCCCTCTATTGCCAAATAAGGATTTTATTAAAAATTATCAAAACTATTTCATAATAAAATTTTTATTAATAAGTAAACTAGGTATTACATTATTAAAATTATAAATTATTTAGTAAACAATAAACATATTTATTCCCAACAGCGACCCTGTGTGTTGTTTACTTCTAAAGTTGTTTTTATTCTGTGAGGGCATTGACCGCGCTGTCCTTGTTTTGCACTTGCTTCTTCATTCGATGTCACTCTGATTTACGGGCGGGCGCTGTTTCGTCTATTTTATTAATTGTGAAGTTATTTTTTGTAGTGATTTGCCATAAGAATCTATAACGTATACTTACTGTGAAATTTAGGAATAATTCACTCGAATTCGTGTGCTTTGCTATAAAGCAAAGGAAAGAAGGATTTGTTCATTTTGTCTTATAATAAATTATGTCCAGTTAGAATTAAAAAGATAGTGAAATACAGTACACGACGAACATAGTTAATGGAAATTTCCAATTTAACAATAATACATAATATCATCATTTTACATACATCCTACTTATATGCCTATTTATTGTGTTAAATTGTTTAATGGGTTAGTTGGAGGATATTGTGCTCCTGCGATGAACTCGCCCATTCCACATTTTTTTTTTATATTTTTGTCATGTTTATTTCTAGGTATCCTAAATTTTTATGTGCAGTAAATATTTTTATAATTATTATTTGACAATATCATTTATCTTTTGTGGGCGTTAGGCTTGTAATGTTTTTATAACTACATAAATGTTTTGCGCGTTTATTATTAAATAACAATCTAATTTAAAAATATAAATTATTATTTTTCGCAGTAGTAATAATTTAATGACGGTTAATGAGTAATTTGCATTTCTAAATATAACATATAAACAAATCGTTACTTTAACGCACAAAGTAATTGTGTTTGTTCTAATTATATGTGTTATTAAAGCACACCAGATCTATTGTATGAAAAATCACAATACAGCCAAAAAACCTGTGATTAGATTTATTTCTTAATTTTAAAGTTTAAATGAGTTCGTCGGTAGCCTGGAGGTAGAGTCTCGACCTCGAGAACATGGGGCCCGTGGTTCGATACCAGGTGCCGGCAAACTCCCCTTTCACGACACAAGCTTTTAGTAGCTTACTGTGAAATTTGGGTTTATAACAAACACCTAGATATACAAGATAATTGAAAAAAACACAATATGTAGTTAACTTCCAAATGACTTTATTAACTTCGCGTACTAGTATTCTATATATACCTATCTTTTTTACCTAGATATACCTATCTTTTTTTTAAAAAAAATACAAAGCCTAAATAATAAGACTACATATAAATTGTCCACAAATGAAGCTAATATAATTCACCAGAATAAAGAAAAATAATCTATGGATAATAATAATAATAAGGATGCACATCTCATTGGCATCTAGTACTGGTAAACATTAGCAAAGGATCACCAGCCATGGAGGCAAGTTCTGAAAAAGGCCAAGACCTGATCTGACGTCGTAGAGCTATTGATGATGATGATTTTATATTACATTCTTAGACTGCACGTTTGGTAACAATCAGTTGATATTTGCTTTAAACGTTAAGCTTGCACGTTTACCAAGCTCTGGCTGAGGTTAAAGATTATTTACAAAGTATTTGGATACCAACTTGATTCATACATACCCATTCAGAGTATAGTACGTTCACCAAGGCCATGTTCCCCCACAATAATATACGTACAGCGTACAGCACAATATGTTTTTATCATTTTATTTAATCTGCATACCTTCCAGCATACTGTGAATGCTTTGTACTGCCTAGGTACCTTAAGTTATCTGAAAATAATCTTATACATACATACATTATCAAATTATATACCTATCTACCAATCATACAAAATTATTTCCGTAACGCACTTTTCGATTGAAAATCCAACCAACAGACCTATAAAACTTATTTTTAATACATTATGTTTTTCGATTGCAGGATTTTGATGAAAATAAACAAACATATCTATATTAAAATAAAAAGTGTTTAAAAATATGACTACTAGAAAAAGGAATAGCTGGATTTTGTAAGTATCATACGCAAACATTTTTACGTGAAATAATCAAAATAACATTAATAAGTATAGAAATTTACGCTATTTTGTTTTAAAAATGTGTGTGTCTTTTCAGAAATTGTGTCCGACTAGTTATGCATTAAACAATTTGATGAAATGGTTCGACATATGGCTGCTTGTAGAAGTAATCAACTTTTTTTTATCACTGCCAACTCAATACAATGGCGTTCATGACATAATATGTTATTACAAAAAGTTTTCCAGATATATTTTTTACTTAAATATTGTCTACCAATTAATTTATGTTTTTATAATATTTTTTTTATATCAATTAAATACTAAATATAAATAATTGTATCGTATGTTGGAAATACGCTTAGAATATAAATATACTCCATGGCGTATGTAAAATATTAAAATATATGAATTATCGATAATTCAAAATGTCACTATAAACTTTTTAATAACTCCTTAAAGATTGTGTACAGTGTTATTAGATTATTTTTTATACCTTACATCTCGAGTTTGATTCCCGGTTTAGAGAAAATTGTTACATTAAAATCATTATTTTTTTTCTTCAGTCATCTCCCCGCTGCTGGATGTAGACCGCTTCAATATTTTTCCATTTCTTTTATTCTGTGTTTCTCTTGTCTTTAATTGTTTTTCGTGCTAAGGAATAGTATTCCATCTAGTATATTGTAGTTCTTTAAGTATTGTTTTCATATTTTGTTCGTGTCCGTATCGAGTTAACAAAAATGTCAGGTTCAACATTTCACAGCATTGTAGAAAATGTTATATTAACATATTATTATACATCATTCATTCTCTTCTCGTAAAGGTCGGAAGTATAATATTATTTTCTCTAAATTTAGGTTATCTAAGATGGAAGCTTGTAAGCTTATGTATAGTAGATGTGTCCTTTAGGAAAAAAGGTTGAATGGCATATATTCATATACTTTCACAATATTTCACATCTATCATCTCTGTACAGTTTCTCTTACATATTTTATTACTTAAAATGCTCTGTCTCTTGCATCTGATCTAAAAAATTGTTTAATGCTCGGTAAAAACAAAATTATAGATGATGGCTTACTTCTGAAAGGTTCCCTATTTATTCCCTAATTATTGTCTATTTTTGCCCTGTGATACAAAATAAAATAATAATAAAAACTTATAGTTATGTGCCATTATGAGTTTAATAACCAATACCGTGACTTATTATAAGCCAAAGGTGTGGGAACTTTTTCAATACTTACCTATTACATTAGTATTACATACCTAGATATCAATATCAACATGAGTATTTTCGAGTCCTTTAATAGTAGGCACTAAATACATAGCAGGAATCTGAACACTTGGATATAACAACACATATTACATATAATAATAATAACTAACTAATGTCCTTGATCAAATCTATAATACACAATGTTACACATTGTTGATAATGTCAGATGTTTATAATCTACCAAGGCACATTACAATGCAGTATGTATTTTATAACATAACATAACATGGATATAATTATTATATTACCAAGTTAGTGCCTGCAGATCTCTATGGTTATTTATTTTTATGGATTTTAAAACAGTTTTTACAGTATGCATAATATCTACCTACATATTATATTTATTACGAGCCGCTGCAAGAGTCACACCCATTTTGTTTATTGTACTTTTTCTATTAACAGCAATAATTAAATAACGTTATAGTTAACCAGTGCTGAAGTAAATAAAGTAAAATTATATCTAATGTACATTATGTTTTAATGCTGAAAACAATATAACCAACCATCTGGATGTAATCTTTATTAAAAGATCGCGATATTAATTTGTCATAAATGAAACATGACAAATAGCAGAGCATGAGGAAAAGTAGAAAAAAATCTCCAGTCCTTCCAACATAAAAAATGAGAAACGTCAAAAAAAGGCAGTTATAAATAATCATAACTACGTAAAATGCAATATTGGACTCATTACGTACGCTTAAGTGGAGTAGTTGTTAAAAGGATCTGTTCCATTACGATCATCATTTTTGGGGAATCTTAGCACTCGAAGAATAAAGGAATAATGGCATTAATTGCTACCGAAGATATACGAAAAAATTCAAAGATAAATGGCCACAATAATACATTGAACTTATTCTAAAATTCATTATGGTAATAATAATTTAAACCTAATAGTTAACTATTGTCCATAATAATTTTATTTACGCCTTCACTCTGAGTAGGTACTACCGGAAAGGTTAATTTGCAAACACGAATGATTATTATATTCAAAAGTAGGTACTGAGTGTTAAAGTGCGCTGCTGTTTGTCTACTGAGAAGGAACTTACGATTGTTGAAAATGCCAGTGAGGTTACTTAACAACATGGACAGAACGTGAACTGTGGACCTATAAAATATATGAATATATTTTATGAACTAAATGAACTTAACAAAATATACACAAAAGTTAAAACCATATTTACGTAGAATTAAATACCAAATCTTAATTGCAACCAAATTATATATTATTTTTAGGAGGTAGAAGTCAAATTGAAGCTATAAATTTTTATGCATTTGTCCTCCAAAACACTGTAGACATTTTACCATACTTCTCATATTAATATATTATGTTACACTGTTTCAGTAATTATTATTCAAATATATTATCAAATTACAGTTTAGTAAATTACTCAATATATATTTTGATAATAATGTTACGTACTACAATAATATATTAAAGTACTTTAAGAGAGGGTATGTCTAATCTACGTTACCAATAAGACAGAATGTATGTACCTATAAGTACAACCTACAATATGTTGTATAAGTTGTTAGCAGGGTACCGTACTTGTTTAATTTAGTTTGTCTGGGTTACATTTGTACCAGGTTGGTAGTACACACAAGTACTTAGTGTAAGAATTATCTTAATATTTTGAAACATATCGTGACAACCGGTACGTATGCAGAATTCACGTTATTATTCTACCTACTGAAATAATGTATTGTGATAAACCCGTCATTTAATGATGTCATCAAATCGCATACGTATTTCTAATTCAAGTTTATAATTTTAACAATAATTAAGGGGTTCGCAGGCTTAAAACTTCGTTACTGGGTGAGAAAATCGGAAATAAAGAGAATATGTCGAAAATGCTGTGCAATGGGGAAAAGCAAGTAGATACTTATGGAAAAATCATGTGGGGAAAGCAAGTTTGGATAGAGTGATGAGGAAAGCATACCCTCAGGAAGACTACCTAGACGATGAATGAATAGCTGGGCATCCACCTTTTAGCAACAGACTCCGAGAACAACAGGATACAGTCCTAACTAAAGCAGAAGAAGAAGATTAAGAAAACGAAAATACAGTTGTTTTTTGGAACTATGTAATCTCCAAAATAAAAGGGGATTATAGATTTTCTTTTACAAATTTGTATCGTTTGTAATTTACAGTTTTGATACATTGTTTAACGTAAGTAGTTTTACAACTAACATTTATGAACGTTAGTGTCGGACGCCTACTAGTATTATTAAGTTTAAAATATTATTTACATCCATTTAATATCAACTACACCGTCGTGCAAAAACAGTGTTTAGTACAATCATGTAGTCCCTTCTATAAAAATGTTTAATTAGGTTACTGAAACTCAAAGTTCAAGACAAAAATCCTTCATAGCGGAGCACTTAGGTTTTAAATTCTTCAACAGATTCCATTATTTTGTCGTTAGTTTTTACTAATGAATATATTACCCGTACATCAGATAAACTGAAGTTAATACATTTTGTCTATTTTATTTTTTCTACAATTTAAGCCACATGATTTCCACATAATGTTGTTAGTATAAAATTAGTAAAATTATTCTCTACGTCGTATTCTTCAAAAAAGTTTATGATTTGGGATAGACCTTCTCGATATAAACTTTTACTTTTATAACTCCAAAAAGGAAAGAAATTATTTACAAAAATGAGAATTTAGTTTGGGTTAGTTGGAAGATATCGCTTACACGCGATAAACTCGCCCATTGTGCATGATAATTATTGGTATTTATAATCTATTTATATGCATGTTTTTTAAGCACAATAAAGTTTATTATTATTATCTCATATCTCATTTATTTAACAAAACTATTAGATTCTACATTTTGAATACAATATAAGATTAACAGTAAAATTTAAATATAACATTAAATAATAAAAACCATGAAATATTAAAATAAATTTATATTCAAAATGTAGAACCTCAACATTATTCGAGTTGATTCTTCCATGATGTTCTATGAAATAGTACAATCATGGGAGATCACTTACAGAGCTACAGGGACAAAAACCTGTGACAAAAACCTATTAATATATTCTGTTACTACAATTATTACAAAAAAAATTGAATAAGAAAACAATATTTGACATGGGTCGTCACCACCATTATCGTTCCCCTGATTAAGATAGTTTAATTAATTTCCCGTATTTTTACGGTAAACTACCTTTAATCATTTGATACATCGTCTGTTATTACGAGTATCTGTTACTAACCTACCTTGTGTGATCTAAAATTCTTCCACTTGCATTGCATGAATACCTACTGCAAATTCATTAATATTCTCTAAAGACACATACTTGTGCGTGTACTTTAATATTGTAATGATTATTTGTTTTCCATTAAACCGTTTTCATAATGAAGGATACCATTATACATATCACGAGTTTATACATAAACCGTAGGAGTATAAAATAGTGCTGCATACCAAACAATGCGGATCGGTAAACTTCGCTATTTCAAACTTCAGGGCTTGTCAAAACTTGACATCAAAATAAATCAATTTGTAAACTCCTGCTCAGGTATCTGTAAAATATTTTCATATTAATCTTTTGATGTAGTGTTCGAATCTAGAGTTTGATTTAATTTAAAATCTATTTACGTATAATAATAAAATCTGTTTAGATAAAGTGTCTGCATGATGGTGTTTGAAAGTGGCTTCTACATTGAAATTTATATTTAAGTCAAGCTTACAGTGTTAGTGTGTGAAATAAGTACTTGAATCCGTATGTTTAAAAGGGTTGGTTAGTGGAAAGGACTGCTTATTGTAACGAACAAACATTAAATTCGAATCATTATATAAACGATATCATACTAAACTAAGTGTTATGTAACATAGCGTTGGAGAATTTTTCAAAACAACAAAAATAATTAGCTGATAAAATTTCTGCGTGTGTTTTTGTTGAAAGTTGTAGTTGTTTGATGATTTCGTCATATTGCTTATTAAAAAGTTGCTGTTTAAACTGGATTCCACGGCTGTCGATTCTCATCCAACAAGTAACTTGTATTAATTACTTTAATCATTAGGTATTCAACAGTACAGCAACAGTATCTGCATAGGCATATTTTACAGAGATTAGTCTGATTAGCAAGCATATTACAATCTGAACGCTATGAAAACATATTATCTCAAGTAGGAATTGACTAAGTCATGCAATACTACGAAGGGAATTATAATTAAAAGACCTCGCCCATTAACTGACAAGCAATCAAGCTTTTGTTTGTAGCATGGATATTAAATCATATCTCTTTCAAAAAAAGATCTTGCGCAGCAGCAAACCCACGCCGGGATAGCTGATAATAAAATTATATTATTGACCACGAATGCTTGCATACCATTCTGGTAGGTACTATGGACACCTGTTAAGCAAAACGAATAAAAAATAATTGTAATACACGATCGTGTAAAATAATGTTTATACTATTATTAGGTACAATAATATTATAGTATAAACAACATCTTAACAATGACTATGCAATAGAATCTAGTCGCATTTGTGGTTCATTTTAATACCTATATCTCATTGCAATATATTGTTTATCAATCTACTAATAAGCCTATATATAATTACTAGCCTATATAAAATGAGAACTACTTACATAATATTATCATAAATATGTAGGTACAAATATATCATGTTTTTGATAGATACAAAAATATGTTTTCATTTTAAATAGTTTCTGAAAATGCACAACACAACAGAAGTTCAAAGGACAATCTTCAATTATACAAGGAAATCATCTTCCGAAACAACAGATCAACGATCCATGTACCATAAGAAAAAAATTGAACTGAGAAAAAGTTATCGAAGTTCATGATATATTCCAGTATTTAATAAATTCATATTACGATGTTCACACAACATAATACATAGGAACATACTGGTATACCAGTGGGGTATCTAAGGTTTTCATACTGTCACAACTTTGTATGTAGGTATGTACCTATATCTAAGAGAACTTGAGTGAGACAAAAAATAGCTTTATAAGTAACAATGTGCTTAGTGAAATAAATGTAGCACAGTTCTATTTTATGTAGCGACTTTTGATTGATGGTTTTGACGATATCGCTGGCATTTAATAGCGCTGCAAGGCTAATTTTCCGCGAGCAGGGTTGTCAAATCACACTTTTGCTGAAAAAGTTGCACTGGTTAAAAGTAGATCCAATACACCTCAGTTACTTTCTAAGTTATGTCTTCACAAAACACCTGCAAATAGACTCTTACGCTCAGCAAAGACATCCAACTATAAGCTGAACGAGATCAATAGAGCAAACAAGTCCTGGTTCTATTATGACGTCGCAAGACTCGTCATCTTGAACCGACTCCCCAAGAACCTTCATAAAAACAATCAATAACAACGTTCAGGGGCAAGTTGAAGACATCGCTCTTCTGATATAGTTTCCTGGCTTGAAATGGATACTTCATTGAACGGCGCCATACATCGCATCTAATTCACTTACCAAAATTTGTTGATCACTTTTTTTAAGCTTGGAGACTTTATGTAAAGCCTGGCTAATCAGCTGGAATGGAAGACACACCACTGGACTGTTATACATATTTACTCATTTTGAACAAATATTAACATACGATGATTACCCATACACATTTCTGTGGGAAATATGTTTTCCCCACTTTCTTCAGAACAAACAATATTTTTATTATCATGTATTTTTGCATGGTTTCTAGTATTTTAATTGTTCATCTCGTGATCTACATTTGAATTTAGACAAAAGATGAATGAATTAATTAAATAAATTACAGACACCATCAAACAATCATAGTAATCGATGAAAGTTTTATGTTTTGATATTCCACAGGCTTCTTCATTGTTTATTTTTTCTTCAATTTGGTCTGACGGAAAAAGAAAGTTGATGACTTGCACATTGAAGTTTTGCCTTTATTCTGTCGTTCTGCAGATAATTATGTCTTAATTTGTCTTGATCCAATTATAATCAAGGCATTTATCAAAATATTTACAATCACTCGTCATTCCTCAATGCGGGTAGATACTTAATATTTTATAGATTAATAAAAAATTGATAAGAATTATTAAAAAAAAAAACGTTTTTTTTAATATTTCTAAAATAAATATCCATTTAGTTTTTTGTGTCATATTAATACATGGGAATAAATCACTTAAATGTTTTATTTCCTACAATATATTTATGTAATAAATTATGTCTCGTCGACATAAAACACTCTATTAAGAAAGGACAGACAATAGATACCTAATATATATCAAGCTGTAACACTTACTAATCACAAAATGTCCTTGCTGCAATATAAATGGTCTGTCAAATTTAACAAAAGATTATTAAAATTACTTCCATAATATAAAACCTTACAAGAGATACAATGGTACATGTTGTAAGAGTATGATATTAATATCATCCGCCATATTTCTAAAATGTTTCGCTATATTTCATAATTCAAAGGCGGTGATGAGAGATATGTCTTTATAATATATTTTATCAAAACAATAATAAGCCTCAGGCAAACTATTCTATTACTCCATATTAATGTAGTCACACATCATTCACAGGGCGAGGATAATAATATTACCTACATATATCTACCAGTATTACGATGCCTTAGCTTCTTGTAAAAAAAATGATAAGATTTACTTATGTCACACCGTTGTGCATGAAGGCATGTTTATAGTTCGACTGTTTAAATTTTCATCAATCATTAATTGTTTTTAACTCTGCACTATCACGGTATATTCCACAAGTGAGGTAGCTAGTAGATTAGTGTAGTTGTCCTCTTCGTTCCTTTAAACATAACATTTAGAATGAGAGACTTGCCTTATCGTTGAATCGAAAACGTAAAATGTTTTATTCGTGATGTTTTGCTATAAGTATACCTTTTTAGAATACTCGAAAACAAAAAAAACAATGAGAGTGATAAGACATTCTATCTCCTTACTGTATCGGTACAGTCTTAATAGAGTGTAATCTAAGAATGGTCTTTACTGAAATCAAGGATTCAACGTCCAGCAATGGACAATCATAATTTACAAGAGTCGTGTCGCTTTATTAATAAGGTTCAAGTTGCGTCCAATTAAAACATCCGTCACGATCAATAAATAACTTGTATTTTCCCAATTTATATATCAAATAAGAATATGTTTACAATATTCTTGTAACTTTGTCAATCAACAATTACCTTATTTGTGCCGTTGATGCTAATAGTAACAAATGTTCGCGAATTACTATTTCTGACCAACCTCAATACTTCATTACATGATATTTATTTGATAATGAGATCGTAATGAATAATTCCAGTCTGATACGCCTAATGGCATCACACCGTCTATAAATGTTTGTTAAATGACAAACAAAATTAGTAAGCGGATCGAATTAAGATTATTATCACAGTTACGTTACACTTCATATTTTATTAACATCGGTTCTCTTAAGAAACTATCAAAACTATAGCTAATTCCTGTAATGCCATTTGCATTGTACTTTTTAGGCTTTTGAGCATACACATTTTAAACTCGAGTATTGACAACCATATACGCGTAATGAACACAAACAGCAATGACTAATAAAATGTATGTAATTATCTGAAAGAAAAGTTGTACACATAGAGCTTGAGAGAACAAAAACTTTGTTCATGTAGAGCTTACGAACTAAAGGCAATGATCGGAGCAACAAGACTCGCGTTGGTCTAATGTTAAACTCGTACATGATACTCGCATTATCCAAACATATTTATTATTTACCATTATACCTACTATACTCTCACAGCGTATCACAAGTGGGGTAGACATAATTATTATAAGATGAAAAGCCAATTCGATATAATTATCCTTATACACTTCTTTCGCTGCCTCCGCATAAATAGCAGGATATGGATTAAAACTAAGTGTTATTATTTTATGTTACATAAAAAATGTACTGACATATGACAAAAAAACATCCGGTACTGACAAAAATATTGCGATATATTAAGGACACACACACAAAGGACACGTAGGTATATTACTATAATTCATATTATCAATAAAATAATACAGAATACAGCATCATGTAGCATGTCCTGCTATGAATCTCGTATAATAATGTGTGTAGGTACATTATCTGATATTGTTAAGCTCGTTGTGTCTTTGTGATAATATAATAATATGATGTCAATGTCGCAGTCATTTTGAAGAATCCGTCCGATTACTAACGGTCTGCATATTATAAAATGACGAAAGCGTATTCGGCAAATTACAATATGACTATGTAGTCAAATTATTGTAAAAAAATTAGTTCCATATCTCACCGTCTCACACATTCGTGAATCGGATTCGAGATCACCATGATGCGATTATTTAATGAATATATTTGATAGTTTAATCATTTTGATCAAAACGAATATAGGAATATTTTCGTCAGGCCTACCATGATGTGATAATTAAAAGAATATATTTGACAGTTATATCATTTTCTGATGGGAATTTTGATAGATTTTGGTCAAAACGCTTAAGTATTTGAATATTTTTGAAAGGTCTACCATGACACGATGATTATATGATTATGTTTAACAGTTCAATAATGAAATGGTTATTTCGATAGATTTTGATTCAAACGCTTGTATGAAGGTTTTTGACAGGTCTAACATGGGGTGATCATTTTATGAATGGTATTGACAGTTCAACCATGAAATGGGTATATTGATGAATTTTGATCAAATCCCATACACGAATATTTTTGACAGGTCTACCATGAAGTGATGATTTTATGAGTAGGTTTGACAGTTCGATCATGAAATGGGTATTTCGATACATTTTGATTATGTGAAAAATTTTGACAGGTCTACCCTGGAGTGATAATTTCATGAATAATTTTCACAGTTAAAATGTGATCTGATGATTATATGACGTGTATTTCGATAGATTCTGAACAATTTGAAAATTTATGAAATGTTGCCATGTAATGATGATTTTATGAATATATTTGATAGTTCAACCGAGAAATCATAAAATGGGTATATTGATGAATTTTGATCAAATCGCATACACGATTATTTTTGACAGGTCTTCCACGAATTCATCAATTTTTGGATATGTTTGTTTATTAATGAAATGGGTATTTTGATAGATTCTGAACAATTTGAAAATTCAAAAAATTTTGACAGGTCTACCATAATGTGATGATTTTATGAATGTATTTGACAGTTCCACCATGCAATGGGTATAGATTGTGATCCAAACGCATAAGCGCATATAAATGTAGATTTTTGACAGGTATACCCTGGAGTGATCAATTTATATATAAGTTTAACAGATAAAATGTGATCTGATGATAATATGACGTGTATTTCGATAGATTCTGAACAATTTGAAAATATTTGAAATGTTGCAATGTAATGATGATTTTATGAATATATTTGATAGTTCAACCGAGAAACCATAAAATTGGTTATATTGATGTATTGTGATCAAATCGCTTACTGGATTGTTTTTGACAGGTCTTCCACGAATTCATCAATTATTGAGTATGTTTGACAGTTTAATAATGAAACGTGTATTTTGATACACTTTGATCAAAACTCATAAACGAATATTTTCGACAGGCCTACCATGAAAAATTAAAAATTAAATGAAAATTTTTGACAGGTCTACCCTGGAGTGATCATTTTATGAGTATGTTTGACAGTTCGATCATGAAATGGGTATTTTGATAGATTTTATTCCAAACGCTTAAATAAAGATTTTTGACAAGTCCACCATGGAGTCATTATTTTATGAGTATGTTTGACAGATTAATAATGAAATTGGCATTTCGATAGATTCTGAACAATTTGAAAAAAAAAAATATTGACAGGTCTACCATGATGTAATGATTTTATGAATGTATTTGACAGTTCAACCGAGAAACCATAGAATTAGGTATATTGATGAATTTTGATCAAATCGCATGCACGATTATTTTTGACAGGTCTTCCACGAATTCATCAATTTTTGTGTATATTTGACAGTTCAATCATGAATTGGTTATTTCGATAGATTTTGATCCAAACGCTTATATGAAGGTTTTTGACAGGTCTAACATGGAGAGAACTTTTTATGAATGGTATTGACAGTTCAACCATGACATGGGTATATTGATGAATTTTGATCAAATCGCATACACGAATATTTTTGACAGGTCTACCATGAAGTGATGATTTTATGAGTAGGTTTGACAGTTCGATCATGAAATGGGTATTTCGATACATTTTGATTATGTGAAAAATTTTCACAGGTCTACCCTGGAGTGATAATTTCATGAATAATTTTCACAGTTAAAATGTGATCTGATGATTATATGACGTGTATTTCGATAGATTCTGAACAATTTGAAAATTTATGAAATGTTGCCATGTAATGATGATTTTATGAATATATTTGATAGTTCAACCGAGAAATCATAAAATGGGTATATTGATGAATTTTGATCAAATCGCATACACGATTATTTTTGACAGGTCTTCCACGAATTCATCAATTTTTGGATATGTTTGACAGCTCAATCATGAAATGGGTATTTTGATAGATTCTGAACAATTTGAAAATTTTAAAGTTTTTGACAGGTCTACCATGACATGATGATTAAATGATTATGTTTGACAGTTCAACCATGAAATGGGTATATTGGTGAATTTTGATCAAATCGCATACACGAATATTTTTCACAGGTCTACCATGAAGTGATGATTTTATGAGTATGTTCGACAGTTCGATCATGAAATGGGTATTTCGATAGATTTTGATCCAAACGCTTAAATGAAAAATTTATCAGGTCTACCCTGGAGTGATCATTTTATGAACATATTGGACAGTTCGACCATGAAATGGGTATTTTAATGAATTTTGATCAAATAGCTTACACAATTATTTTTGACAGGTCTTACACGAATTCATAAATTTTTGAAAATGTTTGACAGTTCAATCATGAAATGGGTATTTTGATAGATTCTGAACAATTTGAAATGACATGATGATTATATTATGATTATGTTTGACAGTTCGATCATGAAATGGGGATATTAATGAATTTTGATCAAATAACTTAAACAATTATTTTTGACAGGTCTTACACGAATACATCAATTTTTGAGTATATTTGACAGTTCAATCATGAAATGGGTATTTCGATAGATTTTGATCCAAACGCTAATATGAAATTTTTTGACAGGTTTACCTGAAGTGATTATTTTATGAGTATGTTTGACAGTTTTATAATAAAATGGGTATTTTGATAGATTCTGAACAACTTGAAGATTCAATTTTTTTTGACAGGTTTATCATGATGTGATGATTTTATTAATGTATTTGACATTTCAACCATGTAATGGGTATTTCGATATTTTTGATCCTAACGCTTATATGAAGATTTTTTACAGGTCTAACATGGAATAATCTTTTTATGAATGGTTATGACAGTTCACCCATGAAATAGATATATTGATGAATTTTGATCAAATCGCTTACACAAATATTTTTGACAGGTCTACTATGACATGATGATTGAATGATTTTGTTTAACAGTTCTATCATGAAATGGTTATTTCGATAGATATTGACCCAAACGCTTATATGAAGGTATTTGACAGGTCTAACATTTTTATGAATGATATTGACAATTCCAATTTTTTATTGGTGAAATTAATATGTATGTGTTCATTAATTCACAATAAACATATATACCTATTGACATTTTAAAAAAATTCTTTAAAATTCTTAACCATGAAATGGGTTAAAGGTTGACAGGTAAAAAATTATTTTTGACGGGTCTTACACGAATTCATCAATTTTTGAGTATATTTGACAGTTCAATCACGAAATGGGTATTTCGATAGATGTTGATCCAAACGCTTAAATGAAAAATTTACACAGGTCTACCCTGGAGTGATCAGTTTATGAATATATTTGACAGTTCGACCATGAAATGGGTATATTGATGAATTTTGATCAAATAGCTAACACAATTATTTTTGACAAGTCTTACACGAATTCATCCGTTTTTGAAAACGTTTGACAGTTCATTCATGAAATGGGTATTTTAATGAATTTTGATCAAATAGCTTAAACAAATATTTTTGACAGGTCTTACACGAATTCATCAATTTTTGGATATGTTTAACAGTTTAATAATGAAACGGGTATTTTGATAGATTCTGAACAATTTTAAAATTCAAAAAAAATTGACAGGTCTACCATAATGTGATGATTTTATGAATGTATTTGACAGTTCCACCATGAAATGGGTATAGATCCAAACGCACAAGCGCATATAAATGTAGATTTTTGACAGGCATACCCTGGAGTGATCAATTTATAAATAAGTTTAACAGATAAAATGTGATCTGATGATAATATGACGTGTATTTCGATAGATTCTGAAGAATTTGAAAATATTTGAAATGTTGCAATGTAATGATGATTTTATGAATATATTTAATAGTTCAACCGAGAAACCATAAAATTGGTTATATTGATGTATTTTGATCAAATCGCTTACTGGATTGTTTTTGACAGGTCTTCCACGAATTCATCAATTATTGAGTATATTTGACAGTTCAATCTGAAATGGGTATTTCGATAGATTTTGATCCAAACGCTTAAATGAAGATTTTTGACAGGTCCACCATTATATGATCATTTTATGGATGTATTTGACAGTTTAACCATGAAATGGGTATTAAGATAGATTTTGATCCAAACGCTCATATGAAGATTTTTGACAGGTCTAACATGGAGTGATCATTTTATGAATATATTTGACAGGTCTACCATTACATGATTATTAAATGATTATGTTTGACAGTTCAACCATGAAATGGGCATATTGATGAATTTTGATCAAATCGCATACACGAATATTTTTCACAGGTCTACCATGAAGTGATGATTTTATGAGTATGTTCGACAGTTCGATCATGAAATGGGTATTTCGATAGATTTTGATCCAAACGCTTAAATGAAAAATTTATCAGGTCTACCCTGGAGTGATCATTTTATGACCATATTGGACAGTTCGACCATGAAATGGGTATTTTAATGAATTTTGATCAAATAGCTTACACAATTATTTTTGACAGGTCTTACACGAATTCATAAAATTTTGAAAATGTTTGACAGTTCAATCATGAAATGGGTATTTTGATAGATTCTGAACAATTTGAAAATTTGAATATTTTTGACAGGTCTACCATGACATGATGATTATATTATGATTATGTTTGACAGTTCAACCATGAAATGGGCATGACATTTTGACAGGTCATCCACGAATTCATCAATTTTTGTGTATATTTGACAGTTCAATCATGAATTGGTTATTTCGATAGATTTTGATCCAAACGCTTATATGAAGGTTTTTGACAGGTCTAACATGGAGAGAACTTTTTATGAATGGTATTGACAGTTCAACCATGAAATGGCTATATTGATGAATATTGATCAAATCGCATACACGAATATTTTTGACAGGTCTATCATGAAGTGATGATTTTATGAGTATGATTGACAGTTCGATCATGAAATGGGTATTTCGATAGATTTTGATTATGTGAAAAAATTTGACAGGTCTACCCTGGAGTGATCATTTCATGAATAAGTTTCACAGTTTAATTGTGATTGATGATTATATGACGTGTATTTCGATAGATTCTGAACAATTTGAAAAATTTTGACATGCATTGTAATGATGGTTTAATGAATATATTTGATAGTTCAACCGAGAAACCATAAAATTAGGTATATTGATTAATTTTGATCAAATATCATACACGATTATACTTGAAAGGTCTTCCATCCACGAATTCATCAGTTTTTGAGTATATTTGACAGATCAATTATGAAATGGGTACTTCGATAGATATTGATCCAATCGCTAAAATGAAATATTTTGACAGGTCTACCCTGGAATTATCATTTTATGAACATATTTGACAGTTCGACCATGAAACGGGTATATTGATGAATTTTGATCAAACTGCTTAAACATTAATTTTTGACAGATCTTACACGAATTCATCAATTTTTAAAATGTTTGACAGTTCAATCATGATAATGGTATATTGATAGATTCTAAACAATTTGAAAATGTTTGACATGCATTGTAATGGTGGTTTTATGAATATATTTGATAGTTCAACCGAGAAACCGTAAAATTAGGTATATTGATGAATTTTGATCAAATATCATACACGATTATACTTGACAGGTTCCACGAATGCATCATTTTATGAACATATTTGACAGTTCGACCATGAAACGGGTATATTGATGAATTTTGATCAAATTGCTTAAACAATAATTCTTGACAGGTCTTACACGAATTCATCAAATTTTGAGTATATTTGACAGTTCAATCATGAATTAGTTATTTCGATAGATTTTGATCCAAACGCTTAGGTATATGAAGGTTTTTGACAGGTCTACCAGAAGTGATGATTTTATGAGTAAATTTGACAGTTCGATCATTAAATGGGTTTTTCGATAGATTTTGATCCAAACGCATAAGCATATAAATGAAGGTTTTTGACAGGTCTAACATGGAGTGATCTTTTTATGAATGGTATTGACAGTTCAACCATGAAATGGCTATATTGATGAATTTTGATCAAATCGCATACACGAATATTTTTGACAGGTCTACCATGAAGTGATGATTTTATGAGTAGGTTTGACAGTTCGATCATGAAATGGGTATTTCGATACATTTTGATTATGTGAAAATTTTTCACAGGTCTACCCTGGAGTGATAATTTCATGAATAATTTTCACAGTTAAAATGTGATCTAATGATTATATGACGTGTATTTCAATAGATTCTGAACAATTTGAAAATTTATGAAATGTTGCCATGTAATGATGATTTTATGAATATATTTGATAGTTCAACCGAGAAATCATAAAATGGGTATATTGATGAATTTTGATCAAATCGCATACACGATTATTTTTGACAGGTCTTCCACGAATTCATCAATTTTTGGATATGTTTGACAGCTCAATCATGAAATGGGTATTTTGATAGATTCTGAACAATTGGAAAATTTTAAAGTTTTTGACAGGTCTACCATGACATGATGATTAAATGATTATGTTTGACAGTTCAACCATGAAATGGGTATATTGGTGAATTTTGATCAAATCGCATACACGAATATTTTTCACAGGTCTACCATGAAGTGATGATTTTATGAGTATGTTCGACAGTTCGATCATGAAATGGGTATTTCGATAGATTTTGATCCAAACGCTCAAATGAAAAATTTATCAGGTCTACCCTGGAGTGATCATTTTATGAACATATTGGACAGTTCGACCATGAAATGGGTATTTTAATGAATTTTGATCAAATAGCTTACACAATTATTTTTGACAGGTCTTACACGAATTCATAAATTTTTGAAAATGTTTGACAGTTCAATCATGAAATGGGTATTTTGATAGATTCTGAACAATTTGAAATGACATGATGATTATATTATGATTATGTTTGACAGTTCGATCATGAAATGGGGATATTAATGAATTTTGATCAAATAACTTAAACAATTATTTTTGACAGGTCTTACACGAATACATCAATTTTTGAGTATATTTGACAGTTCAATCATGAAATGGGTATTTCGATAGATTTTGATCCAAACGCTAATATGAAATTTTTTGACAGGTTTACCTGAAGTGATTATTTTATGAGTATGTTTGAGAGTTTTATAATGAAATAGGTATTTTGATAGATTCTGAACAACTTGAAGATTCAATTTTTTTTGACAGGTTTATCATGATGATTTTATTAATGTATTTGACATTTCAACCATGAAATGGGTATTTCGATATTTTTGATCCTAACGCTTATATGAAGATTTTTGACAGGTCTAACATGGAGTGATCTTTTTATGAATGGTATTGACAGTTCAACCATGAAATGGCTATATTGATGAATATTGATCAAATCGCATACACGAATATTTTTGACAGGTCTATCATGAAGTGATGATTTTATGAGTATGATTGACAGTTCGATCATGAAATGGGTATTTCGATAGATTTTGATTATGTGAAAAAATTTGACAGGTCTACCCTGGAGTGATCATTTCATGAATAAGTTTCACAGTTTAATTGTGATTGATGATTATATGACGTGTATTTCGATAGATTCTGAACAATTTGAAAAATTTTGACATGCATTGTAATGATGGTTTAATGAATATATTTGATAGTTCAACCGAGAAACCATAAAATTAGGTATATTGATTAATTTTGATCAAATATCATACACGATTATACTTGAAAGGTCTTCCATCCACGAATTCATCAGTTTTTGAGTATATTTGACAGATCAATTATGAAATGGGTACTTCGATAGATATTGATCCAATCGCTAAAATGAAATATTTTGACAGGTCTACCCTGGAATTATCATTTTATGAACATATTTGACAGTTCGACCATGAAACGGGTATATTGATGAATTTTGATCAAATTGCTTAAACATTAATTTTTGACAGATCTTACACGAATTCATCAATTTTTAAAATGTTTGACAGTTCAATCATGAAAATGGTATTTTGATAGATTCTAAACAATTTGAAAATGTTTGACATGCATTGTAATGGTGGTTTTATGAATATATTTGATAGTTCAACCGAGAAACCGTAAAATTAGGTATATTGATGAATTTTGATCACATATCATACACGATTATACTTGACAGGTTCCACGAATGCATCATTTTATGAACATATTTGACAGTTCGACCATGAAACGGGTATATTGATGAATTTTGATCAAATTGCTTAACCCTTACAGGACTTCAAAATTGGAGACGATGTTATACCTACGGACGAACACTTTTGTATACAATATTAAATTCTCAAGTACGTCGTAAATCTATCATCTATCCGATATTTGTTTATACAATCATTTGAGTAATGACATTGGTGTCCCTTTTGTGTGATACTTGACTCACAAAAATGTAAATAGACACATAAAACTTAATTATAAATATTTTTCATATAAACAATACTAACCTATCCGTCATTTATATGAGGACAGGAACACTACGCCGATGAATGTTTTATGTCATTATGTAAAAAATATTACAATAATAATCAATCACTAATAAATAAATTACGATTACTATTTACTATTTTTTATGAAGCCATTATGTTCCTTTATTGTCAAATGACGATTACGCGTCATTAACATGCAGATTCAAAAAAAAAAAATGTAGAATGTTAGTGTCGTAGATATACCTACTTATGTAGATACACGAGAATGCTCAGTATATTGTTTAAGACTTGTTTCGTATACAAAAAAAATATTTTTTCCTACACTATCTTTTCGTAACTCGAAATCTGAGTCCATGTTGATAACAGTATCGAAAATTTCATCATCCCGTAATTTGCATTCCGAAAATTTTATACTACCGTAACTTGAAATCTGAGTCCATTTTGATAACAGTATCGAAATTTTCATCATCCCGAAATTTTCGTATCGAAAATTTCATACTCCCGTAACTCGAAATCTGAGTCCATGTTGATAACAGTATCGAAAATTTCATCTTCCCTTAATTTTCTCTTAGACATTATGGATAATTTAAAGTAATCATGTAAAAATATAAGATATAAAAAGTACAAAATAAATAACAAAAATGAATTAAAATGGCGCGATATCAGCGCACAACACCACTTGTACCATTCTTGTAACAAGATCTGACGTGCAAGCCGCGCGATATGATTCGTCCGTGTTATTGCGCGGGAATTTTTAAACATATCGGGACATCGACATGATTTCAGGGCATGAATCTTCTGTTTATATTGACGAAAATATAAATTATTTCAAAAGATTTCCAAGAGATGTCGACAGTATAATGATTTCTTGATTTTTTGATATAAATATTATATGAAATATATATCGCCTATATAGAGAAATTTGTATGAGAAGCGAGTGTCAAACGGTATTGTCGGCCGGCCATATGCCACGACTCGTTGCGTCAAACACGTTTGACAGCCGTCTGGTAAAGATTAAACAATAATTCTTGACAGGTCTTACACGAATTCATCAAATTTTGAGTATATTTGACAGTTCAATCATGAATTAGTTATTTCGATAGATTTTGATCCAAACGCTTAGGTATATGAAGGTTTTTGACAGGTCTACCAGAAGTGATGATTTTATGAGTAAATTTGACAGTTCGATCATTAAATGGGTATTTCGATAGATTTTGATTATGTGAAAAAAATTTACAATTAGATCAGCTCGCATAAACGAATATTTTGGACAGGCCTACCATGATGTGATAATTAAAAGAAGATATTTAGTTGGAAGTTGGGTTAGTTGGAAGATATCGCGTCCCTGCGATAAACTCGCCCATTGTGCAAAATATTTGTATATACCATGTTGTACCTAATCTCATTCTTTTTATTTAAATATTTTGTACAATAAAGTTTATTATTATTATTATTATTATTATATTTGACAGTTCAATCTATTCTGTTGAGTGATCATTTTATGAGTATGTTTGACAGTTTAATTATGAAATGGGTATTTTGATAAACTTTGATCAAAACTCATAAACGAATATTTTCGGCAGGACTACCATGAAAATTTAAAAATTAAATGAAAATTTTTGACAGGTCTATCCTGCAGTGATCATTTTATGAGTATGTTTGACAGTTCGATCATGAAATGGGTATTTTCATAGATTTTAAACCAAACGCTAATAAAGATTTTTGACACAATTTGAATTTTATTTTTTTATAGGTGTACCATGATGTGATGATTTTATGAATGTATTTGACAGTTCAACCGAGAAACCACAAAATTAGGTATATTGATGAATTTTGATCAAATCGCATACACGAATATTTTTGACAAGTCTACCAGAAGTGATGATTTTATGAGTATATTTGACAGTTCGATCATGAAATGGTTATTTCGATAGATTTTGATCCAAACGCATAAGCATATAAATGAAGGTTTTTGACAGGTCTAACATGGAGTGATCTTTTTATGAATGGTATTGACAGTTCAACCATGAAATGGCTATATTGATGAATATTGATCAAATCGCATACACGAATATTTTTGACAGGTCTATCATGAAGTGATGATTTTATGAGTATGATTGACAGTTCGATCATGAAATGGGTATTTCGATAGATTTTGATTATGTGAAAAAATTTGACAGGTCTACCCTGGAGTGATCATTTCATGAATAGGTTTCACAGTTTAATTGTGATTGATGATTATATGACGTGTATTTCGATAGATTCTGAACAATTTGAAAAATTTTGACATGCATTGTAATGATGGTTTAATGAATATATTTGATAGTTCAACCGAGAAACCATAAAATTAGGTATATTGATTAATTTTGATCAAATATCATACACGATTATACTTGAAAGGTCTTCCATCCACGAATTCATCAGTTTTTGAGTATATTTGACAGATCAATTATGAAATGGGTACTTCGATAGATATTGATCCAATCGCTAAAATGAAATATTTTGACAGGTCTACCCTGGAATTATCATTTTATGAACATATTTGACAGTTCGACCATGAAACGGGTATATTGATGAATTTTGATCAAATTGCTTAAACATTAATTTTTGACAGATCTTACACGAATTCATCAATTTTTAAAATGTTTGACAGTTCAATCATGAAAATGGTATTTTGATAGATTCTAAACAATTTGAAAATGTTTGACATGCATTGTAATGGTGGTTTTATGAATATATTTGATAGTTCAACCGAGAAACCGTAAAATTAGGTATATTGATGAATTTTGATCAAATATCATACACGATTATACTTGACAGGTTCCACGAATGCATCATTTTATGAACATATTTGACAGTTCGACCATGAAACGGGTATATTGATGAATTTTGATCAAATTGCTTAAACAATAATTCTTGACAGGTCTTACACGAATTCATCAAATTTTGAGTATATTTGACAGTTCAATCATGAATTAGTTATTTCGATAGATTTTGATCCAAACGCTTAGGTATATGAAGGTTTTTGACAGGTCTACCAGAAGTGATGATTTTATGACTAAATTTGACAGTTCGATCATTAAATGGGTATTTCGATAGATTTTGATTATGTGAAAAAAATTTACAATTAGATCAGCTCGCATAAACGAATATTTTGGACAGGCCTACCATGATGTGATAATTAAAAGAAGATATTTGACAGTTCAATCTATTCTGTTGAGTGATCATTTTATGAGTATGTTTGACAGTTTAATTATGAAATGGGTATTTTGATAAACTTTGATCAAAACTCATAAACGAATATTTTCGGCAGGACTACCATGAAAATTTAAAAATTAAATGAAAATTTTTGACAGGTCTATCCTGCAGTGATCATTTTATGAGTATGTTTGACAGTTCGATCATGAAATGGGTATTTTCATAGATTTTAAACCAAACGCTAATAAAGATTTTTGACACAATTTGAAAATTTTTTTTTTTTTTACAGGTCTACCATGATGTGATGATTTTATGAATGTATTTGACAGTTCAACCGAGAAACCACAAAATTAGGTATATTGATGAATTTTGATCAAATCGCATACACGAATATTTTTGACAAGTCTACCAGAAGTGATGATTTTATGAGTATATTTGACAGTTCGATCATGAAATGGTTATTTCGATAGATTTTGATCCAAACGCATAAGCATATAAATGAAGGTTTTTGACAGGTCTAACATGGAGTGATCTTTTTATGAATGGTATTGACAGTTCAACCATGAAATGGCTATATTGATGAATATTGATCAAATCGCATACACGAATATTTTTGACAGGTCTATCATGAAGTGATGATTTTATGAGTATGATTGACAGTTCGATCATGAAATGGGTATTTCGATAGATTTTGATTATGTGAAAAAAATTTACAATTAGATCAGCTCGCATAAACGAATATTTTGGACAGGCCTACCATGATGTGATAATTAAAAGAAGATATTTGACAGTTCAATCTATTCTGTTGAGTGATCATTTTATGAGTATGTTTGACAGTTTAATTATGAAATGGGTATTTTGATAAACTTTGATCAAAACTCATAAACGAATATTTTCGGCAGGACTACCATGAAAATTTAAAAATTAAATGAAAATTTTTGACAGGTCTATCCTGCAGTGATCATTTTATGAGTATGTTTGACAGTTCGATCATGAAATGGGTATTTTCATAGATTTTAAACCAAACGCTAATAAAGATTTTTGACACAATTTGAAAATTTTTTTTTTTTTTACAGGTCTACCATGATGTGATGATTTTATGAATGTATTTGACAGTTCAACCGAGAAACCACAAAATTAGGTATATTGATGAATTTTGATCAAATCGCATACACGAATATTTTTGACAAGTCTACCAGAAGTGATGATTTTATGAGTATATTTGACAGTTCGATCATGAAATGGTTATTTCGATAGATTTTGATCCAAACGCATAAGCATATAAATGAAGGTTTTTGACAGGTCTAACATGGAGTGATCTTTTTATGAATGGTATTGACAGTTCAACCATGAAATGGCTATATTGATGAATATTGATCAAATCGCATACACGAATATTTTTGACAGGTCTATCATGAAGTGATGATTTTATGAGTATGATTGACAGTTCGATCATGAAATGGGTATTTCGATAGATTTTGATTATGTGAAAAAATTTGACAGGTCTACCCTGGAGTGATCATTTCATGAATAGGTTTCACAGTTTAATTGTGATTGATGATTATATGACGTGTATTTCGATAGATTCTGAACAATTTGAAAAATTTTGACATGCATTGTAATGATGGTTTAATGAATATATTTGATAGTTCAACCGAGAAACCATAAAATTAGGTATATTGATTAATTTTGATCAAATATCATACACGATTATACTTGAAAGGTCTTCCATCCACGAATTCATCAGTTTTTGAGTATATTTGACAGATCAATTATGAAATGGGTACTTCGATAGATATTGATCCAATCGCTAAAATGAAATATTTTGACAGGTCTACCCTGGAATTATCATTTTATGAACATATTTGACAGTTCGACCATGAAACGGGTATATTGATGAATTTTGATCAAATTGCTTAAACATTAATTTTTGACAGATCTTACACGAATTCATCAATTTTTAAAATGTTTGACAGTTCAATCATGAAAATGGTATTTTGATAGATTCTAAACAATTTGAAAATGTTTGACATGCATTGTAATGGTGGTTTTATGAATATATTTGATAGTTCAACCGAGAAACCGTAAAATTAGGTATATTGATGAATTTTGATCAAATATCATACACGATTATACTTGACAGGTTCCACGAATGCATCATTTTATGAACATATTTGACAGTTCGACCATGAAACGGGTATATTGATGAATTTTGATCAAATTGCTTAAACAATAATTCTTGACAGGTCTTACACGAATTCATCAAATTTTGAGTATATTTGACAGTTCAATCATGAATTAGTTATTTCGATAGATTTTGATCCAAACGCTTAGGTATATGAAGGTTTTTGACAGGTCTACCAGAAGTGATGATTTTATGACTAAATTTGACAGTTCGATCATTAAATGGGTATTTCGATAGATTTTGATTATGTGAAAAAAATTTACAATTAGATCAGCTCGCATAAACGAATATTTTTGACAGGCCTACCATGATGTGATAATTAAAAGAAGATATTTGACAGTTTGAGTGATTCTATTCTATTCTGTTGAGTGATCATTTTATGAGTATGTTTGACAGTTTAATTATGAAATGGGTATTTTGATAAACTTTGATCAAAACTCATAAACGAATATTTTCGGCAGGACTACCATGAAAATTTAAAAATTAAATGAAAATTTTTGACAGGTCTATCCTGCAGTGATCATTTTATGAGTATGTTTGACAGTTCGATCATGAAATGGGTATTTTCATAGATTTTAAACCAAACGCTAATAAAGATTTTTGACACAATTTGAAATTTTTTTTTTTTTTACAGGTCTACCATGATGTGATGATTTTATGAATGTATTTGACAGTTCAACCGAGAAACCACAAAATTAGGTATATTGATGAATTTTGATCAAATCGCATACACGAATATTTTTGACAAGTCTACCAGAAGTGATGATTTTATGAGTATATTTGACAGTTCGATCATGAAATGGTTATTTCGATAGATTTTGATCCAAACGCATAAGCATATAAATGAAGGTTTTTGACAGGTCTAACATGGAGTGATCTTTTTATGAATGGTATTGACAGTTCAACCATGAAATGGCTATATTGATGAATATTGATCAAATCGCATACACGAATATTTTTGACAGGTCTATCATGAAGTGATGATTTTATGAGTATGATTGACAGTTCGATCATGAAATGGGTATTTCGATAGATTTTGATTATGTGAAAAAATTTGACAGGTCTACCCTGGAGTGATCATTTCATGAATAGGTTTCACAGTTTAATTGTGATTGATGATTATATGACGTGTATTTCGATAGATTCTGAACAATTTGAAAAATTTTGACATGCATTGTAATGATGGTTTAATGAATATATTTGATAGTTCAACCGAGAAACCATAAAATTAGGTATATTGATTAATTTTGATCAAATATCATACACGATTATACTTGAAAGGTCTTCCATCCACGAATTCATCAGTTTTTGAGTATATTTGACAGATCAATTATGAAATGGGTACTTCGATAGATATTGATCCAATCGCTAAAATGAAATATTTTGACAGGTCTACCCTGGAATTATCATTTTATGAACATATTTGACAGTTCGACCATGAAACGGGTATATTGATGAATTTTGATCAAATTGCTTAAACATTAATTTTTGACAGATCTTACACGAATTCATCAATTTTTAAAATGTTTGACAGTTCAATCATGAAAATGGTATTTTGATAGATTCTAAAAAATGGAGCACCCGGTAAAGAATTGGTCTCCCACTCTTCTGCGTAAGTTTTCGAGTGTCCTGTAAAAGGCAGGTGTTCGAAAAAATTAAGACATTTTACATCTTAAATTCAGCGATGAGGTTTGCCACCCATCCTGAATGTCTTGATTTTATATTGGCACGAAGAGGACAGTTTGCATGTTTCTTACATGCAGCTGATCTGCTGGCTACCCCAATTGTGGGATATGCCGTGATGGTATAGTAGTATAGTAGTAGATAGATTCTAAACAATTTGAAAATGTTTGACATGCATTGTAATGGTGGTTTTATGAATATATTTGATAGTTCAACCGAGAAACCGTAAAATTAGGTATATTGATGAATTTTGATCAAATATCATACACGATTATACTTGACAGGTTCCACGAATGCATCATTTTATGAACATATTTGACAGTTCGACCATGAAACGGGTATATTGATGAATTTTGATCAAATTGCTTAAACAATAATTCTTGACAGGTCTTACACGAATTCATCAAATTTTGAGTATATTTGACAGTTCAATCATGAATTAGTTATTTCGATAGATTTTGATCCAAACGCTTAGGTATATGAAGGTTTTTGACAGGTCTACCAGAAGTGATGATTTTATGACTAAATTTGACAGTTCGATCATTAAATGGGTATTTCGATAGATTTTGATTATGTGAAAAAAATTTACAATTAGATCAGCTCGCATAAACGAATATTTTGGACAGGCCTACCATGATGTGATAATTAAAAGAAGATATTTGACAGTTTGAGTGATTCTATTCTATTCTGTTGAGTGATCATTTTATGAGTATGTTTGACAGTTTAATTATGAAATGGGTATTTTGATAAACTTTGATCAAAACTCATAAACGAATATTTTCGGCAGGACTACCATGAAAATTTAAAAATTAAATGAAAATTTTTGACAGGTCTATCCTGCAGTGATCATTTTATGAGTATGTTTGACAGTTCGATCATGAAATGGGTATTTTCATAGATTTTAAACCAAACGCTAATAAAGATTTTTGACACAATTTGAAATTTTTTTTTTTTTTTACAGGTCTACCATGATGTGATGATTTTATGAATGTATTTGACAGTTCAACCGAGAAACCACAAAATTAGGTATATTGATGAATTTTGATCAAATCGCATACACGAATATTTTTGACAAGTCTACCAGAAGTGATGATTTTATTAGTATATTTGACAGTTCGATCATGAAATGGTTATTTCGATAGATTTTGATCCAAACGCATAAGCATATAAATGAAGGTTTTTGACAGGTCTAACATGGAGTGATCTTTTTATGAATGGTATTGACAGTTCAACCATGAAATGGCTATATTGATGAATATTGATCAAATCGCATACACGAATATTTTTGACAGGTCTATCATGAAGTGATGATTTTATGAGTATGATTGACAGTTCGATCATGAAATGGGTATTTCGATAGATTTTGATTATGTGAAAAAATTTGACAGGTCTACCCTGGAGTGATCATTTCATGAATAGGTTTCACAGTTTAATTGTGATTGATGATTATATGACGTGTATTTCGATAGATTCTGAACAATTTGAAAAATTTTGACATGCATTGTAATGATGGTTTAATGAATATATTTGATAGTTCAACCGAGAAACCATAAAATTAGGTATATTGATTAATTTTGATCAAATATCATACACGATTATACTTGAAAGGTCTTCCATCCACGAATTCATCAGTTTTTGAGTATATTTGACAGATCAATTATGAAATGGGTACTTCGATAGATATTGATCCAATCGCTAAAATGAAATATTTTGACAGGTCTACCCTGGAATTATCATTTTATGAACATATTTGACAGTTCGACCATGAAACGGGTATATTGATGAATTTTGATCAAATTGCTTAAACATTAATTTTTGACAGATCTTACACGAATTCATCAATTTTTAAAATGTTTGACAGTTCAATCATGAAAATGGTATTTTGATAGATTCTAAACAATTTGAAAATGTTTGACATGCATTGTAATGGTGGTTTTATGAATATATTTGATAGTTCAACCGAGAAACCGTAAAATTAGGTATATTGATGAATTTTGATCAAATATCATACACGATTATACTTGACAGGTTCCACGAATGCATCATTTTATGAACATATTTGACAGTTCGACCATGAAACGGGTATATTGATGAATTTTGATCAAATTGCTTAAACAATAATTCTTGACAGGTCTTACACGAATTCATCAAATTTTGAGTATATTTGACAGTTCAATCATGAATTAGTTATTTCGATAGATTTTGATCCAAACGCTTAGGTATATGAAGGTTTTTGACAGGTCTACCAGAAGTGATGATTTTATGACTAAATTTGACAGTTCGATCATTAAATGGGTATTTCGATAGATTTTGATTATGTGAAAAAAATTTACAATTAGATCAGCTCGCATAAACGAATATTTTGGACAGGCCTACCATGATGTGATAATTAAAAGAAGATATTTGACAGTTTGAGTGATTCTATTCTATTCTGTTGAGTGATCATTTTATGAGTATGTTTGACAGTTTAATTATGAAATGGGTATTTTGATAAACTTTGATCAAAACTCATAAACGAATATTTTCGGCAGGACTACCATGAAAATTTAAAAATTAAATGAAAATTTTTGACAGGTCTATCCTGCAGTGATCATTTTATGAGTATGTTTGACAGTTCGATCATGAAATGGGTATTTTCATAGATTTTAAACCAAACGCTAATAAAGATTTTTGACACAATTTGAAATTTTTTTTTTTTTTTACAGGTCTACCATGATGTGATGATTTTATGAATGTATTTGACAGTTCAACCGAGAAACCACAAAATTAGGTATATTGATGAATTTTGATCAAATCGCATACACGAATATTTTTGACAAGTCTACCAGAAGTGATGATTTTATTAGTATATTTGACAGTTCGATCATGAAATGGTTATTTCGATAGATTTTGATCCAAACGCATAAGCATATAAATGAAGGTTTTTGACAGGTCTAACATGGAGTGATCTTTTTATGAATGGTATTGACAGTTCAACCATGAAATGGCTATATTGATGAATATTGATCAAATCGCATACACGAATATTTTTGACAGGTCTATCATGAAGTGATGATTTTATGAGTATGATTGACAGTTCGATCATGAAATGGGTATTTCGATAGATTTTGATTATGTGAAAAAATTTGACAGGTCTACCCTGGAGTGATCATTTCATGAATAGGTTTCACAGTTTAATTGTGATTGATGATTATATGACGTGTATTTCGATAGATTCTGAACAATTTGAAAAATTTTGACATGCATTGTAATGATGGTTTAATGAATATATTTGATAGTTCAACCGAGAAACCATAAAATTAGGTATATTGATTAATTTTGATCAAATATCATACACGATTATACTTGAAAGGTCTTCCATCCACGAATTCATCAGTTTTTGAGTATATTTGACAGATCAATTATGAAATGGGTACTTCGATAGATATTGATCCAATCGCTAAAATGAAATATTTTGACAGGTCTACCCTGGAATTATCATTTTATGAACATATTTGACAGTTCGACCATGAAACGGGTATATTGATGAATTTTGATCAAATTGCTTAAACATTAATTTTTGACAGATCTTACACGAATTCATCAATTTTTAAAATGTTTGACAGTTCAATCATGAAAATGGTATTTTGATAGATTCTAAACAATTTGAAAATGTTTGACATGCATTGTAATGGTGGTTTTATGAATATATTTGATAGTTCAACCGAGAAACCGTAAAATTAGGTATATTGATGAATTTTGATCAAATATCATACACGATTATACTTGACAGGTTCCACGAATGCATCATTTTATGAACATATTTGACAGTTCGACCATGAAACGGGTATATTGATGAATTTTGATCAAATTGCTTAAACAATAATTCTTGACAGGTCTTACACGAATTCATCAAATTTTGAGTATATTTGACAGTTCAATCATGAATTAGTTATTTCGATAGATTTTGATCCAAACGCTTAGGTATATGAAGGTTTTTGACAGGTCTACCAGAAGTGATGATTTTATGACTAAATTTGACAGTTCGATCATTAAATGGGTATTTCGATAGATTTTGATTATGTGAAAAAAATTTACAATTAGATCAGCTCGCATAAACGAATATTTTGGACAGGCCTACCATGATGTGATAATTAAAAGAAGATATTTGACAGTTTGAGTGATTCTATTCTATTCTGTTGAGTGATCATTTTATGAGTATGTTTGACAGTTTAATTATGAAATGGGTATTTTGATAAACTTTGATCAAAACTCATAAACGAATATTTTCGGCAGGACTACCATGAAAATTTAAAAATTAAATGAAAATTTTTGACAGGTCTATCCTGCAGTGATCATTTTATGAGTATGTTTGACAGTTCGATCATGAAATGGGTATTTTCATAGATTTTAAACCAAACGCTAATAAAGATTTTTGACACAATTTGAATTTTTTTTTTTTTTTTACAGGTCTACCATGATGTGATGATTTTATGAATGTATTTGACAGTTCAACCGAGAAACCACAAAATTAGGTATATTGATGAATTTTGATCAAATCGCATACACGAATATTTTTGACAAGTCTACCAGAAGTGATGATTTTATTAGTATATTTGACAGTTCGATCATGAAATGGTTATTTCGATAGATTTTGATCCAAACGCATAAGCATATAAATGAAGGTTTTTGACAGGTCTAACATGGAGTGATCTTTTTATGAATGGTATTGACAGTTCAACCATGAAATGGCTATATTGATGAATATTGATCAAATCGCATACACGAATATTTTTGACAGGTCTATCATGAAGTGATGATTTTATGAGTATGATTGACAGTTCGATCATGAAATGGGTATTTCGATAGATTTTGATTATGTGAAAAAATTTGACAGGTCTACCCTGGAGTGATCATTTCATGAATAGGTTTCACAGTTTAATTGTGATTGATGATTATATGACGTGTATTTCGATAGATTCTGAACAATTTGAAAAATTTTGACATGCATTGTAATGATGGTTTAATGAATATATTTGATAGTTCAACCGAGAAACCATAAAATTAGGTATATTGATTAATTTTGATCAAATATCATACACGATTATACTTGAAAGGTCTTCCATCCACGAATTCATCAGTTTTTGAGTATATTTGACAGATCAATTATGAAATGGGTACTTCGATAGATATTGATCCAATCGCTAAAATGAAATATTTTGACAGGTCTACCCTGGAATTATCATTTTATGAACATATTTGACAGTTCGACCATGAAACGGGTATATTGATGAATTTTGATCAAATTGCTTAAACATTAATTTTTGACAGATCTTACACGAATTCATCAATTTTTAAAATGTTTGACAGTTCAATCATGAAAATGGTATTTTGATAGATTCTAAACAATTTGAAAATGTTTGACATGCATTGTAATGGTGGTTTTATGAATATATTTGATAGTTCAACCGAGAAACCGTAAAATTAGGTATATTGATGAATTTTGATCAAATATCATACACGATTATACTTGACAGGTTCCACGAATGCATCATTTTATGAACATATTTGACGGTTCGACCATGAAACGGGTATATTGATGAATTTTGATCAAATTGCTTAAACAATAATTCTTGACAGGTCTTACACGAATTCATCAAATTTTGAGTATATTTGACAGTTCAATCATGAATTAGTTATTTCGATAGATTTTGATCCAAACGCTTAGGTATATGAAGGTTTTTGACAGGTCTACCAGAAGTGATGATTTTATGACTAAATTTGACAGTTCGATCATTAAATGGGTATTTCGATAGAGTTTGATTATGTGAAAAAAAATTACAATTAGATCAGCTCGCATAAACGAATATTTTGGACAGGCCTACCATGATGTGATAATTAAAAGAAGATATTTGACAGTTCAATCTATTCTGTTGAGTGATCATTTTATGAGTATGTTTGACAGTTTAATTATGAAATGGGTATTTTGATAAACTTTGATCAAAACTCATAAACGAATATTTTCGGCAGGACTACCATGAAAATTTAAAAATTAAATGAAAATTTTTGACAGGTCTATCCTGCAGTGATCATTTTATGAGTATGTTTGACAGTTCGATCATGAAATGGGTATTTTCATAGATTTTAAACCAAACGCTAATAAAGATTTTTGACACAATTTGAAAATTTTTTTTTTTTTTACAGGTCTACCATGATGTGATGATTTTATGAATGTATTTGACAGTTCAACCGAGAAACCACAAAATTAGGTATATTGATGAATTTTGATCAAATCGCATACACGAATATTTTTGACAAGTCTACCAGAAGTGATGATTTTATGAGTATATTTGACAGTTCGATCATGAAATGGTTATTTCGATAGATTTTGATCCAAACGCATAAGCATATAAATGAAGGTTTTTGACAGGTCTAACATGGAGTGATCTTTTTATGAATGGTATTGACAGTTCAACCATGAAATGGCTATATTGATGAATATTGATCAAATCGCATACACGAATATTTTTGACAGGTCTATCATGAAGTGATGATTTTATGAGTATGATTGACAGTTCGATCATGAAATGGGTATTTCGATAGATTTTGATTATGTGAAAAAATTTGACAGGTCTACCCTGGAGTGATCATTTCATGAATAGGTTTCACAGTTTAATTGTGATTGATGATTATATGACGTGTATTTCGATAGATTCTGAACAATTTGAAAATTATTTTTTTTTACAGGTCTACCATGATGTGATGATTTTATGAATGTATTTGACAGTTCAAGCAGGAAATGGGTATGTCGGTAGATTTTGATCCAAACGCTTATATGAAAAATTTTCACAGGTCTACCCTGGAGTGATCATTTCATGAATATATTTGACAGTTCGACAATGAAATGGGTATATTGATGAATTTTGATCTTCTTCTTCTTCTTCTTTCTGTGTCATGTCAGGTCCCCCCGACGTTGACTATCACTCGAGAGTATACATCCCTGTCCTGAATTTTGATCAAAACGCTTAAATTAATATTTTTGACAGGTCTACTATGAAGTGATGGTTTTATGAATTTGTTTGGCAGTTCAACCGAGAAATGAGTATCGATGGATTTTGATCGAAACGCTTAAATGAATATTTTTTGACAGGTCTTCTACCACGGAGCTATTGTGCGGGAGTAAAATTGTGATCTAATGATTAGAAGTATGAGTATTTTGATAGATTCTGAACAATCGGGAAATTATTCAGCATCCAGTTGTAAAGCATCCAGAAATGAATTGGTCTCCCACTCTTTTCATTAAATTTTCTGTGTCCTTTAAAAGGTAAGTGTACAATAAATAAAAACATTGTTATATTAAATTCAGCAATTAGGTTTTCCTCCCATTTTTTATTTACTCATTCTTTACTCCTCATTTTATTTACTCATCTTTACTCCTCATTTTATTTACTCATTCTTCACTACTCAATAATGTTAAATACAATCATCGAATCAATATACAAAGAGCAGCACATTCTGAATGTCTTAATTTTTGCTGGCACGGAAATGACGGCTTGCACTTTTATTACACGCGACTGGTCTGCTGGCTACCCTACTTGTGAGATATGCCTTGATGGTACATATAGTAATGGCATAATAATACTATCTGATGACTTTTAATTTCCCAGAAATACTACTAATTAATTGATATATTTCACTTTTTTTTATTAACCAGCATTTACACTAACTTATTAATTTTACTATAATATCTCATATGATTTCAGCATTCATATGTTTTTCATTCGGCAATAGGGTGTGGTACACATAATTATATTTTTATTGCACGAAGAAAAATAGAATTTTAAAATTTTAAAATTTATAAAAAAATAGAATCATTATTTTACGACTATCTCCCGTGCGTTGTTGTTTTGATACGCAACATCATGAGATAGTAAGAAACAGGACTAAAATTTTACCAAGTAATATGCCTGAATTATTATTATATGCTTTCGTCTTTTTATAATATGCCGGCCGATGACTTTGTCATCAATACGGTAATGTAGTAGGTTGTCATCTTGCCGGAGATTGAGAATATTGTGAGGCTGACTGATATAGGTATTTAATTTATTAAACGTATCAAACAATTTATATTGTTTGTTTGTTAACTCTTATACTAGTTGTCGATATTGTATTGTATGATTCGATTGCTTACATATTATAATAATATGTTTGTTTGACTCAACTGGTTGGCGCTTCAGAATCCGGTATGATAAATAAGGCCAACTACCTGACACCACAAAACAATTATCATTTATTACGAATAGTGCATATTATTGAAATTAATCTTAATGAAACAAATCTGCAAGTGGTACCTATTTATAGTTAAAAATAAAATGCATCCCGTTATTGATAAAATAATATATTGTGAGCCAAATGAAAATTTGTCTAAAACTTGTCTGAATGATTGGGTGTGAGGAAGCGCTGACGTCCGAGAACCACGTGACTTGATCACGTAGATTAAGTTCACAAGGACGGCCGTGTGTTGAGTAAGAGAAACCGACGTGAGTGCTTGAGAAATTGTATGAATGTAGAAGAAACGAAAGAAGTATGTAAAGATAGATGTGTGTGGCATTCCGTTCTCTCTGCCTACGCTACATGGTACACGGTGATATAGTATAGACATAACCAACCTTCTGCCACATTCAGGAGTAAGCTGGAAACGTTGCTTTTCTGGAAAAGTCACGACGCCCTTGAGATGATAACGGATCATTAAACGGCGTAAATACAAATTTTCCATATTATTATTATCTCATTTATTTAACAAAACAATATTAGATTCTACATTTTGAACACAATATAAGATTAACAATAAAATTTAAATAAAACATGAAATAACAAAAACCATAAAATATTAAAATTAATTTAGGCATATTCAAATGTAGAACCCCAACATTATTCGAGTTGATTTCTCCATGATGTTCTATGAAATAGTACAATCATGGGAGATCACTTACAGAGCTACAGGGACAAAAACCTTCTTACTATCCTGGTAGACGATAGAAGTACGGCCTTCTGCATGCTGTATTTGAGCCTGTCATTTACTCCCAGTTTTCTGAGATTGCTTGACAGACTCTTAGGTATTAAACCATTCACAGACAACACTATAGGCACGATGATTGTGGTAGGTGTTCTCCACATATCTTTGGTTTCGTGAGCAAGATCAAGATATTATTATTATTATGAAAATTTTACGATGAAAATAAGATAAAAGTATTATTGAAATAAAAAAGATGCATTAAAAGTTGGTTGATTTCCACCTATGTATGGCAATTTTAGAATAATTTGGCAACAAAAGAAAAAGGAAAATTAATAAAATGTTTTTATAATTTTTTCTCTGCCTACGCTACATGGTACACGGTGATATAGTATAGACATAACCAACCTTCTGCCACATTCAGGAGTAAGCTGGAAACGTTGCTTTTCTGGAAAAGTCACGACGCCCTTGAGATGATAACGGATCATTAAACGGCGTAAATACAAATTTTCCATATTATTATTATCTCATTTATTTAACAAAACAATATTAGATTCTACATTTTGAACACAATATAAGATTAACAATAAAATTTAAATAAAACATGAAATAACAAAAACCATAAAATATTAAAATTAATTTAGGCATATTCAAATGTAGAACCCCAACATTATTCGAGTTGATTTCTCCATGATGTTCTATGAAATAGTACAATCATGGGAGATCACTTACAGAGCTACAGGGACAAAAACCTTCTTACTATCCTGGTGGACGATAGAAGTACGGCCTTCTGCATGCTGTATTTGAGCCTGTCATCTACTCCCAGTTTTCTGAGATTGCTTGACAGACTCTTAGGTATTAAACCATTCACAGACAACACTACATAGGCACGATGATTGTTGTAGGTGTTCTCCACATATCTTTGATTTCGTGAGCAAGATCAAGATATTTTACTATTTTGAAAATTTTACGATGAAAATAAGATAAAAGTATTATTGAAATAAAATAGATGCATTAAAATTTGGATGATTTCCACCTATGGCAATTTTAGAATAATTTGGCAAAAAAGAAAAAGGAAAATTAATAAAATGTTTTTATAATTTTCCATACTATTATTGCCATACCATACCCTCACACCGAATCCCAGGTGAGGTAGGCAGAGAGAACGGAACGCCATATATATCTATCCTTACATACTTCTTTCGCTTCTTCTACATTCATACAATTTGTTATTTTATTCAAATCTCTTATTTCAATTGAAACCACTTTTCAGGCAGCTAAAATTAAATATTGTGAACTGATATGGCGTAAAGGTAAAGCTCTTGTCCTTGAGTCATGAGGTCCCGTGTTTGATTCCCGGCAAAAACAAAATGAAGAATGACCTTTTTGAAATTGTTCTGAGTTTTGGTGTTATTTATTGCATTATTACCTATATATAAATATTGTCTATATGTACATGGTATGTTATGTACGCTAAGACTGCTTACTTATCTATGAAGATAGGTAAAACATACATGTTATAAGCTGTAACGTGTGAATCATATCGAAGTCCATAAAAAAAAGTATAGCAAATGAATATTATTCGTGCGATTAGCCAGCGTGATTAGTAATTATTTAATTTTATTAATTGTGTTTAGATCCTGATTTGTATTGATTTATTGAATAATAAATTACATTGTACGGAACTAAACAATGCTTCGGTAATCGGTGATTCAACTTTTTTACTCACTCGTCCGTAAATTTAATATTAGAAAATGTAATTGACTTTTAACAGCAGTTGACCTATGAATAATTATAAGAGCAATAAACTCACGAAAATACAAGCCATAAAATAATACTCGGTAATTTACTGCAAAATAATTTCTTAGATACCTACTTATTTTGAATTGAATGGTGTTCGATAGATCACTTATCATATTGTGCTTTACTTACGGGCTGTTTCACCACCTCTGGATAAAGTTCTAGATAACTATCCTTAAAATAAATTTATCTACAAGATAAACTGAAGCGTGCATTTCACCACCTACAGATTTCTTACGGATTGTTATCCGCCAGATAGCAGTGGCAACGGTGTTATTTCATTCGTTTGTTGCATGAATGTATGCACGTAGGTAGGAATATATCGTGCGTTGCCTAGGAATATATCTAGGCAACGCGCATGTAAAGAATTTTTGAGAGTTTAACACTATCTTAGACTTATCCGCTGGATAACTTATCTAGAACTTTATCTATAGGATAGCGCTGTCAGGGAGTCGTGAAACGCATTTTTCGTTTTATCCGTTAGATTTGTGTTGGATTGGCTATCTGGCACTTTATCCAGAGGTGGTGAAACAGCCCGTAGAGAAATATTATTTCTTCCATTGGTTTTAGAAAACAATATTGAAAGACGTCTATGAAGCTAATAAAATATCAATATCAAAGATGGGTAGGTATGTAAGGTAGACCAGAGTGATCAAAAGCTATCACATGGAACTGAGGCAAAACTGGTAATAGAAAAATCTAGTTAGCTAGTACCTACATAAAAAAATATCACTGGTTATCTCACCAGGAACTCAAATATAATCGATCTAGATTTAGATCTTTGTATTTATAATATGATTAGATTGGTTTGGTAAAAAGTGTTCATCCATGAAATGAACAATCAGCAACGTGGCTCCGTACTTTTCGTAAGCTCCATGAAAATTAGATCATTTATTTAGATTCAATGATTTTTGACTATTCCTTGAAGAAGGCCAATTAACGGGAAATCTTACTCGGGTGGTCATCATAACTTTATATTGGTCTTGATACTATTTTCGCAATGCTGTTATTAATGTTCTGAAATATTTAATTTAATATAAAACATGCAGGTGTTTTATGATGTTAAATATTAATTGATTACATTTTCAATCAAGTATTTATGCGACATTCTACGAGTAATTATTCATTCAGTTTATATGGGAATACGTTTTAAAATAATTTACTAGTGTAATGAAATAATCTCGTTACATATTTAATTTAAATCTGAAATTTATGCTGAGCTCTAAACTGAGTATGATTTTGCAGCAATTATTGATGCAATCCATCCATGCATCACGCAAATCAAATATAACTGGTCACTTACTTTGTAGTACTGGGGAAGCAGTTTTATTAATGAATAAGAACATACATACATAATTATTATAAAGTGGCAATAAGGGAGTCAAAAAGCATTAATTTTTCGATTGGTTTGAAATTACATGACGTGTTAACCACACAGTGAGTGGTGATTATAAGCTAATGGGCTGGTAAACATGGAGTGTTATTCCGATTATTTTTTTGTGCACTGACGTGTTTGCAAATTTAAAATAATTACAACAACCGATGATTATTTTAACATGTACGCATTACGCTGTATTAAACACGCTTCCTTATTTATTTATTTATTTATCTGTTCATTATTTACTCTACATTGATTAAAAAAACATGTATGAAATATATTCAAATTAAATACAATCAATATGCAGAGGGCGAGTTTATTAAATCTCTTTTAACTTACTCAAATATTTTTGTTATTTGGAAGTTATTTTTACATATATCTGCGTATCGTATTTATAACTGGATATTTCAGTTTTTTTTTGTAATACAACATCGTTAACAGTGTGTCTTCAGTTATTAATATTTTACTCATTTTATTTTATAGTTTTATTGTCATATAGGGATGCAGATTTTTTATATTATTTCTGGAAAATGATGACTAGGATATACGTTCAAAATCTTCTTGATATATTATATTTGATTAATATTATCTTTATTGATATTCAAACAATACTATATATTAGCGTGTAGTACGTCAGAAGTACTAGTATGTATTGCACCAATGCAGCTCAAGAGGTGACCAGCAACTAACCACCATAACACTCATTAGCATAGTAGGTTTTATAGGTTCCCATTGTATATTAAATATAGAAATAATAAAAGTAAAACAATACTTTAGTATAAATTTATTATTTTATTATACCAATTAATATTGATCAATATTGTTATTATACAATAATGCAATCACAATTATTTATTATATAAATTTTGTTTTATTGCCTTAAAATTAAATAAATATTCAATATAATACATAAAAAAATATAATACATATTATAAAAATACAGTACAAAAATAATAAGTAAATAGGGATGTGTTATGTAAAATCAGTTGAAAACGTCGAAAATCATCGATATTTTAATGATTTTACACTTATTGTGTGCAAAGTTATTGGCAAAAGTTATAATTAAATGTACATAAATTGAACAATACGAAATAACTTTTGATACTTTGTATTAAGATGACAGTATTCTTAAGAAGCATTATACTCATTTGGGAGGAAATATGTCATCTATATTATGAGGTAATTGTGTACAGTAAGGTTCATGTGACGTTTCACATATTACTTTTCTTTCATATATACATAGAAGGTAGGTATATGAAAACTAAGAGGAAGTAATTAGGAAGGAAGTTTTGGAAAGGGAACAATTCATTGCAACCATAAAGTTGTGGATCAGGGAAAGATCTTCTTATACTTACGCATTTTGACAAAATGTAAAGGTGTTATAAAGTTTTCACATAATATAAATAAAGGTTAGGAGAAATATAATATGTATACCTATAACTGGAAAAATATAACATTTACAGGCTATAAATAAATACATATTTATATGGTGTTAAAGTATAAAATAATCATATATATTATAGATACATTTCTACATCATAAAAGGAAGGGTGGGGTATAAAAAAATATTCATAAGGAAGTGTTTATGAAATAAAATACATATAATAGAAACAATACTTGTAAAGTGTGGACTGGTGTATAGATACATAATTATATATAAATAGTAATAATATGCGTAGATAAATATATATATATATATATATATATATATATATATATAATGAGTTACAATCCATTGGATTGGTCTGCAACGAGTTTGGTTTTTCTTCTTACAAATAAAATATATTCACAGGGAAATAATATATAAAGTGTTCATGTGGAAATTTGTTATTAATTAAGTATAAAAGAAGTTCATTTCAGCAGGAGTAAGTATTATTGGTTGGTTCTGGGTTACAGGGTATAAAAGGAGAGTGGAAAGGAAAGGTTATTTTAGCGAAAGGGTTGGTTCTTAAACTCTCTTGAAAGAGAAACAAAATAATATAAAGAATAGGGAAGACGAAATGTGGTGGTAATAACACCTTGGCACTCTTATTTTAAGGTTAGGTAAATATTTTAAACCATAAACCTTTTAATATTGAGAATGTATAAATTTACTTAAATATATAAATATAAAAATAAATAAAAATAAACATATATACTAGGAATCAATGTGAAGATATTTTGAACTAAAAATATTTATTCTCCGGTCATGACTTCAAGGAACTCTGTAAGTGAATAAATATTATATAATTAGTATGAGATCGTTACCACTAAAGACCATATTTTTGGTAAAGGTAATTGCTACAAAAGAAGAAAATCATGATGTTTATTGCATTTAGTTACTCTGCTGGCTACCTCATTCATGGGAAATGCCGTGATAATGTAGCTATAGCATTACTCATAACAAATGATCGATTTATCAAAGATTCGGAAAATCCTTAATATCTTACAGGTATCTAACCACTTTAACAATTTAATGATTTGCCAAACAAGATCGATCGATAGCTGTAGTTTAAAAATATATTTATAATAAAACTCTCGATCAAATATTATTTATGATATAAATTACTTGAATAAGAAGTATTATTTTTTTAGTTCAAATATGACTATTTTGACAATAATATTGATTGAAATATTGCACGATGTATCGAATAAAATGTTAGTAGACGTACTTTTCATAAAAATTCAATATTAAATTAATTATTCACATATTTTTAATAGTCATAATTTAAGAAGATAGTAAGAAAACTCGTTTTTATTAATTATTTACCTTCAAAGTCTACTGTTCCTGATCCATCAGAATCAATTTCATCAATCATTTCGTCCAAATCCTCAGATGTGATTTTGTCATCCAGCTCTTTGAAAATTTCTCTCAAGACATCTGTTGTAATGTAACCGTTACCTGTGAACAATTAACGTAAAACAGTCACTAAACGATGACGTTTACTACGAGATAATATATACTTCTCAAAAATAATGTTAGATGGCGCTTACGTACACCGCAAAATATAAAATTACCTAATAACAGGCGTATTACTGTTTTAACAATGGTTAAAATAATTTCATTAATTATTTTCACGGTAAATATTTCGGATACGGCAACCCACTCGATGCAAAAAATATATCTCTGAATATAATATTTTTTAATCGTTACATTATGTATGCATTTACCATTTTCTAAGAATATTAATTTGTCATCTTTGGCATTGCTGGAAAATTGAAAGCGAGGGAGTCTCTAGAAGTTCTGTATTGAAATTCATAGATGGCGGAAGTGTTCTAATTCGAACCTTTATGAATAAAAATTGCATTTTCGGTAGATATCAAAACTACTGATACACAAAATGATAGATTAACAATACCAATAAAAAAACTAAAAATTTACGTAAAAATCTTGTACAATTAGTATGCTTGTTTATAAGTTAAATACATTCCAATTTTACAAACCTTCCTTGTCGTATAACCTGAAGGCTTCCCTTAGTTCATGGACCATGGCTTCTTGATCTTCTTCTTCTTCTGTGAGGAACTGAGCAGCCAGTTTACAAAACTCCTCGAACTCCAACTCACCGGAACCTTGAAAATGTCACAAAGTTTAAATTACGCATAATTACAAAAAAAAAACTACTTCGCAAAAACTGCCTGATTATATGCAAAATGTGGAACACTTATGTATCGAGTATAATTTCTTTGCACTACAAATTAAAAAAAAAACGCCAAAAACATTCTCTGACTTCACAGTGAAATCACTGCCGTGACCAGGATTCGAACCTGGGTTACTACGGCCACAACGTAGGGTCCTAACCACTAGACGATCACGGCTAACAGAGAATGTGAGAGGTGCACCATAAATTAACCTTATAAACAGTCAAATACAATTGCATAGTCAAGTACCTAATATTGGTACCACGTTCAGTTAGTCGTGGTTTTCGTGACGTAAAATATGTACACTGATGTATGCAAGCGAGACTTGGACATGGCTGAAGAAGGACGAGAGTGGAATAAATGCAGTGGAGATGCGATCACTGAGAAGAATGGTAGGTAAAACATTGCGTGATAGAGTAAGAAATGAGGATATTAGAAGAATGAGTGGATGCAAGAAGAGTGTTATTGATAGAATGCGTGTGAATAAATTGAGATGGTTTGGCCATGTGGAGCGAATGGATGGTGTAAGATTGACGAAGAGGGTGTATTTATCTGAAAGAGAGGGTGTGAGAAAGCGCGGACGTCCAAGAACTACGTGGCTTAACCACGTGGATCAAATTCTCAAGGACGGTCGCGTGTTAAGTAAGAGGAATCGGCGTGCATGTATGAGAAACTGGATGAATGTAGAGGAAGCGAAAGAAGTATGTAAGGATAGAGCGACATGGCGTTCCGTTCTCTCTGCCTACCCCACCTGGGACACGGCGTGAGGGTATAGATATAGATAGAAAATATGTACGGTGTGGGTAAATTACCTCCAATGATCAACTGAACTATGACATATTTTTTTCGTAAGTTAACTGTATATAAGATATTATAAGTTCAAAATACAGCTAATAGTTTGGTTTCAGAATATTATTCTCTAAATACATAACGAATATCTTCATGTTAACTACGTGCAATAAATTCGATGGCTTCCTCACTCGGAAGAAATGCCATGATTGTTTAAATATATAAATACCTATATAGCTATAATTATTTTCTTGACAATATAGATTTTTTGAGATTGGATGTTTTATAACTAAGAAGCTATTTGTAATCTATAAATAAGATCATACCATCCTCATCAACTTCATTAATAATTTCTTTAAGGGTGTCGTCATCGAGTTGATGGCCCAACATCTCTAGGATGGTACCAATCATGTCTGTGCTGATGACTCCCTTCTTTTCCTGATCGAAGGCATCGAAGGCGTTTTTGAGAACTAAAAAGATAGAAATGTATAAAGATAAAAAAAAATATTCTAAAAGTAATATTATCAGAAGTGACATGTTTTATAATTCATTGAATTTCAATTCACACTGAAACAATTCAAACAGATATAGAACGTTCTTTTATAAATAAATATTTTTATAGTATATATTTTAAACTTACGTGTGATCTGTTCCTTGTCGAGATCCTCCTAACCGCAACATGTACAAACACACAAAAGCTGTATTAGTATGATATAATATAAAATATGTGAAAATTCATATACAAAATATTTTATCTTTTTCAAGTTTGCTGAAAGTATCATTAATTAGTTCCATATCAAATTGGTACTGCAATATAATAATTGTCAACAATTTTGAACAAAATTATATTGCGTGTAATTTCAATTTAATTTTTATATTTTATTGCTAAATACACAATATTGCATAACATCAAAGATGAGAAACAAGTAAAATGTTGAAACCTTTAAAATAGTTCAAAAAGCTTTTATCATGAAACAAGATGCTTGCACTTTGGCACTTCACAGTTAACAACTTTGTTTAAAGAATATAAAACAAAATCCAAATGTTGCGTAATCACTTTAGGAGTTTGATGCATAACAAACTTTAAGTAGTTGTTGTAATTAAAACTTAATCATTAATTTGAATGATAAAAGAGTTAATTAAAAGTTACACTAAAGTAAAAGTATCACAAAAGATGTACACACCATTTTATAATCTGTTACTTTTCCTCACGTAGATTGATTGTAAATGATAGAAAGATTGTCACTCTTATGATTTGACTAGTGGCGGGAAGTCTTATTTATTATAATGAATACACGGTGCAGAATGACTGGAATTATTGGAACTCGCGGTCAAATACCATGTAAAGTCTTCTTCCTCGCAGAGTCGGATTAGCCGTTCAATTAAAGCCCTATCACACAAGATCTCATGACAGAGATAAAATTATACAGCAGTGCAGATAAAAAAAACAGATAAACGAATTTATTCTAACTACTTGATTTTTTTATATGGACGGTAACGGTTCTCAGAGCAATTACAATAGTATCTAGTAACCTACATACAGTAGCCTCATTGTTGACTATTGAAACAGAAATAATTAAAGCAAAGCAATATAAAGAATCTTCGTATATTTTAAGCATAATTTTTTCAAAGATGAATATGGATTTAAAATAAACCCAAATACACCCCAGACACCCTCACATTAAACAATATACTTGTTTTATGAAGGTGGAGTACGTCGGCAGCAGTAATAAGATGACGTTTAAATATTAAACATATATCCTTACCCATTTTCGTTATAGTTATGGTGGATAGTAAAATAATAACATGGGAAGAATAATTTTAGGTAGGTATACGTCAAAGGTACCTTTAATTAAAACATCTCAAGCTTTAGAAGCGAAATCAAAGCTACACATTTTCACCGGCTCCCTAGAGACGGTCGAAAGATCGTAAAAAATGCCAAGGGAATAAATCATCCTCACAGTGTTTTTGCTGCATTACTTAAAGTACACATGTAGTTTTAAAAGCAATTTAGATAATGTTTGCAATTCATCATTACAAATTCGACTCTGTGTTTGATTGAGATGCAAAGATTGCAATGTCATTAATTCCATTGCGATCGACACAAGACTAAGTCTCTTTCGACTTTACGATGACGATTTGGGGAAGCTATTATAAATGTCATCCATCATAATAATAATATTATGTAGTACATTGAAAATATGATCATCACTTTATAGTAGATTATAGAGTGCAATCAATCATCATATGACTAGGAAAAACATCAACTGTATTGACTCTTTCTGATAGAATCAAATGCCGCAATACAAAACAATAATATCGAAATTGAAATGGAATTAATACTCTCGTTTTCAAAGGAATTTCAATATAGTAAAAGTAAAGTAATTTGAAACTACATAGTTACTTTTTATAGTGATATTAGTTTATTTTTTTGACCAAACTCTAATTGCATATATAATTAAGTGCAAATTATATATATAATAAAGTGCAAATTGGACGCAAGTGGTAATCAATCGAAGGTTAATCAATAAATAATACGGAATTTAAAATGAAACAAATACCAGAAGTGACCAGATAATTGTGTCATTGATTAACCTGTAATTTTATTAAACATAAATGTATTAGTTTTTTAAGTGTTCAGTCTACCTTGGTACGGGCTCATGCCCAGTTAGGTAGACATTAGTGACTTATCTTTTAAAAACTGTTTTGTAAATAAAATAAATAAATAAATAAATAAATAAAAATTTGACTGAAGGTAAGTCGTAGAGATAGAGATTTGATGTTATCGGTGTAAAAGATATTATGAAAGTTCATTTTTACATTGTGTATGTAAGTTTCGTTTAAAAATGTAATTAAAGTCTCAGAATGAATATCTCATAACAAGTTAGTATGTTATGTTATAACCTTACGCCGTATCCCAAGTGGAGTAGGCAGAACGGAACGCCCGCGCCGTATAGATCTAAACTTGCATATTTCTTTAGCTTCTTCTACATTCATGCAATTTCTCATGCACGCACGAAGTTTTATCTTACTCAACACACGACAGTCTTTATCAATTTGAGCTAGGTACGTGATCAAGCCAAGTGGTTCTCGGACGCCCTCACTACTCATTCAGTTGATAATATCCTCTTTATCATATTTTCCTCATCCATTCGTTCATATGTCCAAACCATCGTAAGTTATTAATACGCATTCTATCCACAACACTCCTCTTGCATCCGCTCATTCTTCTAATATCTGCATTCCTTAATCTATCATGCAACGTTTTACCAACCATTCATATATTAGTTTACAAAAGTATACATAAAGTTAGAGAATATTCAGGTACCCCCACTCATTGTCTTACTCACCACTACCCTCAACCCTCCCACCTCCTAGGTTCAGTCCCGTCTTTTTTATTTTACTTAATGGTTTTAAGAGTCTGACATTGAAGATGGACTAGTTCTGAAAGGCCTCTGGCATTTATTAAAATTATCAAGTGAAAGTAAACAGCGTATATTTCGTTTTAGAAATTAAACGATTATTAACGATTGAAATATTGTTTTTATAAATTTCTAGGTCATAATAAATTTAAATTAATAATTGTAATGTATTGGTGTTTACATTGTGAAAATTCTTTATTAATTTTTAGATTAATTAATTATAAAAACACTTTCATTTTCACTATAAATTTTTATTGCCTCGAACGTTTTCGTCTACACCAGTGATTCCCAAAGTGGTCCAGGTGGACCCCCAGGGGTCTACGGAAGACTCGACGGGGGTCTACGTTGGAGTAACTAAAAAATTAGGGTTCAAGAGTCGTAAGCGGGGATCCACGAATCCATAGTTAAAGTATCGGATATTCAGTAAAAGTACCAGATACTTAATGATTCTAGTAAATATTCTTTAAGAAAACCGAGGAGTTTTTGAAATATTTAAAATTCGCATACCATTTCAAAAATTTAGCGACGAAATGCAGGGGGTCCACCGGAACCAGTAAAATTTTGAAAGTGGTCTTTGAGAACAAAAAAGTTTAGGAACCTCTGGTCTACACTAATAGACATTTTCAAGAGTCCTCTTGAAAAAATCACTCTTATTTTGAAATTTTAGTAATTCCTTCACGAGTACATTCTGAGACACGGCGTGAGGAATATATAGTATTGCTATACTATAGTAGTATGTTAATATTATAATAGTAATTAGTTCTTTAGTCACTATAGATGTTGGTTTTCATTGTACTATTCACCAACTTTAGTGATAATATGTTCCTGTTTTAAAAATAACATGAAATCAAATATGTACCAATATTAATTTGTTAATAAGCGAGAAGAGGCTACTTATCGTAACATTGAAGTGAAGGTGAAAATACTCTCACAAGTTAAATTGTAACGACTTCAAAATGTCATAGACAAAGTAATTGGGTATTTGATAATACTTGTATACTTTTACTTTCTTCCCATATTTTACCGTGATAAAATTATAAATAGTTGATCCGTTTGTTCTAAAAATACTAAGCAAATATTTAGTGTTTATCTATTTATTTATTAAAGAACATAGAGCAAATTTCCTTTAAATTACACACAACCATAGTAGGAAAAATGGTATTACATAAATGGTAATGGTAAAAAAATTAGTAAAAACCAAAATGACCATAATATCACATATCAAATCCTCAATAATAAAATCGAAATTTAGTCATCTGTTAAGGGAAAGTATGTAATAATGCCAATAATAAATAATTTTAAACAAAATTAAAAATGTAACAACCAATAATTCAATAATCAAATGATAATCTAGAAATTAGGTACATCAAAATACAGAATTAATATCATGTAATTATTGACTACCCAATAACAATAATGAATTTTAGCGACCATATCGATGAATATAATATGAAAAAAACTTAAAGAAGAAGGTAAAAACAGAAAAACACGGAAACGATGTGCTTACTGTTTATGATAGGCTTTAGTGGCTAATATCATTATGGTTAACTATTACATTTATTACCTTGCGTGAAGGGTTTTTGTAAACTTTTATACTTATGTCTTTATTTTCTATTAAAATGGTCCCTCGGTGCTAAGAAACATAGTCATAAAAATTTCAGATGCTCACATTGCAGGCTTTGTTACATTGTATGTTTCCACGGCAATGTATAAAAACCGCATATTTTTATTACATTGCTCTTTTCTGGTGTGCTGTAGACATGCCCATATCAACTTTTAGTTTCTTTTTAAGACGTCTTAAATTCTTGAGGATGGTCTCAGCATCTAGGTAAAAAGTAAGTAAGCCAAAGTATAGGTACTGTTAAAACCAGCTTCAATAGCCCTTTCACTCACTATCTCACATGTAGAAGATAGCATTTTTGCATAGGTACGTACATTTTACATTAAGAATGTATTTTTTTATTGTTAATTGGAATATTACTCTAATCACGCTTATTTAAAAGTTTTTTTTTTCAGGAAATAAATACAATATCAACAGGATGATATAATATCATGCAATTCGTGTATTACTAACCCATTTTACAAATTAAGTATGTAGAACAGCAAATTTGCCAAAGCGGTAGCTATACAAATTATAAGCTCGGATATTTAGGTCAGTGTTGCAGATCTGTGATTGATAAGAATATTACATGCGTCATAAATATACGTAGATATAATATCTTAGTATAACATACGTTTCTATTCGTATTTTCTTTAAAAGCTTAGTTTCTTGCATGCAGTGAAGTTTAGATCTCACAACTTTTTCCTTTTTGAATTCGTTTTAACTCAAATCACTCTATAACGGGTGGATAGTCAAAAATAAAGTTAAATAAAATCTTTTAACAACATTTCACTAAAATATTACGATTAATTTAATCAATACTTTTGCATATTTGTAGTCAATGCATAAAGGTGAGAATTTGTAATAATAAATGTAAGGCGTTAACTGCGATGACAGAAATAAAAAAATATCAGAATAGATTTCGGAGGTCAGAAAAATTCTCGGTCAAGAACATATCATCTAACTCTGATGAACGGGCGGGGTTTTTTGTACATAAATCTTAAATAAGAAACGAAAACGAGATGTTTGAAAAATGTTCAGTGTTTGGTCTTTGATCACCTTTGCTTAAGATTTCCTCACGCTTGCACCTGCAATGATAATTTAGGTTTGAATGTGCAGATAAATAGGATTCTACGATTCCTGAGATATCCAGTGTTGAGATGGGTCTCTCTTCAATTCAATTACCTGCAAGAGACGAGAAGTGATTTTAATAAATCTAACTGATCACTCTTTTTTAATATCTTAATACTTCCAAAATGAAAACCCATCAAGCTTCATATTAAACAATTTCAATGGTCGGTTTATGGCTTTTATTTGAAAGCTTTGAAATTTGATAGAACACTGTCAACTTACTTCAGTTTCACTGCTCAGTCATATTACTTATTGGGACTCTACATATTATAATTTCCTATTATTCTCTTTAAATTTGCTTTGGACATCATTACAGCTTTTGGCCAATGCGATATCCAAAGATGTATTAATAAAGTGTGTTTCCTGGTTACTCTTAATACAATATACAGTGTATAAACATTGATTGAATATTCTGTTGTACTTAGCTATAATAAAGTGTGTTTCCTGGTTACCTACTCTTAATACAATATACAATGTATAAACATTGGTTGAATATTCTGTTGTACTAAGCTATAATTTTTTTAATGCTGTACCCTCAAAAACACAGATATAAATTAATACTTTACATAAATATGCATTTTTTTCAGAGGGTATGTAGTAATAAACTATTTTTGATATCGGGTTACTACTTTCAATCGATCGACCTCCACTATAAAATATGTTTCACGTCCGTCCACCTGTTACATCAATCAACCATTTAATTTTATCGGTAATATGTCTGCGCTCCGAAAAATGCCCCTTTATCAACCAATGACATTTTAAGCGTTTTATTGAAATAGCTCTCTACTGACAAATTGTTAAATTTTAACCATTGCTATGGTAAAAACAAAAATGTGTTTTTTAACGATGAGTGTGGGTTTTCATATATCCAAATACACATCACACAACAAAATTGTATCGAAAAGATTTAGCAGAACAGCGGGATTGTAGCCAGAAACTTTTCGCTCTGACATTTAATACTTAACCATTAGACTACTGATTACCCTGCATGATAATAGCCAATAACAAATAAGTTCCATTAACTATATTATTCACTGTTGATTTTAATATCTTTTCTAAAAGGATTCTATGGAATATGATTGAACATCTCCAAACAGATAAAATATGCAAATTTTACTGAAAATACCGAGTAAGTTGGAAGATAGCACAATCTAGCGATAAACTCGCCCTGTGTGCATTGTATTATATTAATGATATTTTTATAATTCACTCTAACGATTGATGTTATTACCAATGTACAATGATGAACAAGAAATTGCTCATGATTTTTTTTATCAATATAGTGTTATTATTAAAAAAATGTTGATAACTATTTGAGATCAATCTCTAATTAGCAACTTATCTTCTCAATAACAATACCTGAACATAGTTATCACGTTTAATATAACTTCTTAACTGAGACAACGATATTCCATTTTTAACTTCTTCTTCTATCAGTGTCGTATCAGGTCCCCTCGACGTTGGCGATCACTCTGGAGAATGCTATGCTGTGCGGACCAGCTCTCCCATCTGTGTCTCTCCCATTTTCAACATTGGTATTTAAATCAAAATACTTATACTAAATATTAACAAATACGTAATAGGTATATCTTTTAAGATTCATTGAGTATTCGTTTATTTAAATTTATTTTACTCGCTCAATTAATTACTGAAATTAAATCACACTGTAATGTGTTTTAAGCCAATCATTAAGTTCTCTCTAATACCCGTGAAATAGATTCAAATAAAAATAGTACTAGCACGTCTTCCACATGAATACGTATGTGTGTATTTCCTACCTACCTTACCTTCCATTCTCCTACAAATTTATTTATGAACAGAATATGTATTAGGTATGTGTGTACGCTGTAGAGTGAATCATATTTCCATACCGTAAGTCATATCAACCGTGATATCGGGAATATCTCTTTCAACAAATCTGTTGATGGATTTATGAATAATGTTTGTACATGTATAATTAGTGATGTGAGTAGGGAAAATTCTCCAAAGAGATTTCTCGAGAACGAGAAATTTCTCCGAGAATTTCTCCTCTGATGGAAGAGAAATTTCTCTCCATAATTTTTCCTAGTGGTATTTTTTATTGATCATTGTAAAAATGATTAATAAAAAATATATCTGCCTCAAAATACACCATAATTCTCCAAAAATTCTCCACTTCGAGAAATATACCGAGAAATTTCTCGGTAATTTTCTCAAAAAATAATTTCTTGAGAATTTCACAACACTATGTATAACTAATACAAACTTTGATCACTTGTGCAATTTTGTACTCGATGTTGAGTTTATAATACACAATTAATTTTTATCTAATTTAAATTCCCTTTTGTATCTAATAAATACATATTTATTGGTATTTCTTTGAACAACAATTTAGTATATTTTAAACATGTACCAAAAATTTCGATTATTGTTTAGACTCTTGCATCTAATTGCAAGTAATTAAAACTATAAATTTTGGTATTAAGCCAAGAATATTCCGATTGCACGGCGTTAAAATATTAAATGCGTGAACTTTTGAGGATAAATAATAGTATTGAAACAATTGATTTAAATATGATTTTATTACAAAGGTTTATTTACAATTCATATAAAAATAATTGCATAAGACAACATACATAGTTATTTAAACAAATACATACATATGTAGATAAGGTAAATAAAAGTATTGGATTATAATGTCAAGAAATAAAAGTGGTACATAAAAATATATACATGTCATATATACTTATGTAGAAGGTGAAAATATATATAAGATATCACGGGGTTTGTGCCATTGAAAACTCATGGGTTTTTCAAGAAAACCAATTATTTTTCCTTGCACGTTGTAATTACTCGAATGACTAGGTAAGATAATAAAGTTGAACGGAAAAATCTCCAAGCTTAATCGTCACCTCCTGTCATCACCTCCATAAACTCTGGAATTAGAAAAAATAAATTGTTCAGATCAAAGAAGAAATGAGTTTTATCACGTCAAACATGATTGTTATTACAAATATGTTTTTTGCAAAGATTCATATTACAAATAATTATCTTCTAAGATGACTGAAACTAACAACGACTGTTTAATTACAAATTATATTACCGTTGTATAATCTTCAAAATACCACATGTTTATTTTACGTAATTACCATCTCGTGGTGTTGTTAACGATAAATTATAATTTCTTTTGACAATATTGGTAACATGCCCACTGTTACTATTGTGTATACAATATTTATTCATCTAAGTTTATTTTACAATATATCGTTAACTTTCTCCTGGGTAATGAAGATTTTTTTTCTAATAGACTATTTAAAAGATAAATTTATTTTCAATGCGTTGCTATGTGAAGTAAACTGTTATTTTTTTTATGAAATTTCAAATAAAATAAATAATTTTATTGTTTAAATTACCATCAAAGTCCACAGTTCCTGAACCATCAGAGTCAATTTCTTCAATCATCATGTCTAAATCTTCATCAGTGACTTTATCATCCAATTCCTTTAGAATTTCTCTCAGCACAGCCGTTGTGATATATCCATTTCCTGAAACAAAAGACATTTTGTTGAAGCTATTAAATACTTACAAATGTGTATTCTAAAATAGAGCATTATTATTATCATCTGTACTATTACGATATCGCAAATTGGATTCATTTCATTTATAGAGTGTAACTAAAACGTAAAGACAGCTTAAGATACTGTGTCAAAGGAAACACGTACTTTGAAATTCTTTTGATCTACATAACATTGCACGGTATTCAAAGAAAATGTTTAGTATTTTACCTTCTTTATCGTATAATCTGAAAGCTTCTTTAAGTTCTGCTTGCATTGCTTCAGCATCCTCTTCAACCATGAATCTCGCAGCTAGTGTTACGAATTCTTCAAATTCCAATTCACCGGATCCTGTTTCATAAATACAAGCCTTTAAATAAAATGTCTGTATAAATAAATAAACGAACATTAATGTTGTTGACCGAAGGTACTTGTTGGAAGTCCATTTCAAGATAATTGAAAAAAAACACAATATGTAGTTAACTTCCAAATGACTTTATTAACTTCGCGTTAATACTAGTGTATTCGGAGACTCTAGTCTCCATCATCAGGCCATTAGTAAAAAGTGACTTTTTACTAATTTACTTTTTACTAATCGCCTGATGATGGAGACGAGAGTCTCCGAATACTAGTACGCGAAGTTAATAAAGTCATTTGGAAGTTAACTAAATAAACGAACTTTTTCTCTAGATACTTCATTCTAGGAACAAGTTAGTAGACATTCGATTGAATTGATTAATAGAGAATTCAATTTGATTTTCATTAAGCTATGTAGTAGAGTATCATAGTTTATGATATTTAATTTCGTTTTATTTTGATACATTAAGGTGTGCATTATTTATATGGCGAAAGGTTCATTTGTATTAAAAGGTTAGATGCGAGTTAAGCCAATTTTATTAATCAATTAGGTTTTAAGAATTTGTACAATCTTTGTCAATGTGTTAGCACAACAAGATTATTTTATTTATTTTAGTGAAGATTACCATCTTCATCTACTTCTGCAATGATATCAGCCAACATCTCGTCTGTGAGGGAGATACCCAACATTCCTAGAATGGTGCCAACCATCACAGTACCGATGCATCCTTTCTTCTCCTGATCAAAGGCGTCGAATGCATTCTTCAAAACTGGAAAGAAAACAATTTGTGTTACTCAAGTAAACAAATGTCTGTAGAGAAGAGCTTATATTTCAAGTGTGTTATAACAATAATTATACATACGGGCAATTTGTTCCTTGTCCAATTCCTCCTGCAATAGAATATGATTTGTTATTAAAATATTTTTGAAAATTCACAGCATAGAAAGATGATTTATGTTTCTTATTATAAAGTACACAATCGTTTCTGTTGCATTAAATTAATAAACAAAGGTCTGAATTAAAAATTAGACGTTTGAAAATGATTATAAATATTAAATGAGAAAAATTACTGATCCTTTGCAACATTACAAAAATATATTCCATATAATAGCAATAGATATACTTTTTATTCACAATTTTTAATACATAATTTATTTATTTATTTTATTTGTATGCTTCAATCCAAGTGAAATATTTAAATAGTTTTTGTAACTTGAGCACATAAACACAGAGTGATGAACACGATGTTTCACGTACCATTGCTAATCCGTTAGTCTGAGTGTAACTTTACAACCAATAGAACTGTCCTAGCGAATAGACTATCGCTCCGAGCAGCACAAAGAACACTAATATGTTCGGTTGGACGTTCTGCCTTAACTGGCGGATCCTTTCGAACAATTGATCAGTAGCCAGGTTTTGTTAGTATGATAACTACAAACAATATGATATGTGTGAAAAAAAATTACCTACTCTTTATACACATCCCAGGGCCCTGAGGGAAGCTGATACTAGACAGGTAAAGGGGGTGGAACAGGAGAGACTAGCGGTGGGAGGGGATCTTAGGAATCACTATAGGTATATATTAAATATTTTCAGTTACTTTATTGTTAAATACTTGCACTGTGTATAATATTATTATCTGGGACTGTGCCATCACTTTACTTTGACAAGGTAATGGCCACTGTTAATGATTAACGACAAGTATATGTCTTGTCACATCACTGCACATTTTAGGGTTAACACAAATTGACATTATTCATTTTACGGCAATGCACCCGCAATCGGGTGAATTATGTAAATTGACATTAAGTATTTGAGTATTTACTCCATTTGAATCTACAGCTAGAATCTCAAAAAAACCTCTCAACATTTAGAATAAATGGTTTTAAGTAGAATAAATGTATTTCGTGTTGATTTGTTAAGACTGAAAAATGATGGTGTTTAAAAGAATAAAATAAGTAAACAACAAAAGTTAATCTTTATTGAAAACTCTATCTGTCTACCTGTTTTTATACAAAATGAATTCAGAATAAGACATTTCTCCTATCATTTTGAATAAAGAGCATATCGTCGCTGCATATTTAAAATGGCAAGTGAATAAATAAATGTTTTGACATTTCTAGAATAAACTGCTTATAATGAACATTAAATCCATTTTTCAAAGTGATTCTTAGTATCAAATATTAAAATTTATTATTTTAAGAATAATATCACATGGCAATAAAAAGTTCAAACAACAGATTTATGCCCTAATAAATATTTTTTAGGAGTATGCCTAAATAGAAATACTCTCACATATGTCATTTTAAATATGCAACTTTGAAATTTAGAATTTAGGTGTTGTTCATTTTATCTCTATCTATCTATTCCCTCACGCCGCATCCCAAGTGGGGTAGGCAGAGAGAACGGAACGCCAATTAGATCTGTCCTTACATACTTCTTTCGCTTCCTCTAAAGTCATACAATTTCTCATGCACGCACATCGGTTTCTTTTACTCAAAACACGGCCGTCCCTGAGAATTTGATCTACATGTTCAAGCCATGTAGTTCTCGGACGCCCGCGCTTCCTCACACCCCTCCTTTCAGCCAAGTATATCCTCTTTGTCATTCTTTTCTCTTTCATTCGTTCCACATGACCAAACCATCGCAATTTATTTACACGCATTCTATCCACAACACTCCTCTTGCATCCACTCATTCTTCTAATATCCTCATTCCTCACTCTATCATGCAACGTTTTACCAACCATCCTCCTCAGCGATCTCATCTCCACAGCATTTATTCCACTTTCGTCCTTCTTCAACCATGTCCACGTTTCGCTTGCATACATAAGTGTCGGTACCAGGATTGTATTGTGCACTAGCAATTTTGCCATTTTCGACACATTGTCATTGCTGACAATGGGTCGAAGTGCACCGTTAATCCTAGCACCGGCTACTTTTCTTCTTTCGATATCCTTGTCACATCTTCCATCCCTCGCAAACGAACTTCCTAAATATATATACTCGTCCACTTGCTCCAAACATTCGTTTTCAATCTTTATTTCGCACATTGTTCTATCAATCTCTCTTTCAAAAACCAGCACTTTCGTCTTAGTCACATTCATTTTCATCCCATTCATACTACAACTATCATATACAACAATTTTATTCTTTAATACACAAAAATGAAATTCAATATTATTCATAAAACATTTGTAATAAAATACAATTTCATTAATAGAAAAAAGGTTGAGGAGGGGGTGGAGTTTGAATTGAGATGCTTACCAAGTGGTCCACTTACTTAGAAACAAGTTGACAAAGATTCAGAAAATATTAAGCATTTGCTGAAAACCCTGTTATACTTGCATCCCTTTGGCTACATTGTAAATTATTTTATTTCCCTTCGAAAGCAATTGACAACCATTATTTCATAGCTATGTATTGTAGGATGGGCGAGTACCTCTTTGAGAAATCACAACTATTCCTATTGATCTTGGATTGTCATACATTTTTACATTCAGTAATGTTGACCTTTATATTTTATGTATAGCTTTCTTAATGATTCCGTACGCAGGAATAGCTACCACCACTATATTTCTTTAAATTATAGCATTTTAATTATTTTTATGCCCGTACTTTACTTTTAGTATGCAAGTAATACGTATAACTATTGTAAAGACAATATAACAAATTCTGAGAGAAACATTTAAATTTATTTTAATAAACTCGCGCCCGACTAACATCCTAAATGCTGGAGTGGACGTACAATTTTCATTATGGATTTTATTTTTTTGTTGAAAACACTTATCCATAAAACTCGAGAAAGCGTATGATTGCAGATGAAGCTTTTGATAAAGTGTTCGTAAACGCCAAGAGAACCTGATATAACACATAATGAAGAAGAAGAAGATGCAATTTCAGAAAAATAAACTAAAAACAGAGAAGGCAATAAATAGGTTTATACTTGTTAAAATGTATGAATGATAATATAGGAAACTTTGATAAATTGACTACCTGTCAGAAGTAAAATTTATTATCAGGTATTATAGAAATTAGGAAGAATTTGTCTAATCCACGTGATTGATATCAACATAGTACTATTGCCCATAACACATTCCACATAATATTAATAAAATTATACGCACGATTCATACATAGTTCCTGTTGCTAATTAAATTATTAAACCAAGTACTCTTACACGATAGAAATATATAACGAAGGTATCGAAATTTTCTGTTATAAACCACAATGTAGGTATTGTTCTACCATACCCAAATGTGAGTACCTATATCATGCTGGTATGTCTCCTGGTGGCTTAATTGGACAAAGCTCAACTCGCAATAAGAATAAGTTGTGAGTTCAAGTTCCATCCAGGGCACTACCAAAAAAGGTGACGATATCTTTTCTAAGATAAAGTCATGACTGTGTTAAATTTGAAGTCAATTGTGAAAACAAAACTCGCACAAAACGATAGAATATCCTTAATTATAAATCTTCTTCGATAAGCAATCATAATTTTCTAATACACACGAATACGACTTCCTAATAGACTAATCACAAGTTTACCTTACTTCAATCGTATGGAAAATGTGACGTCATAACGTTTCAATAATTCTCTATTCTATTCTATTCTATTTTTCTCAAGGCCATCCACTCGTTTGCGAGTGATTTAGGAAAATGAATAATTTTCACTTCTCCATTTTGATACATGAAATTTTAATTATACGAAGTTGTGACAATACACTCTTTCAACTTTCAATACGAGCGAAGCAAAGTAAACTATGTAGTTTCAAAGTAAACATTCAAGACTTGTATTCTATGGAATATCCTTCACTTTAGAGAAGAACAGGAAATATCAACAATTATTTTTAAATATTTCATATCATAGTAAGAGATTTCATCCACTCTTTCTACATGCTCGAGTTTTTTTTTTTGTACATTCGCTGACCACCCCCACGATACGATTCACCCCAAATTACGATAGAAATACTTAGTAGATAAGAAAGTAAAAAATGTATAGGTTTGAAATGAAGATTTTTGATTTATCGTTCGTAACCTTACCCTTCCCTTGAAAAAAAAATGGTTTCGTTGAAATAATATAGGAGCTCTGCTCTTGAAAATCCAGTTGAAATTGGTTGTTAAAACCCAAAATGTTCTAATAATGATTTATTACTTAAAAAAATATGAAACTTGAATGAATCAGAATATTGTGTTCACAAAGCAAAAAGTTTTATTTAAAATTTTATCTACGTATTTCAAAATCGTAAACAGTTTGCAAGTACTAAACTATAACTCGCAACATTAATAAAACATCACGCAAAGCAATTAAGTTCTCTTAAATGTCTAGATTATACTTAATTTTCAATTGATTCTAAACATTTTCATGGATAAAGCTTATCAGCATGTAAAATGTATTGTACCTACACTTTTCTTATCAGAGTTATATAAAAATAAATGTTTAGTACGAACGATGTATTGCGAGGTTAATTTGTACGAAGGGTTTAATTACATATAATATCCATATCATGATAAATATAAGTTATGCATTCATATGAAACTGTAAATGTTACGAATATTTTTCACTTTCGATAAACATACTTGTATATATTGAGTTATGCAACAATGTGTCAAGTCACAGCAATTTCAAACCGTGATAAAATTATGTATTGTAATGAATTACAATAATATTTATCATTTCCTGGATGTCTTATTTTTATTGGCATGCAAAGGAAAGCCTATATAATCATGTATTTTATCCGCTGGCTACCCCACTTATGGTAGTTGACGCCGTAATGGTATAGATATATAGATTATATTGAATGGATGTGTTACCGAGGATTGGTTATCGTTACTCAAGGATATTCAAGCTAGATCTGCTTTATAGAGGAGCAGCTGACAGCTTCGATGCTATTTTTATATTTTTCAGTAATATTTTTATCTAATTTGGTACCAATATTGAACACCGTAGGCAGAGAGAGGGGAGGTCAATTGGTGCGAACATCGTTTTATCAATTTTAGATTTCAATTACTCCATATATCTTTTTAAGTCCGAGAATCACATTGCTTGGTCACGTTAATCATATTCTCGAAAACAGCCGTGTTTTGAGTCAGAAAATTCAACGCGTATGTCTGAAAAATTGTAACAATGAAAAAGAAGCGAAGGAAATATGTTAGAACAATCTGGATAGTGTTCCTTGTTCTCTAATTACACCACATGGTATATGGCGGCGTGAGGATACCCTCGTATAGTAGCTTTTTTCCCTTTTGTGGCTTTATGTATTGTTACATATTTACACTTCATATTTCGTACAATAACATTACCATACATCTCTATTTATAATACAATATTATTGAGTTAGTCATTATCACGTCCATGGCTCCACTTCATAATGCACTGTGACAATATTAAGACAGATGTGTGATATCTTGGCACCATAACATATGAGATATAGTCATGCTTTATCCTATTGTTAATATTGTCAGTATTTTTATAAGTCCATTATATATAATTATTAGAAAATAGCTGCATTGCATATTTAAGTACATATATTTATTTTCGGCAGTAATTATTATTGCAACTGCTATAAAATATTTCATAGTACTAAATAGTATCTATAACATTTAAACATAATACATTCATCATAAAACGCATATAAGATTATGAACAATACACACAGATCGGGCTAGTTCCAAACTCAGATAAAAAGTATTTTATCACGCTTCAAACACATAATATATTATGTACGGGACTGAGAGAGACAGACAGCGCAATGATGCAGAACTAAACGAGTTCTCCCACGATATCTGCAATCACACAATTTTTGAAAATGACCATATTTAATTTTGTTCTGACAGGGAATCGAACCCGAGACCTCGTGACTAAAAGATAGAAGCGGTGTATTACTTCCGCGCCACATCAGTCTTCAAACATATAAATAGTTATCTAAATATGTTTTGCATGTGTGAATAATGATTCATATAAATAATGTTCACATAGATAAAACACATTACTCATATATCTTTATCTTCAGTTTGTTTTCTATTGGGAACACCGTAATTTAGATTTTTCATTACATCATTTTCAACCTTTGAGAAAAGCACAGCACAATGGAATTACTTACATTCTTATGTACCTACAAATCTTATATAAATTACCTCTTAAAAATAATGTCTTTATATTCATCACGACATCTCTCCTAAGTGGGATGTCCAGTAGATTATATGCATGTAATAAACGTGGCAGGCGTCTTCTCTGTACCAATAAAAATGAGACATTCAGAATGGAACCAGCGTACTTCATCGCCAATCAAATGTCTTATTCCTAATGTTTAACGAATACACCAAAACCTCCGTGGCTAGAAAAAATATATACTAAATTGAAGACTGTAGAAAAACCATCCAATTGCTATTTGAAAATTTATATCCGTTAATTTGTTTAAAAAACATGTAAAACGAAATATTTCCTCAAATGCCCTATCTTATCAACGACCTTGTACTAAGCATTGTGTTTATTTATTACCTAATAAGACACTCGTTATTTTAGTATTATATGTAAATACATTATGATTTCTTATTATATATTATTAATTTGTTGTCTGAATAAAATTTCCATGTGGCACTTAGCTTACCAATTGTATGTTTGATTATATATAATGTAAATTGTATATGTATTGTAGGTATATCCTATAAATAGTTTATTATAATTTCAGTGGCTGATAGTGAAATACAAAAACAACCACCATATCAACTTTCACTGAATAACCTTTAATTATATGCTAAATTACCTTTAATTGTATGTTCAAACATAGTTTAGATACATCAAATGTTAAAAGGATTACAAACCGAATAAAATGGTAAAAATAATATAATTAATATTATTATACACTAGATGCCTAACAATAACTTAATTAAAACAATTTAAAAGTATTCGGCCGACTATCCCAGGTGATCTGACTACCTAGGAATACAAACTCATTCACGTTCTTTATCAGACATTACTACTCTCATGTATTGTTCATTACGGCCTATTGACACTACCCATGTTTTTCCTTTTTCATTTTATGTCTACTCTCTAACACATTCTTCACATTCACTAGAACTTCTTCGAGTTTCTCTTCAGTTTTGGGAAATAAAGCTGTAATCTTGGTGAACCTTATCCTATCAACTTTTTTCCCTAAATTTTCACACCTCCTTTGTGGTTCATTTGCTCTCTTAGTCCTTAGTTCTTCGCATACAAAATGTAGGTACATATTGAAGAGAACTGGTGAGAGGGAACAACTTGGCCTCACTCCTTGCTTTATTTTGGTTTCCTTCTTATCTTTGCCACATCTGATTATGGCGGCTTCATTTCTGTTCATCTAATCATATAATTCTATCCTATTTTAAAAGCTATAAACTCGTTTACGAGTGATCAGGGCTTTCATAGCATTGAATAAATAATATTTAATATTAACAAAAACATACCTAATAGAGTGGTATATGATTTACGGTATTCGCATCATATACATACTTTAAACGTATAATAAAACCTACCTTCTCCTGGGATCAGATTGTAAACAAATCACACAGAACAAAGAAAACTCCGACATAAAATATTCATGAACAGTGTATTGATTCTCTTCTTGTCATTCTGTATTTTGTCGATTTATATCTAGCGGAAACATAATAGATACTCACTTAAATAGTATTTTTGGTTTATATTCATTCTACGAACTTGCATAAAAAATTAAGATATTTATATCAATTTACTTAATAATAGTTACTCAAATTCATTCATTCGGGTCTCGATGCTTCCCCGGAAACTCTAGACAATTTCAAGCCTCCTTCATTCTTAGCGTCTCAGTGCCGATTGAGTCACATCTTTCCAAGATATTTACGACGTTTGAATGTCGTTGACATAAAAAGGTGTACTAGTACTATGAATTTCGTTGACATAAAAAAAAACATACTATGAATGTTGTTTACATAGAAACGGTGCACTACGATTATCGTTGACTTAGAAACGGTGTATTACGAATGTCGCTGGCATGAAGAATTATCTTCTTCTTCTGTAGGTGCCCTGTCAGGTCCCCCCGACGTTGGCGATCACTCTGGCATAGGCCTCTTGGTCCTCGCAATCTGGAATAACTCCTCCACACCTCTCATTCCAGTCCAATCTCGTATATTGCGCAGCCACAATGAAGAATTATATCTTGGTTAAATTCAGAAGTACTTGTTCAAAACCGAACATTTTTATTTTATACTCATGAATTAAAAATATTTTTTTAATAAAGGATTCAAAATTTGATTTCCAATATTTCATATGGGTATGTTTAAAAGTTTATCCGAGGGGACAAACTCTAGGGGACGCCCACGCCGAGAGTACCCGAAGGACCTGCTGGTGGACATGCGCTGCTCATCATATGCAGAATTCAAAAGAACCGCACAAGACAGGGAGGAGTGGAGGAGAAGAATTAAAGAGATAATTGCTGCAAACCAATCCCAGGATTGAAACCAGAGAGAGAGATATTTATTATTTGTTTGCTAGTATTTATCTTATGTAATTGACACAAACACACGCATTCCAAAGAGAACTTCAGGACTTACGCGTTATTACGGACGAGGCGATCCGGTGGCTACAGAATTTGGAGGTCAAATCGTGAGCTACCATAAAAAGAATAAAGAAGTAGAAAATCTTTTTTTGTTAATTTTACGTTCTAAACAGTTTAGTTATAATATTTATATAAGTAGATCATGGAAAATTATCCCAAAAATAATAATTAATTATATCAATACAAACAAGTAATGAAACTTCGTATTGCACTGTATTTATTAAAGATGGAGTTAAAAACTTTTCAAGTGGCTAAGCACCCGTCATCATTTACACTAACCGCTGAAATTTAAAAATAAGATTGAATTATGTATCACTCGAAAACGTTTTAACTCTGTAAGTAAATAAATGTAGGGGAATTAGAAAAAAAAATTATTACTTGTTTGAATAAATACAAATAATAATTATTCAAATGTCGTTAGACTCAAAAACTTAGAATTATTTCTTGGATTTATTACTTATATATTCTTATATAAAAAATACAGAATAATATCTCGGATTTTTTAGACTTTTCAATTCGAACCAGAAGTTTACAATCGTAAACTGTACCGTAATAGTGTGATATTCTTTGTATAAAATTGTTTTGTTAGGTACATTTTTTGTAAATAACCAGATTTTTGTAAATATGTAATTGATGCAAAATAAATATGTTACATGTTTTTTTTTTTAAATATATATCTGGGTTTTTGTTATAAACCCAAATACAACCTTATGTACTTTTCACAGTAAGCTACTAAAAGCTTGTGTCGTGAAAGGGGAGTTTGCCGGCACCTGGTATCGAACCACGGACCCCATGTTCACAAGGCCGAGACTCTACCTCCAGGCTACGACGAACTCGAATCTTTTTGTATTTGTTGTAACGATCCATCTTATGATTTAATATTTTATACATTTTCAAAATATTATTCCTTAGGTAATCTATGAACGTAATTTCTCTAATTTCTTAAAAGCAAACATCTAGAAAAAAAAACAAAAAGTACAAAGATTATACGAGATCTTCATGATACAACTAACCTCATATCATTAATAATATTTACAAAGGAAAAAAAATTTTTGAAGGAATTAGACCGGACACGAAAACGAACGACGAATATTTTTTTTACGATGAAACGTTATTTCTATATTATTATTCCAATGCCTAATCATTATACTTTGTCCTTTGATCTCAATCATTCGGTCGAACCAAAAAATTCGAGCTTAATAATGTTCAAATTTTGGAGTTTTTATTTTTTTAAAAGTCACATATTACACATATAATAACAATGAGCGACTTTTATTCTTCAATTTATTTTATTTATATCCTGACGACATCACCAAGTGAAATAAGTGAAAGACGAGTCGTAATTACAGACCATTACATGCACTTGTGAAGAGATACAGCATATATTTTAGATAATATGTAGACTTATTTTTTGGTTTATAAAAGATGTAGAGTGCGACTCTCTGATAAGTGATAATTTTGCATGGCAATAAGACGACCATGCAGACCACGTTGTGTATTATATAAATGTTTTAATACGTTATAAGATTATAATATTATCCAAATATGGTTCATTTTTTTGATAATGACATTGTCTTCCGTGTCAATGATTTGCAATGACATTCACATTCCTGAATATGTCGACTTGGATGCCAATATTAATATTCTTTTCATATACCTTTACTTGTATTAGGTATTCATCGGTATTGATATGTCGCTACTATTAAAAATCATTTATCATGAAAGAATCGCACCAACGGCTTTAAGTTATTTATTCCGTTAATAAATTTATTTTGTCAGATAGTAAATGACAGAAATATTATTGACATAATTTGATTGGAATTTTTATTACTTTCTTAACTTTTAAATGACTTCTTCCTTCTGATCCAAATTAATATGTTCAGAATGTTCTAACATTACTTGCTTTGACATCTAACACATTACTTACGAGTATGTTCCACGCATAGACAAATACTTAAAAAAATACTAAAAAAAGAACAAAACATACGCATTGAAATCTCACACCCATCAAACTTGTCCCAAACTAAGAAATGAGTATTATATTATGGGCACTAACGTGGCACCAAATACATATACATATACCACATATACTTTATTTATTCGTATTTTATCTAGACGAGGAATTCATCATTTAAAAAATGTATTAATAATAATTTCCAGGCACAGCATTAACCGACATTCTATGTATGAATCTATATATATATATATATATATATATATATATATATATATATATATGATGTTATTTATTGTATCTACCTCGATCATAATAACATGTTCCTAAGCTGCATCAGATAAGTTGGCAACTAACATCATCACACTAACTGCAACATATTATTAACTATTTGTTTTAATAAGACGAACATCATCTCAGCCAAATTGATTATTTGATTATTAAACATTAATTAGAATGACTCTAATATTGCTATTTGTATTTTAAATTTTATCTTACAGTACTGTAACTTGTATACATTCATATATTCAATATTGTCTCTTCTCATAAGTATATGAATAAAATGTCATTATTCCCTTACGTGCTAAGTAAAATAATATTGTCAGAGCGAAGGATGTCTCTATAGTGTAACAATTAATTTTACTCTATCTTTTTGTTAAAATTAGTACCACGATATATATTATTATTGCTCTAGCAATAATTATTTATATCCACTTAGATACTTTTTTAATTATATGTTGAGGTAAGTCAGTCCAGTTCAGTTGACTAATAATCAAAACATACGCTGAAATGCATGCTTTTAACAAAAACATGCGTAATTACGTTGTAAATATAGTAACAAAAGATCAATAAAACTATTAATCAGTTGTTCAAATAAACTTAACAAGTTATGTGGGTGGTCATTAAAAAAGCCACCTTTGATTAAAACCGCGTCACTTCATAATATACTTGTTTTCTATCGAGACGTGTAATGAGAATCAGCTTTATTGTTTGTATATTTGATAACGGGCTATAAAGATATGAAGCAGCTGCTCAATTGGCGCACACTTCAGGTATACTTCAGCAAACATTTCACTGATACTTGATTTTTATTGTATATTGTGAAACTTATGTAAATATTTATTTTAACTTATAGAAAAACATAATGGTGATAAAATATTTTTTTCTCCAAAAAATGTTTATTAATCTTTTCTTCATTATAACTTTATTTCCGGGAACAAAATAAAATAATATAAGTTTTAGTACTAAATATTTCCAACAGTCATGTTATCTTTGTAGTGCTTTAGACTTTAGTGTGTATACTAAATAATATACATATGTACCTATATAGTAACATACTATACTTTGTTATGTTCATCGATGTGTATTACAGCATTTTCACGTGTGAAATGCACGTTTCAGTAGAAATATAATCGAATCTAACCAGTCGTTGCAATAAAACGATCGATAATGTTCGATAAAAATTCTCATTAATTATTACATTGCGTGTAAATATTTATTTGATGCTCAGTTCACAAAATGTACCCACATAAATGAAATAAATTATGAAATATTTCATTTTTTTTAAATTACGTATTCTGTTTTCATCTGAAATTGCTTACTTAGTTATGCAGTTTTGATTTCATACCAAATTATTGACATATAGAAGTCAACATTCTGATATAACGAGATTATAGGCGTGCCAAAGTTTTAAGGCACTATGACGATACACCAAAACTGAAAACAAATATAGACTTAGAATTGAAAAATATTTGAATTTTGGATTTTTTATTGGTAGAGTTGTAAAACTTTTCACTTTCTGGATATGATAAGCCAATAAATTCGATTTTACAAACTTTCGAGATGTTCGTCATGGGTACTGGGCGATCGATATATTCTACCAACCAATCGTAACTACGTAATTTCCACATTTTAAACGCAACATCAAATAGAATGTTTATTAAAGATATGCCTTGTTATTTTCCCAATCAACTTTTGAATTAATAAAATGTCCTAGCAGTCGATAATTTAAGTATTAAAAGTAATCATTAACGGAAGAGAATCGATATCCTAAATGTTTATAATTAATGAATTAAACATCCCTTTCCTTAAATTACATTCGACAACGATACCATAAAATTTATTCAAATTAGTTAACACTAATAATGTAATAACAACACAAACAATAAGAGATGCATAATAAATTATATCGAAGGAAAACCACACTAGGTCCATGTGAACATAATGGTGTAGTCTTCGCTATGCCCTTTTTAATACCACATTCACCTACATTATACACTTATTTTGTTATATTACATACACATATACTATGCTATAGGAGGAGAAGATTGAGCACTATTTATTCCTGTCCTTGCGCATACAATTTGTATTCATGCTGTTCCTTATGCATGCCTCTCCTGTTCATTATACTCAACACGTGTCCATTCTTAAGGATTTGGACCGAATAATCAAGCCATTTGTAACATCCGTAGACAAAAAACTGTACTTATTTCTTGACACAATTTTCATTTCAAAAAGATTACGACAATCACCAAAAGTAGTCACGTTTTGCTAAATTTTCGAGTTTAGAACTCTTTCTTCTTTTCTTTCTTTCTTTCTTTTTTTTCCGGCAAGGCACCCGACATCGAGTGAATTATGTCAGAGTTTAGAACTCATGCAATAATATTTTATATAATAATAATTCAGTTTGGTGGTTTGGCTCGACTCACAAACAAATACTTATTAAGAATACATTTCCGATTCACCCTTGGCATTGTTTGTTTTAAGTTATCCAATGTCGGCCAATATGCCAAGAGTAGGTACCTATAAGATACATTCTATTATACTACACTCTCCTCATTATTACTTCTATTATATTACACATTATTCTAACATAAATAATATTACATATTATGTACATGGTTGTATTCTCTTCCCATTACACTCGTAACATTATTATTGGTTGTCAAATACTCATCTATAATTAATTCTTTCGTGTAACAAAAGTCTAATAATATATTTATCTACTACACTACTACTACTATACCATCACGGCATATCCTGCAAGTGGAGTCGCCAGCAGAACAGCTGCATGGAATAAATATAAAAACTGTGGCGACAAAAAATAAGACGTTCAAGATGCGTGACAAACCTCATTGCTGAATTTAAGATGTAAAACGTCTTTGTTTTTTCGAACACTTGGCTTTTAGAGGACACTCAAAAACTTAGGGAAAAATGCGATGATGGTATAGTAGTAGTAATCTACTTATAGTAGTAGTACTACTTACTTACTTTACTTTTCGGGTCCGGACTTTTGATTTCATTAGGTCACTCTCATTACATGCATTCCGCATTATTGAAGGAGACCCATCGTCTACCCGGATAGCTCAGAAGTCTGGGGACTTCCGCATTAACGGGCATTTCAATAAATGAGAATCACTCTGCACCTCCCCGCAGTCGCAGCTAGTGTCCTCCTCATCCAAAAAGCCCCACCTCCGCTGATTACTTTTGCACCTAGTCACCCCAACCCATAGCCTGTTCAGTGTCTGCCACGTAGGGTACCTCAGACTACGCACGGTGTTTGCGCTTTGGGATGGCATCATCCATGGATTGTCGCCAAGTTTCTGCCTCCACAATTCCTCTCTACGCTTTTCAGACGAAATTCTAAGGTCATTTGTGACCTTAAGGAAGCTTTTTCTCGATCCTAGTCTTGGAGGTACCATCGGGTAATTATGAAGGGGATGTTTAGGGTCGTGGATCTGTTTGTGTCTTTCTGTATCTGCTGCCACCTTTCTTCTTATAGCAGGGGGAGCGATTCCAATTATGTGGTATAATTTATTTACCGCAGTTGGCTTGAGGCAGCCGGACACCAGTCGATCCATATCATTAACTGCAACATCTACCTGTATGGTGTGTGATGACATCTGCCAGATAGTAGAAGTAAATTATCTATATGTAATAAAAAATAAGTTCCTTTCAAAATAAGTGACCTCATCCCTGAATAGAAGATGCTAAATATGTTAACACATTTTTGAAATAAGCTGTCTCTTGAAAATAAGCTATTTTCCTTCCAGACAAAGTACAAATACCATACAAAAATGTGTAGAAGAGTTATTTGCCAACTATGTGAATGCTACTGTGAATGCTATGCAACTGCAGATTTTTTGCAAAATATGTTATAAATTTATTTTTTAAAGGTAATAGATAAAATTCTAGTTATGATCTGCTTCGGGAGTCGCACTTCTGTAGTCACAAAATAAGAAAATATATTTTATTGACAAATGGTGACACATTCTTAATTCTAGAAATTTGAATTTTATGACAGGGTACAAAAGTGTGTTTATGATTTTCGTTATCAAATATAATTTGACATTATGTCAGGTCTTCTATTTTTAAAATCTTGGACTAAAATATTGACAGTTTATTTATTTCTTTTTTTTGATAAATTAGCGAAGTATTACGGACTAAAAATTTAAGGATAGTAATTTTTGAATTTCACGGATAGGTGATTGAAAAATATTTACAACTATTCAACTTTGTCAGCTCGTGATATTTTGGTTCGTTTCATTCAAATTTATTTCTATTTTTGCAATTATTTACTTTGTAGTTACTTTGATAGTAAATTTGATAAATTTACAAACATACTCATCAGTTACATTTGAATATCTTAAATTCATTATAATTTATAAAGCAATCAATAGATTAAATTATTTTTGCCCACACAAATAATTACATCCTAATCAGGTAGGTAATCTATAAATACCTACTGTTTAAAAAGCTTCGCAGACTTAATTATCTACACGCCTCTTGTAAATTCAAACTGGGAAGTAGTATTAAATTAAGAGAAATATTTTTACAGGAAATTTAATATTATCTTGGTCTTAAATGAAAAAACAATATATATATATATATATATATATGAGATGTAACACGATAGGTATGATTTTAACATGAAGCTAAGCATCACTTGCAGAGTAGAGAGAAAGTATTAGGTGTCCCGACGCTTACGAATCGGCTCTGGCTGGCTTAAGCGCTTTACACCATGGTAACGTTCACCCATTCCACCTTTTCTCTCTTTCTCTCTTCTTCTCAAGGCTACTGTACGTAGAGTACCCAAAAGCGATACTTATATATATATATATATATATATATATATATATATATATATATATATAAGAATAAATTTTTATTTACACGTAAATTACAAGTTATTTTTTTGTTAAAAATATCTTAACAATAAATTAAATCATATCTATGTAGGTATACCTATATATTTATATTATTGTTTTTATGCTGTATAAAAGATGAAAAACACAATTCTATTAATATACTTATAAATCAAATCAGTTCCCATTTAGACTAGGAAAAGATAATAAAGACGGTGGTGGAGAAAGATGAGACGAAGTTTCGATTAACGTTCCTCCGCAACCTGTTCCACCTCTCAACCTTTCCAATCTCCAATGAAGAAGTTGAACTGGAGTTGGTTCCAGAGCAGACACGTAGCTCACAGTGCCACTCTTAGTGCTGAAGATACTGGTTTCAGACACGCTCCTTTTAAAGTTTCCCCTCTTGCATTCTACACTTAATTTCCGTATTTTTTCGTGCATATTATTGTTATCATTTTTAGGTTCAGTTATGCATTTTGGTGGCAGAACTATGGCCTTTGTATCATTATTTTTTACCATAACAATTCGTTTACTTCCACGCAATAATATTGGATTTCTTCTCACAGTAATGTACACCCCCGCAGCGCCAATGAGGAAAGTTACGATAGTCATGACTATTGTAATTGTTATGACTAAAGGTATGTCTGATTCTAAAAGCCACGCTCTCTCTTCCCACAATAGAGGTACAGCATATGGTCTACAATCAAATGGTAAGACATAGCGCGACCTGTTCCGGAGAAGACAAAACGTGTAAGTAAGTCCAGTTTTTAAATCACTTATATCAACAGATTTATCTTTTATGGATGTCAAACATTTGAGAAAATTTTTGTTCGGAATTGAACTAAAATTATCACGGTTTTCAAACCAAATCAAATTATCGTCTATAGAAAAACGTGGTCGAGCTTCCACTTCGACAGACTTAGGACCGATTTCTCGTATTTTTATCACTTTTCTTCGTATATCTTCATCATTTAAATTTTCAGTATATTTATTAATACTGATAATTTTATTCTTATGTGGTGTACAAGATACTTTAAAATCTTTTTCTTCGAATGGTGTGGTTGACATAAGAATATCATCTGTCGATGAGGAACTTTCCGTAGTTTCTTCGACCATCGTTGATGATGTTTTAACAGTAGAAGTATCAGATGGTTCATCACAAAAGTTTACTTCACTGAAAGTATTCCCAGCAACTTCGTCAGGATCTATGCACAGAGTTTTATCGAAGTCGTTTTCTTTTATTTGTAATTTTTTAATCCAATTCAGATCACATGTACATCGCCAAAGATTTCCAATAATAAGTAATTTTCTTAAATTTGTTCTAGAAAATAAGTTTTCAGGAAGGGTTTTTAGTTTATTATCCTCCAATTGAAGAATCTGGAGATTCCTCATATTATCAAATGAACCATTTTCTATTTCTTTTATTGCGCATAATGTCAACATCAATGAACTTATCAGGTTGGCTCCGTTGAATGTGTTTCGTTTAATTAATTGAAATTGCGTACTTGTTAAAACCAATGTTTGTAACCTGGGAAAATAAGTGTCAGCAAATAAATTATGCACATCAACTCTACATCTTTGAATACTCATTGATTCTACAATATTTGATAATCCTGTTAGAGATCCCTGGTCAAACTGTGTAATCATGGTATCCCATATATTAAATTCTTTCATTTTATCAAATCCTTCAAATGTTCCCTTCTGTAAATTAGATATAGTACAAAATCCCATATATAAATTTAATACACCTCTAAACACTGAGTTGTTGAAAGCTTGTGGTTCTATCGTTTCCAAATTTATATTTTCAAACTGCAAATGATTACATTTTATTATAGAGCTTTCTAACCAATTCTTTTTTATTTCTTTATTAGGAAAATTATATTCCTTAAATGTCAAGGAAATTTCACTTGTACATGATGACATCTGTAACAAAAATTTGTCATTTAGCTATATATGATAAACTTATGATTTGAGCAAAATGTATTATTTTGTGATAATATTAAAAAAATATGTGTACTTACATTTACCAATTGTTCTAAAGTAACAGCTAGATTGTCAATATATCCCTTACAACTCACCTGACATGATTCTATAGTACAAGGAACGAATTCATTATTTACAAATGCTTTTAATGATTCTGAGTTGTAATTTCCCTTAATTTCATAGTTTGTGTTCGTTTTTTTCAGTGAGTTGATTGTTAAATACAGCATCATGCTAAATATTAGACAAAAACCAATACAGCAAGTTAAACCCGATAGAATATGACTCCATTGTCCTCCCAAAATTTTTGGGAAATGTTTTCTGAAAAGGAAATTATCACAGTCATGAAAAAGTTGTGAAAAAAAAATGCAAATTAGTGAATCCGAGTTCACACATTTCGTGCATTCATGTAATACACATTTTGTGCTTCCATTTCAATGTCGTTAAGCATGAAGCATTTCGACATCTCTTTGAAAGATTTGTTTACCTTTCTTCCCATGTTCTATCGTTAAGGTCTTAAAATAATTGGCAACTAGTAATCCCACCTCACAGTACATTTTCTTGAACTCATCATCTTTCACCGTGGATACTATCACAACATGGAACAACCTACTACTATTACTACTATATATCCCACAAGTGGGGTAGCCAGCAGACCAGCTGCATATAAAACATGCAAGCTGTCTTCTCCGTGCCAATATAATATCAAGACATTCAGGATGGGTGGCAAACCTCATCGCTGAATTTAAGATGTAAAATGTCTTATAATGGAACAACCTCACCAATGAAAACTGAGATTTTTCATCTCATCATCAAATCTCACCGTTAATTCTTCATAAACTTGTATATTTGTTGTTAAATACAGTAGTTACACAGTTAAAGTATATGTTTCAGAATTTATAGTTGTTGTACCATTGATATGTCTAAATAAAGGAATGCGTGCAATGAATGTAGAAGGCCATTCAATATGTAACACATTTTTAGAGTCAGTACTTAATTACTGAGATTTGTAGTATTGGGAATCATTGACGTATTTCAAATAATATTGATGAATGTGTCACACGAGGCATTATACATTGCCAACACATCAATCACACAAAGTCATTTCACTCAATGTTTATATTATTTTTGACTTTCTCTTATTATTTTCCGACAGTCTCAAATGTCATAAATAGTGACAAATAATATATTTTCTTCAACTTCTTCGACAAATATTTTAGCTCGTTGATTTTACAATATACTCTGTTATTACGTCTACCTAAGAGTGTACACATCAATACTGTCGATTCATACTTTACTTTAAATTAATTATAAACAATCTTTCACAATTATTTTTTTTACTATTTTTACTTACTATTTATACATTACTGATGAACATGGGAGAAATAACTTGAATAATGTTTAGGTTCTACATTTCGTAATTATTTGATTTATGATTTTAAAATCTTATTATTATTTCAAAATAATTTTTTTAAAAAGTATTTACAAATCACCGCATGATGGAGTCGAGAGTCTCCGAATACTAGTACGCGAAGTTAATAAAAGTCATTTGGAAGTTAACTACATACTGTATTTTTTTCAATTCATCTTATGGACTTCCAACAAGTACCTTCGGTCAATAACATCAAGTATATTTTCTGTTATATATGTTATTCTTATTTAAATATTAATTGTTAATACCTGTTACTTACAAGTGTAGAATACAAAATTATTTTAAATCTGATATGAAATATACATACTTCAAAATATAAGAGCTTACCTCCTTTTTCCATCGTATTTATTTAAGATTAAAGTTTTTTTATTCTTGAACATTATTTTGTTTTAATCCATTTGCCCCCTTCTGATATCTAAAATGTAATAAAATACTAAAATTCCAACAGGTATGACTCTCCCTGTACGACTGTATGTATATCACCAGGAATGATCTGTAACGAATATATTTTGTTTGATATGGTAATCAAGCTTTCTCTATTATACCTACGCACTTATCAATGCTTTAAATGATCTTTTTTAATCAAATTAGAAGAATAGTGGTGCAACTGCTACTAATAATGCAATAAGGTAAAACTCTATAAAGAAATTATAGTCCTAAATAATATTGCATTTAGGAACCTTTTCTTTGAAAGGTGCTCTAACTATATCTACATTTAGAGATCAAGTAACATAACACATTCCGGGTAATCGGCAGCTTGTTTTCCTGTGTTGATCTTACCGCTGCCAATGCTCTCCACTTTTATGACACAATATTTCAAACCATGAAGGCGTTTGAGAATGTATTTAGGCTGTACGACAATCTAGTATCATTATATTTGAAAAAAATATGACTATGTAAAAAAAAAATATCGAAAATTATGATTATAAATAAAATCTATATTAAGTTGTAGATCTTCACATTGCTCAGACTGAAACATACCTAAAGTTTACTGCGCAATAGAAGGAAGTGGTGTATATTTTATAGCAAAACACTTATATATCTTAATTGCCTTAGACGCTTCAAAAACAGCGGGCCCTGATGGTATTCCCAACGTTTTTCTTAAAAACTGTGTAGATATTATTGCCAAACATTTACATATTTTGTTTTCCTCCTCACTAAGATTGGGTATATTTCCAGATATTTGGAAAAACGGTTTTATAAGCCCAATACTTAAGAAGGGTGATAACAGTCAAGTCATAAACTACAGACCCATATGTATCTTGTCCGCAATTCCTAAGCTTTTTGAGTCTTTGATTGTAGGGAAGATTAAACAACCTGTCAATAATGTAATTACTAATCTTCAACACGGTTTTGTTCCCAAAAAGTCTACTCAAAGTAACTTGCTCATATATCAAAATTATATTATGAATACTCTTGCAATGAGAGGCCAAGTCGATTCCGTGTACACTGACTTCTCTAAAGCTTTTGACAAGATGTCACATGACATGCTATTACGTAAGTTACGTGGATACGGAGTCGACGATATTTTTTATCGATGGTTAGAAAGTTACTTAAGTGATAGGACTCTTAAAGTAAGAATGGGTAGTTGTATATCAGATGCAATATATGCATATAGTGGTGTCCCGCAGGGATCGCACTTAGGACCAATGCTGTTTAATATATTTATAAATGACATAGTTCAGATTTTCAGAGACATTGAGGTATTACTATTCGCTGACGACTTGAAATTGTATAAATCTATAAAAAACACAGATGATTGTATAGTTCTACAACAGAACCTTGATTATTTGAATAATTGGTGTAAAGAGAATAAACTTAACCTTAATATAGCCAAGTGTCAAGTCATTCAATTTCACAAGACCAGATCTAAAGTTTCATACAATTATACCATAGATGGTATGGTACTTGAGTGTGTCTCAAATTTGAGAGATCTGGGTATTACCTTCTCTGAAGATCTGACTTACAACTTACATATTGAGGAAATTGTCAGTAAGGCCATGAGAACTTTAGGGTTTGTTTTCTGACTGGTTACTGATCTCCGTTTGATTCAGTCCTATAGACTACTTTTTGTTTCTCTCGTAAGGCCATTATTGGAGTATAACACTGTAATATGGTCTCCAAATTATAATATCCACATCAGTGGCTTGGAGAGAGTACAGAGAAAATTCTTGAGGCTGATCAACTATAAGTTAGGGTTACCGGTGGAAAATATTGACTACCCGGCTTTGATGAATGAGCTTCGACTCCTCAGCTTAGAAAACCGTAGAAAAGTGTTTGATCTTTGTTTTCTTCATAAGCTTCTCAATGGAGAAATAGATTGTCCCGAATTAATTGAACTGATTCAATTCAACATACCTACCAGAAGTACCAGACAAACAGTGTTATTTCGAGAACACAACACTAGGAATAATTACTCATTTTTCTCTCCTATGGTTAGAATTCATAGATTAGGGAACCTGGTAGGAGATAATACAGACATTTTTGCTGACAGTTTACCTAAATATAAACATGACATTATAAATTGTTTTAATGTATAAATTAACAATGGGCATTTCGAAGTATGTTTGGCTATTAATTTGAATTTTTGCATTTGTATTATTGTTCCTTCATCTACTAGTGACAATTTATTATATAATTGATATATACCTATTTAATTTCTGACATCTTGCTGAATTGATTATTATTTTTTTTTGACATTTTAATTATCTATTACAATTCATATATATATTTTTTTTTCTTCTATCTACTTGACATCTCCTTACTGTATCAAAATAATTGTTCTTGACATTTATCAAACCTTTGTTGACATTTACACTCTCACCACAATGTTTTGACTTTTCTAATTGTTTTGTTTTGACTCATTTTATAATTGTTATAGTTTGATTTCCAATTGTATTGTTTCTTCGCCAGTTGTTGTTCTGTTCCAACTGTGTTGTAAATGAGAATTATGTTTGTTTTTGTTTTATATTTTTAACATGTAAAAGGCTCACGCCGTGGATTTATGAATAAATAAATAAATAAAAATAAATATCTAATATTTACACAAAACATTGCTGACTTTTCACTATTGATTTTATTAATTTCGAATACTCACGTCAAGCTAACTTGACGTGTAAAGTTAACAGTGTTTTGTGTTTATATTGAATATGTTAAAAATGTCCTTTCACCATGTGAAAACACAAATCCTAGATCATATAAAAACTACTTTGTATAGTTGTTCATTTTTATGACTTAACACATCTAAATCTTTATGTAAAGATGACGTGTAGTTAATTACATATTTCACCACTTTTCCATTGAACTATTAATATAAATAAAAGATTAAAGGAAACGCTTGTATCAATATCGATGGATTCCATAATCTTGTTTATCTCTATAATTAGTATTGTGTGTATAAATTACTATTATCTATAATTATGTTAATGATTAAGGTTGTTTTGCTTATTACATTGTAGATTATACGTAAATAGATATAGGTATATTGTATTAAGTTGTAAAAATACATATTTTAGCCGTCATTGACGTAGTTAAAACGTACATACATATTATTGTGCTGTTGGTCCTTGTCTTCTTTTAGGTAATATGATAATCCTGGAGCTAATAATTAAAGCACTCTACAAAATAAATATTATGTCTGGAAAATACGACATTTTGACACTCTTCAAAAAAATCGTTGATGTTCTACGCAACTTGAGTAAGTTTTACTTCTATTAAAAAAAAACCACTTCTCATAATCAGATTCATTGTGAAAGATAATAATAACAATAAAAAAAATTATGGCACACAAATATTATACCTACAATAGAATAAAAAAAACATGACACATGACAACATAGTTCTGTGCAATGGATGAGTTTATCGCAGAAGCGCGATATCTTCCAACTTACCCAAAGATCATTCATGAACCAAACGAAAATCAGCCAGAAATGATTTGCATTTGATTTTTCCCTTTGTCTTAATTGAGTCGAGGGATCATTACGCATAGGAAGTACCTACAGAGACTCCACTCCATTGCTACCTCCAAGACCTTATTACACACCAAACCACGTCTTCTTTGGAACTTGCTTTTGCCAACTTCTTTTAGGCTAGTTTACATACCTTTTAGCCTTGTCCACAGTGAACAGTATATAGTACCATTTTTATAATTGGTTCAGTATGGAGTCAAAACTTCCCATAATACGAGTGACAGTTCTCCCCTCTCTTGTCACATTATAATATATTATGTAGCTACGTATCTGCATAAATATATACCTATCACGTTAAAGGTGGGAAAATAGTAACGGTATTTAATTATGTAATATGCTTAATAGTTTCATAAAACATAATAGCTTTCAAAACAAATCATAGTTTAATGAAGTTTTATAAAATCGTGAAGTTTTTAATTAATTAAATTTCATTTCAGCTACTCCTATTTGTGTCACGTGGATTAGAATTTTTTATAAGTTGATAAGGTTTTCAAATAAAAATGCACAATTCAGGCTTTTTAGTTTTTTTTTATTACTTCTTAAATCTGATTTTTATAATAATAATAATAATTGTAATTATACACATTATTCAGTAATATTTAGATAATGTTATATTTAGACAAAGAATTGTGATAACAACAATCAGAGATAATATAGGTTAATAATAATAATAATTGTAATAATTTTCAACAACACATAGATATAGTGTATAAGTAATATATATAGAGAGTAATTAACTTTTATAGATATGCTTTTTATTTTGTATCATAGTAATAATTAATTGTAATTGCAACATCCATGAACATTCATAGCGTTAAAATTATGACATCCGCTGACAAATATACCATAGGTTATTATTGAATATGAAAATTTTAATCCGAAACTGATTATATAATCAATTAAAATATATTTTCCACAACAAAGAGGAAATCTGAAAATATGTTTTGAGTATAAATTTCCATTAATAGATGTCATATTGTATTTTATTACTGCAACGCTATAATAAGTTGCGAACGGATTTCATTTGATACCTAATTACAGTTCAGTAACATAATATTATGTTTAGTAAACCTAGTTAGTTATTAATTTTAATTTTAAGGGAACATTATACATATATACGAGTGATAACATTTCACAGAAGCAATTAAAATAATGAAACCACATTGAAACAACACTACAATCCGATGATATTATTACCATATTAAAAAGCTAGTATATTAATCTATCTAGAGAGATAAATTTTGGGGTTCTTTTATATTAGATTTATTGCAATTGTGCCACCCAAAATTTATGTGAAAATAAGGTACCAATATACGGGAAGGGAAACTACAGGAATTGAACATACTTTTTCTGTTTTAGTTAATAATAATGTGATACGATATAGATATTTCCTTAAACTAAACTTAACATTAACTGATATGATTATTATTTTCATTTATAAGAAGCATAATATATTAATATACATAATATTATATATTACTTAATTGATCGCAACTTCTTCTATAGAACATTGCATCTGGTCATCGGGTGCCGGGCAACACCCAAATGATATGTATTTACCTGGTTCATTCACCGACTACATATTGATAATGAGTCGGCTAAATACTTACAAAAAAAAAATATAAAAGTAATACGGAAATTACGTAAAATTAACAACACATAAAATTAATAAATTAATCATTGTCAAATAAAATTAATTTGCTAAATAATTATAAAGTTAACATCTACCATACCTAATATTAATCTTATATAACATTTATTTGGAACCACCACATAACAATTTTTTTTCAATATATTCGTTAATTTATTCAAAAACAATTAATATTTCCTTTTATTTTTTGCTGTTTTAACAGTAAAGTATTCAATTAACAACGATAATGTGAGACATGTTATCAAAAAATCAATAAATATTTTTTAAATTTTCAAAGCAGAAATGTAATTAATATTATTTTAGCTACTAAGACAATTTGCATGCAATTGATGAACGAAATATTAATCTATAGATAATGCACAATTATTAATACTGATAAACACCGATAATGTAATAAAATTTAATATTAAGCATTTCATTTCAAACCAATATTGTGTAGTGCTTTTTCACAGTTACTAGATTTACCTTTAATTATAATATTAATGTATCGCGTGTATGTTGTGAGAAGTATGCCATCTATTGAAAGTTTCACGAAACGTTTTGTCGATTTTCAGTACGACAATATTGTATAGCAAGTTCGTCGGTAGCCTGGAGGTAGAGTCTCGGCCTTGTGAACAAGGGGTCCGTGGTTCGATCCCAGGTGCCGGCAAACTCCCCTTTCACGACACAAGCTTTTAGCTTACTGTGAAAGGTGTATAAGGTTGTATTTGGGTTTATAACAAAAAGCCAGATATATCTTTAAAAAAAAAAAAAGTTTTGTATAGAAGGAAATTTGATTGAATTATGCCTAATACTTTTTTTATGCTCATGATCAATCCAATCCCAGGAGACATTTTATTATAAAAGTCGCAATACTATAGACGACTTCTTAAAGTGTATTAAGATATTCTTTATTTATTTATTTATTTATTTAAAGGAAATATTTACCAATTTGTGCATGTCAATTTCTCATCATGAATTCGTAGAGTGAAATTTATAATGTTTGGGTACTGCAAATGCACATCGATAACACAACATTCAACATTTTAAAATATTTGCGTCACACAAAAGCCAAAACTTGTAGCACACAGAGGCAAATATGAAATGCAGTTTCATAATAAACGAACCTTATATACTAATAATATTTTTATTGATATAATAATATTTATATGTACTACTTCTGTAATAATTGTAATGTTATTTATTTTATAATGTGTAACATTTAACCACTAATGATATGACTGTGATGTAGCAACAGAGCTTATAATATGTGTTGTATATTTTTCAAACGTTGCGTAAAATATATGACGAATATCTATGATAATATATATATAATTTTACGAACATGAATTAACAATAAGTATATAATTATAAATATATATGATGTGTAGATACATAATTTATAAAATATGTGAACATTGATGTGTTGTTACATTAATCAAGAACATAACGTAGGTATATGTATACATATATATAAATAAATATATTATAATTAAACACTAATGAAGAACATTTAATGTTAATTAATATCAGACACATCGTGATATGTATCGACCTCCCCTGTATAGAGTTACTATATCGTGTATAAGGGATTGTTTCATTTAAAAAACACCCTGTGGTAATCAAATAATAGATGTTCATAATAATTCAAGTAAGTATAACATTGATCGAATGAGACCATCGTACTCATACTCATCGGGAATAATTTTTATACGGTTTCATGTCAACTGTCATTTCTCTATGATTGAATTATTGTTTAATACGTACTAATATGTAGGTATTGTTAAGTCTACGAGGCCAACCATAGACTAACAATAATTATTTAGATTGTAGGTAGGTATGAGAAGCTCTTTTGCATACGATAAGTTAGGTTAGTTAAAAATGGTATAATTGATGCGGTCTCATATCCATAATAGTAAGAAGAAGATATGTATTAACAAATAGAAATCTACGATGTTAGTATAAAAACTAGTATTTGTATACAGTTAAAAATATACGAAAATAGTGTTTTTTTTATTCTCATTTGATTGCAAGACGCCTCGCACAGGTTTGTGAAAATATGTAAAAGATTCAAAATATGTTTTCTCTTTTGTTTAATTTTTATTACAGAGTAAATTCGCTTAATAAAAACGATTTCAAAGTTTTTCCGCCACATTTGATGAGTGAACAATTTTTCATCCCTGACACATAGAGAAAAATACGCATTTATCATCAAATGTCACAAAAACACGAAAAATATATTACTCATCGAAAAATGTCCACGTTGAACAATAAGTATAAAAGTTGTGAGGCGTTTATTTTTACATTAAGGACCAACAACAAGTAAATAGCACAAAGTAGATTTATATTCCCGACAACGCATCGCTACATCGACATTACGAAATATTATTATGTATTGTTTGGTACTTACATATTTTCCATACAATTTAATTTATAACATTACGATAAAAGCACACAATATATTGCTTTATCTTGATATGTTTCAATCAAACATAGGTACCTATGTGTATAATTTGGTTTATCTTCATATTATCAATTAGGTATGTTAACCTAATTTCTAGTTATTCCATCGTCAAAATCACAATATCAAATTTCAAGTAGGTACCTATAATTTTCATTGCATACAAAACATTGACAAGTAAAAAGTTTTGTCATATATTATAGATGTATTCTATATAAAAGGATATGTTTTGATTATTTGTGTGATATGTCATTTAACAATTTTATTTCGAAAGTAATTAACTTATAAATAATAGATATTATGTTACATATATCTATGTGGGCTAACGTCATTTGTTAATATTTAGACGAAGCACATGGTTAAACATAAGGCGACCATCTGCGCCAACATTTTCATGGGTTTGACTCCTCCGCATCCGCTATAGGGATTTCGAATCCTCTTTCCAAGACATGCCATACGCTCTGTTGGCATGTTCTGGACACTATACTCCCTGTGCTCGCTGGGCATGGTACACAGAGTGCGTTTTTTCTGCATCATCTCATCATCGCGATCCCTTAGTCCACTCAGCCAATCGCTGTACCAACGGAGTTGACAATCGCATATCAGGGGATTATCTGGAACGAGATAACGAAAACATTGAAGAGACAAATACAAGCATAAAGTCCAAAATACAATAGTGTTAATATGTTAATTATTCTGTTAAGGTCATAAAAAAATACCGGGAAATGAAAGTAAATACTACATATTAAAATCAATGTAAAAATGTAAAAAATGAACCAGCTACTTGTAATAGCGAGATTCGAATAAATGAAAATATGTTTTTTTTCTTTACTGCAACCGAACCTTGTTTTATAAAGTTCTCTAGATAAAATGGTATTTAATACAAATTGAAATATTTTAAATAAACTAGAATTCATCTTTCCCTTAAAAGCTGTGAATTGGTTTCTTTTATCAATGTTGTAAGTATGTAGGAAGGTGTATGAGTGTATTAGGTAGGTATATTTAATTTACCCATAATATCAACTACACGTAGCGTGTCCACAATAGGTTCCATGATTTCTTCTGGGATATGTGTTAATTTATTGTTCTGTAAATTCAGCGTCTCTAAGGAGTTGAGGTTCTCGAATCCCATCGCAGGAAGCACTCGGATGCTGAAATGTTGTAAAATATATAGCCTTTATAAATTACACGATACAAACAAACTAACAACTATGTGCAGCCTTTTTGTAAGATATTTCCCTTTGCAGAAAATCCCTCGAGGCATACACATAATAATATCAAAATGTTGTGAGTTTATATAACTTTTAGAAAAGTTATTCTGATTTACATTCTAATATTTCACTTTATCTAGATAATGTCTTCATGTTTCTTTCAATAGATAAGTTACAACATTGCAAAATGTAATTAAAACTCCTATGTTAATACAATATTACATGTAATATCATTTCTTATCTAACTATCTTATTTTATTTCTTTCTATCATATTTCTTATCTAACTATTACAATAAAAAAATCCTTCAGACTATCACATTATTTGATTGTATTCGGGACGTCTTATTTTAGGCGACTTACATGTAAAAAGATGAAAAATTTCTGTAAAATGAACATGGTACTCAAGAACCAATCATTTATCTTTAAATTACAAAACATAACGAATTTTAAATATTTCTCATAATTTTACATTCGCAGGTAATTTCTTATGCATTAAAAAATATTTCATATGAAACCAGATTATTACGCACTAAAATTTGCAAATTGTACAAAGAGGACTATATACAAATGGTTTAGTCCGCTGTTTCATGTTTAGTATTTTCCAATAATATGAAATTAATAATTATCTTATTTGAAAGAATCCGAATCAATTTGACTCGTGTAAATAAATATCAACCAATTCAAAATGTAACTGGAAAATATTAAGCAGTATGGCAACATCATAACGACCTGAGAATTTGTTGCTTCACATGGAGAATATTTTTGTACTACATGTTCGCGACGATTATATTTTGTGGTTACGTAAATGAATTTATCGTAGTAATTATCGTAAATGAAAACTTGTATCAAAATAATTAAATTATATTGTTAGTTGAGTATTATTATACAAACAATTTATTCAGATTTTATTGGAAAACTTTAATGTAATTGTAACAATATTTTTCCATCATCAATGTTTACACGCTGTTTTGCAAAATAAAATAAAAAAACAAAACAAGAATTTGCTGTATTGATGTTCTTTATATTAGTTTTATATACAAATTACATACTATAACACCAGTTATTTCCTCCCTTATGGGGAGAGCAGAGAGACAAGACTAAAATTACTTTGGGCGCCAGGTGTAGTCCCTGAAGGGGTACACCGAGAGAATTAAACAATAAACACTATGAACTATGAACACTTTTATTTACAACTAAACACTATTTACATATACCTATACATTGAACCCTCCTGAATACCATACTAAAAAATACCACAATGACACTACTACACTGATCCTATAACAATTAACCAACACTGAGTAACGCGGCAGAGAGGACGTCTCCAATCCCCGGATCTTTACTGCAGGACATGGAACTAAACAAGGAGGATCAGAGGAACACTGCTCCGTTGTGGACTCCGCTAGAGTCCCAACGACCAGCAGGTAAGGAATGCACCACCTAACTGCCTGTGATGGCACAGCACAGCAGGTGACCAGCATATAGGTAGTGGTTTTGGGATGCTATACCTCACTAGGAAGAACAAGCATGTAGGAATGCACCACCTAACCGATCGTGATGGCACAGCACGGCAGGTGACCAGCATATAGGTATAGGTATTCAGGTATAGGTATGAAAGGAATGCACCACCTAACCGCCTGTGATGGCACAGTACAGCAGGTGACCAGCATATAGGTATAGGGAGGACCTAGGCCCAGGATGGGCCGAGGCGATCTGCCGATTGTATGGAGTGTTCCTGTTTATATACCCTTTCAGCAGTAAGGAACAGCTGATCGTAGCCTTGGTGGTGGATGTCATGATGGAGGGGGATGTACCTTGGCCTTGGACTCCGCCTTCCTATTTCCGGTTAGGTTGTTCTGGAAGGTTCTAGAAGGTTCGCGAACATTCCACCGATGAGACATCTATCGGCAAATCGGGTGACTAATAGACACTTCCTGTGTTTCGGTAGCGGCTGCTAGTTGAATCCGGCGGGTGATATTATTATTATGCCATATAAAAATTACGTGGTGTTACAATACCTATTTCTCTGAGGAATTTTATATACAAATTACATACCTATTTCTCTGAGCTATTTCTCTGAGGAATCGGTACATACATATTTCTCTGAGGAATTTGACATCAGGAAACATTTCTACATTAATCGGAAAAGAATGGTAATATTTTCTTTTTGATTTGAGTTTAAACCAGTCAGTTGTCAATTAGACTGCAATAAAACATGATGTATTTTATAGCTACCTCATTTTTTAGGAAGGCTTTGAGTTTATTTAATAGAGATGTGAAGTAATAAAATCATTCAATTTCTACTCATGTAACACTTTGTCAGAATAGATCTGTACTAAAGGCGTATATATTGCCTTGAGGCAATGTCTTCCAGTAAACCTATTATAATTTTGCTTTTTCTTGCAAATACGATATAATATATGTCAGTTTGCCCAATGAATAATAAAATATGATACATTGTCAGAAAGTGATTGGTGTATCAGCTGACATTGACCTTAGAACTTCCAAGACAATGATTTTGAAATTCTCCTTACATCTTTCTGTTTTGAAAATGTAACAATGTTAATGTACTTACTTTGTTAATTTGACAACATGAAAACTAGTCTGGTTTTCAAAGTTGAAATTAGCGTGTTTATTAAAGATGTTGCACAAAAGGGCCAAAGAAACAGGTACAATGATATATACTACTACTACTATCCTATCTTTGCATATCCCACTAATGGGGTAGCCAACAGACCAGCCACATGCAATAAACATGCAAACTGTCCTCTCGGTTTTAACAAAAAATTATGACATACATGATGGGTAAGGAACCTCATCACTGCATTTAAGGTGTAAAATGTATATATTTTTGTAGGTCATATCTTATTTTACAAGATACTCGAAAACTTTGTGAAAAGAGCGGAAGAACAAATCTTTGCCAGGTGCTCCACGGAAATAGTTAAGTAGATGAGTACTTATCCATTGTTTTAAAATGATTAAATTTACCCACGCAACTCCCCCCGATTTATGAAAATTAATTATGGGCAAGTAAGATTTCAAACTTCAAGTTATTTTATAGGAAGATTTTTTTAATCACTTTTTTCAACGCAGGTATCTACTTGCTTATTTTTTACTTTTGTATAGGTATGTGAGATATCTAACTTATTTTCAATGTAGGTATCACAACCCACTTTTTCTTATATATCGGTGTCGAGTTTCAAAGTTTTTTTAGTTAAAGTTTTCATGGAGATTTATGTAATTTTCTTCGTTTTCGAAGAAAATTACATAAATCTCCATGAAAACTTTAACTAAAAAAACTTTGAAACTCGACACCGATATATAAGAAAAAGTGGGTTGTGATACCTACATTGAAAATAAGTTAGATATCTCACATACCTATACAAAAGTAAAAAATAAGCAAGTAGATACCTGCGTTGAAAAAAGTGATTAAAATCTTCGAAAACGAAGAAGTCTTAACCAGGGTAGGCGAAAAAAGGCAACTCCTTAAGAGAATCAGCCAACAACGAGCTAACTGGATTGGCCACAACATCAGGCACCCAGGACTACTCATCGCCATCGCGGAGGGTAAGACCGAGGGAACAAATGGCAGAGGCCGACCAAGAGACGCATATATGGACCAACTGAAGAGGGACATGAACTGTGGCTCATACGTAGAGCTTAAAAGACTGGCTGAGAATAGGGAGGAATGGAGAAGAAAAACCAAACTCGTTGCAGACCAATCCAATGGATTGTAACTAAATATATATAAATGTAATTTTAACTCATGAACTAGTAGAGTTTATCCTTTATCTATATTTTTAGCCCCAAGTGCCACCGGGTTAAACTACCAGGTGATCTCGTGATGATAAATACAGTATTTAAGTTTATAATGTTTTTCCAACATACTCGTTTTTTAATTTACATAGTATACTAAAAGCTGGGAATTAAAAGTATTGACGAGTTAAATAACTTCCATAAAAATTGTGTCTAACTATTTTAAGTTTATCTCAACTTCTGTTTTAAAAAAGAATCTCGTTAAATTAAGCCTGTTATGTTTACCTATCATTGTTTCATAAAAAGGTGTCAAAAGCCGACTATTCGCACTAAGAGCTCCCGGAATTATCTAGAACTCGTGTTAAATTTTCAAAACGAGAAACGAAGTTGACTTTCATTAATGGATTAATGAAATATTTTTTTGATTAACAGATTAAAAAAATATTGAACTGTGGCAAGCTCTGTAGGTACTTATTACTTTTATCATAACAAATATTCCATTTAATACTTGTAATTATAACTTCCCTTTCAAACATTTATTTTAGACGGAATGATTTATATCGCAAATCCGTATAAAATTTAATTACGCTATGAAAAGAATCAGTTTCGTAAATTAGCCACCCACCCACAAAGGTGGCCCACTGGAGTTTTATTACACTTTTTTTTTCATATGAAATTGAATTCTCCATGAAAAAGAATAGAATAAAAAAATAATAATTTGCAAAATAACGTTCATAAACGATAGTAAAATCTTTAATAAACTCAATATGAAAAATTCTCTCTCTCGCCCTCAACGCTCCTCTCGGGAGCACAGGGCAGAAACTATATAAAAAAAATATTTATAATAATATCTTAATTCATCTATTGATCCACAAAAGAAATAGTATCCGCTCAAAATATTTATTTGAATGATCTACGTGACAAATCCACGGCGTGAGCCTCTTACATGCTATACAAATACAAAAAAAAATCTAATCAATATTTTCTTTCAGGACACGGTTGAAGTAAGACAATAACAAAAATCGTCGAAAAATAAAAAACAAATAGTAATCCTATTATAAAATAAATCGAATCAAATAATTATATTTTGAACGACAAATGAAAAAATTTAAGTGTCGGATATGAATAAAATTGTAACAAAGTAAGGAAATGTCAAGTAGATGAAACAGAAATATTCTTATTAGTTTTATTAGAAATGTAATAAGTAATAAATTGAAGTATCAAAAGTAAGGATTTTCAATTGCTGAAAGAAGGGTTTTAAAGAAGCGCGGGCGTCCGAGAATCACGTGGTTCAAATTCTGAGGACGGCGGTATGTTAAATAACAGAAATCGACTTGCGTGTATGAGAAATTGTACAAATGTAGAATTAGTACTATGTGGCATTCCGTTCTCTCCGCCTTCCCCACTTGACACACGACGTGGGGGTGTAGTATAGTATATTTTACAATAAATTAAGATGTCACTTAATATAATGGAAAAATGTTATTTTTTTTACAAAATGTCAATGATAATCTAGAATCTAGATGAAGGAATAACCAACAAATAGGTAGGTACTCGTTATACATATAACAATTTTAAAAAGAAAACAAACAAATTTCAAAATGCCCTTTTACTTGTTTATACATTAAAATAATATGTCATGTCTATAACTAGGTAAACTGTCAGCAAAAATGTCTTTATTTTTTATTGTCTGCCAGCTTTCCTTATCTGTGTAGGTATTCTAACCATCGGAGAGTAAAACGTGTAATTGTTCCTAGTGCTGGGTTCTCGAAACAACACAGATTGTCTGGTGCCTAACACTCCCTTAAAATAAGATAAATGCTTGTATTATGAAGACAGAGTAGGTCAGCAGAGGGATGCGAACCCGGAATATCCGAGACTACCATTATGCTTCTTATATCACATTTACGAAGGCATTTATTATTTGTATGAAGTATTGTATAGTTTTATCATTACATTGAGCCAAATCATACAATATACTTATAATGTGTTTTTCTACTTTCTCAAATAATCAAAAAATAGATTTTTCATATTACCATAGTTAATTCCCAAGTATATTATCTATAGTTAGATTAATTTGAATTGTTCAATTACTTTTTACCTAAAAAAATATCTGGATATTTATTATATATCATAATACTATTTGTTTACTTTCTATTAGCGGCAGGAAAATGAAACATTAAAATAATCATAAATGTTTATACTCTAATAAATTGTAAATTAATATCGAACAAATGTTGTGGTTGAAGCATATATTCAATGGTATTGAGGTAGTCTGTATTGTAATCTTATGCTAGATAGATAGGTACTTATAATGGAAAAATCCGGGATTCAAATACTCTATTTGCTGATGATTTGTTCCACATTCAGGACACAAGAACGTAACTGTCAAGTAGAATGTATTATGGCTTATTTTTATAATATAGTCGTTGAATCAATTTTATAAAAAATATTTCAGTAAAATTGGTTTACTCGAAAGTAGGTATACGAGTATTTCATAAGAATGTAAGCATCTAAGGTTTTGTTTTATTTTCTACTTCGCGATACAGTTTAATTTAAAAAGTTTTTACGGCCCAAGTACCTGAATGGCCCCTCCAGCGGAAGATTTTATTTATTGTTATCTGCTATATTACTTCTCCACACATAAACATTAGGTACAGTATAAATTTGCGGCTATTTACTCTCTCTCTCTCTTTAATACAAAAAACTCTCTGGGGGAGAATACGTAAAAAAGCTAAGTCAATTAAGAAAACAATAGCATAAAAACTTAATACAATGTGAGATCTATACGAGTACGCAATAGTAGGTGTATTTATAAATTTGATGAATAGAACTAAACCATAACAATAACGTGAAAATTTTAGTCTGTGAATAAAAATAATGGAGATTCAGTATTTTGATACCACGCTTGATACAACAACACCGTAACTATTAAAGTTAATTTTGAATTACCCGAATACAATATTTTGGAAAATATCTTTATTTATAATGAAAACAGTTACGCCTCGGGAAAACTATTTCATTATACGTTGAACCTTTTACCTGTGATATAGGTTCTTACATTACGTATATAATATTTTAATATAAATGAGATGTTATCATATTCAAGGATAGCACGAGTAGGTCTATTGTCAGATAACTATATACTATTTATTAATATCTGAAACGTGCCGAAATCGTTCTGAACTATTCCATTCACATTATTCATTATCTATGGATAAAGTAAAACTTATTGCTAATAATCTAATATAAATCACAAAAAAATATATGGAATGTCGATGAAATAAGTTGACTTTGATGTTCTACTCTAAATCTTGCCCTTGGGGCTCTCGTGAAAAGAATACGTAAATATGTACGAACTTAATTGTTAACTTAAAAATAACATTGTATGTCCGATGGGCAACTTCCATTTTTATGCGTAGATACCAGTATAATTATATTCTTATCCTTAGTAATGTCTTACGCGTTTATGTGACTTCATATAACATACAATCAACACAACATTACCTACCTGACTACATAGCTCAGGTTATAATATATCAAAGAGCAAAGGAATAGCGAACAAATTTCAACCCAAGAATGTATGCATGTCAAATACAGTAGCTATATACATTTATAAAAAATTCATCAAAAGTTACATATTATCTAAGATCTTGCTCCCTTAAGACCTTTGAGAATATCATGAAGTATGCATGGATTCTTTACAGACAATTTCCCATTTTTTACTTCAAAGTTACATTATATTTTTTCAACACAATACAATTTTAACTTTCGGAGTTTGCGAAAATCAGCAGTAAAAAGGTTCATATTTCTTTTTTTTGCAGATTATGAGAACAAATAACACGCAAAAAATCTCAGTGAATATAACGTATGTAGCTTCTTTTGTTAGGTACAAAAGGAGTTTAATGACTGTTTTAAACTTACATCTATTCAGTCATGATATGAAAAGATTTCAACGTTCTATATGAAGACAATATAATAATAAAATAAAGCGTTTCAAAATATTATGTACCTGTTCTTTTGTAGGTTCAAGAATGTGATAGAATCTCCGAATCCTGTAAATGCATCCTCCGATATGACGGTAATGTTGTTAGCTCTCAGATCTAGATGACGAAGTCTGTGAAGTGGACGCAGAGAGTCGGATGGTATCGTGTGAAGACGATTATCTCCAAGACGTAGATATTGTAGATTTTCTGCAATGACAAAATAAAAGGCTTACAATCTCATATTTAATTTATCTTTTAAAAATAACATACATAGATTTCAGATTACATAGTAAAATTATTCTTCAGTAGGTAACTTGTTTTTCAAACAATCTGAATAACCTCAATTCCCTTGAATCAGTTTACAATATACGGTATACGACCACAATTTAAAACTTCCTTTTAGCACATCATTTTTATATATTAGTGTTAAGACAGTAATACAAAATTTTAAATACTTGAACGATATGCAGTGGCAACATTATCACTATGAAGTGATTTCTTTCCTCTAACCACGATATACAATCCAGTCAAAAATCAAATCTTAGCCTACAATATCTCTTTTTACTATGTCGTCATCGATCTTCTTATATTATTACCACGTATAAATAAAAAAAAACACGGTTGATGCAAAAAAACATACTAGACATATCGATGAATAGCAATGTACGTATAATATCCTTTGTAATAAAAGTTTCATTATTTCACCATATTGATGTATTATGTATGAAAAAGTATTTCTAAAAGTATTCATAAATAAAAGATATCTTTCCAATTTTCTTCACATTCACATATTTTCTTCTCTTACTTAACCCAGCTACATGATATCACATGTTCATCACCGAACAAATGGTCTGGATTATGATAAAATGATGCTGAATGTTAATTCTCAAGTGAGTATATTTAAAATAATATACAAGCAAAATAAAGAGATTAATATTTTGGAGATAAGAGAAATTAAATATTCTTTTGGCAATTAATGTTAATACAACATTATGAAGGTAATAAAGTATGTCTTAAATGTGTGACATTAATATTCTTGTGAATTTCTAATTTAATGTTTAATAAATTCATATAAATGCTACGTAAAAACAAAATATGTTCAAAATGGAACCGTTAATATTATAAAGTATAACGATTTAAAAAGTGAATTATTTATTTCAATTGTATATCCAAAATACAATTCAAGTATCCGTTACCAATAATAAGGAACATACACGTGTTTGTAATATAAATAATCAAATCTAGAATGACTTTTTGGAGACAATCCGATAAGGAAGGGCAAGCTAAAAACCAAAGGAGTTTTAACTTACACACATAAAATATTTAAAAAGCTGTTGAAAAGCTTCTAAATCTTTTCGAGTAGAATTGCTTCCATAATGATACCCTAGTTACCTACCCGTTTATTGATGCGAACAAAAGAATGCCTCGTGTTTTAGGAGAGTATTATTGAGTTGCTTCCAAAATATATTTACTTAATATTTACCATAAATTTTAAAGGCACACTCTCTGCAAAGTAAATGTACCTAAGTCCGATAAACCTTAAAAAGTTCCCTAAAATAACAATAATGACGAAATAAATAAAATCACTCACTAACAAATTTAATAATGATCGGACATTGTAAGCGTTTTCACATAAACCTGTTTTAAAACGTTATTCTATACAAATAAACTAAATCTTTAAATTCATAGGAGCGCACCCAAAATCCAGTGAATTATCATACTTTACCATCAGGGCACTTCCCACAAGTGAGGTAGACAGCAGACTAGCTGCATGTAATAAACATACAAGCTGTCCTTTTTATGCTTTTTAAAATGCTATTTAACAAAAAAAAAAATCACAAGGAAGACCACCAAAAATATGGTAGGATAGTTGGTCCTAGGTCTCAGAGGAGGAAACAACTTCCGAAGCAACAGATCAATAATCTACTACACGACGAAGAAAAGAAGAAAGAAAAAATGACATTCTAAATAGGTAGTAAATCTCATCGCTGAATTTAAGATGTAAAATGTATTTATTTTTCGTACCCTTGTCTTTTACAGGACACTCACAAACTTACGGAAAAGAGTGGGAGACCAATTCTTTGCCGAATGTCCCACGGGAAAAGTTGGAGTGAATTATAAATATAACAAATCTTTATTTAAATAATTATAGCAGTCTCAACTACAAAAATATTCATATTTCCTATAATGTAACTTCCTAACAAAAACATCTAAATAAATATTATTTCAAAAATATTTGTTGAACTTGCGTCCCTTTTTTATCTTTTGTACAATGAATATATTGATAATATTTTGTTTTTATTTACGTTTTGTATAAAATTTTATCGTTTCTGGTATACATTTATTCTATAAACACATTTGTTTATTATTTGATGTTATTTCTTTTTTTCCATTACAGGTACACCACGTTGTTTACATCGTACCATTTATTTTCTTTTATGACCCAAAACTGGCATATTGGTGATTTAAACGTGCGAGTAACTGATATAAAGTGAGCATTTTTTTTCCAATTGTGCAATATTTTGTAAGATTACTTACTATATATGATTTTAGCTTTCATATACCGACCTATAGAAATGCACATAAATTTTGTCTACAAAAAAGTCAAATAATATTTCAATATTAATCATATAAAAAGGAATGTTATTCTCTATGAACATGAAAATACGATATGTAGTATTAACAATGTTATGACAATATTCTTTATTTTTGTCTTGTAATTATATTATTCAGTTAACTATCATATGATTCATATTATATTATTAAGTAAACAATAAACATATTAACTCTCGATTTAGGCCCTGTGTGTTTTTCCCTTCTAAAGTTATTTTTATTCTGTGAGGGCATTGACCGCGCTGACCTTGTTTTGCACTTGCTTCTACATTCGCATCTTATTCTGACTTACGAAGGAGCGCTGTTTCGTCTATTTTGTTAATCAAAGGGCTATTTTTGTAATGATTTGCCATGACAATATATAACGTATACGTACTGAGAAATATAGGCATAATTCACTCGAAGTTGGGTGCTTTGTCGTAAAGCAAAGCAAGAAAAATAACTTTGCTGTTTTTGTTTTTTAACATTATAATTATACAGTAAGGAAATATTGGCATTTTGTTTATCGAAAGTCACAATGTGAGTTGTTTTTTGTTTTTTTTATACCGTAAGTATTTGTTTTTATGTTTTATAACTATCTATGTGCAAACTATCTGAGGAATCAGTCTATTATATTTTTGCAATCTATAAATGTGCGAATACGTTAAGGTTTTGACACAAATCAAAATTACACTTCTTTATTTGTAATCATATTCCAGACTTCTAACAGAACAACACGTTTGTCTTAAGAGAGGATGGTTATAAATATTTGAGATTGAAATTCCGATTTAGGTTTAGAAAGGTCACTGTACTAAAAATATATTTCGAACTGTTCTACAAGTTTATTCAGTGATAACCAATCACTGTCGTAACTTCTTTGGATATCAGCATAAACTATCAGAGATTTGGGCAAATAAGTCAAAATCTTTAGTAATTAGGATCTCACTTAAATCCAGAAACTTTAGGAAGGGTTTATCTCCTTATATATTTGATTAACACAATGTACCATAGTGTAAAATCTGATCGGAAGAAGTTAGATAGACGTTTACGATTATAAAAGATCCACCAATCGAGAAACATCAAATGTTTCTCGATTGGTGGTATTCATATATATTTTCAAAACGATATGCTTTAATTAAAATCATAAAGCACTTCAGTTTTTACTTTTTATTTCGATTTTCTTTTACCTTTTTTCTAGACAAACTCTAAACAAAAATGTTATATCATGTTATTCAATATAAACTGTTATGCAACAACATTGTTATAGAATGATGATGTACAAAATGAATAAATAAATAAACTTAATGCGAAAGGTTTATTTTAGTGAACTCTCTTTAGAAGTCACTCAGTGGAGCATACTACATATTACAGTACTACTCATGCTATGAATTTTCAACGTAAACTTTTCACGTTGTAACGACAAATAGAACAGTTACACAGTCAAGCATAGGGTAAAATGGCTATGTTAATCTCCGAGGACCAAAATTGTCGTTTCACCACTCACAGAAAAAAATGTAAAATGTTAGTTGCGTTGAATTGTCACTTAACATTAAAAATCGTCCAACAGCGTGAAATGATATACATACTAACCTAAAAAAGGAAATTTATATATACTTATATAAACACCATTCTCTCGGGAGCATAAGAAGGACAGAAACATTTTCCATTTACAGGTTTTTATTTCACTTTTTTTTAAATTTGCCATTTTTTTTGATTTGCCAACTTTTTGTACCATACACAATTCAATGTCATAAATACTTTATAGTTAAAGAAATTTGAACAAGCTGTCCGATTTCAATTATCAAATTGTGTAATATCTATGCATTAATATTCGCGATTGTGAAATATAATTGATGAAAAAGGATAAAAATAAGTATCCGTATTTTTTATGCTGGCAAATAAAACAACAAACTTTACAAAAATATATTGAAGTCAAATCATTTTTGTATTTGTTATTTGTAAAGATTTCAAACTCAACTAATTCAACTTCATGTCAAATTCTCACGAAATAAAACTTTTCTTTTTCAAATTTAAAAAAAAAATAACAAACCAGAAAAGTTGTTTTTGTAAGTTATCATTACTAGAAACAGTTCAATTATATTTCTATCATGTTTTATTGAATCATTATTACTTTTACTAAGCAAGTGATTACACTTATATTATGTAATATACATGCAACAATATTTGTATTCGAAAAAACGTATATAAAGTTTTATTATATAAAATTTGGATAGCGTAACTAGAATATTCTCGTTAAAATGAAATATTTGTCGTAGAGAATTATTATTCAAAGCTTTTACAAAAATTAGTTTCACCCGTTTTGATCCTATAAAGTATATTCAACATCTGTTGCCATCCTCTTCACACAAACTATATAGAGCAGGAAGTTCAACTTGTCTGTAGCTTTTTGAATCAACATTATGTGGTTTAAGTTTGACTACTTTTATATAAAAAATGTCTTTATTATCAACGCTGTGTAAAAATTTTCACTCAATAATTTTTATTTTTATTGCCAACAAAAACAGACACGTTCATAAATATTTAAATTTAATTTAATAAATATTAAACCAACCCTTTCCTACATTATTCTAAATTAAGGAAAATGTTTAGCTTTCAGAATTGGTGTAATAACATTACACAAATATATTTCTTTACATTTTAACATACTTCAAATATTTTCACCCGTTATTTAACCGTCCCAAAAAAATATCATAAAATCTTCTAATCGTGAGAAATTAATATCAAACAATTGAAATGCAGAAATATGTAAATAAAATTCTTAGGAAAAGATAACAGACCCTCAGCCACTAAATAAACTCAATATGTGTGCCAAAAAATAGATTTTATTTTTATTCCGGTTATAAAAGCACCTAATGCTCATACGGAATGTGTGAAAATGTTTAAAATATGTATTTCACATATTCAACGCTAACTGCGAAAATCTCTTCAAGCTCTGCTAAACTCCGCTTGGAAATTAAATTATATAAACTAACATAAACACAAGTACAGCAAACTTTATATTTTCCAGCTCATCGTTGACTGCAACGAGTGATACAAGCTTTTCGAAAAATCACATTACCTGTGTAGCATTAAATAACAACATACAAACCTCGTATACACCTTCCTCCGAAGAAAACATGAATTTCAAATGACGTGCAGAACACCGCATATATTGTTTTGTTTTTAAATTGGGTGGTTCTTTTATAAAAATATACGTATTTTAATTATGTTCGCTGTTCATTATTAATTGTAAATAAATTGGACAACAAAGAAATATGGAAATGAAATTAATATTCACGCTCAACCGGAGTATCTAAAGTGACACAAATTCTATTGCAATCGGTACAAAATGACAAATATTATATCTACAATCGCTTTTCTGCTGATGGTGATATTTAGAATACAACCATCACGAGATGTCACTAGTCATCGCAATCCTTTTAATCGAAAAAAATTATATTTTAATGTTAGGTATACTAATTGTTATCTAGTGTTCTTGAACATCCGCGCTTTTTCACAACCCTTTTTTGATAAATAAATCCTTTTCGTTATCTTTTTATCACCCATTCGCCCCAAACCATTCGCAACTTATTTTACACGCATTCTATCCACATTACTCCTTTCGCATCCGCTCATTCTCTTGTTATTTTTTTACAAATTTAGAAATAAACAATGTAGTTTCATATCCTCATTCTTCACTCTATCTCACAAATCTCACAACGTTGTACCAACCATTCTTCTCAGTCAACTTTCACACTCTCCATTCAAATTCTCCCATACAGCTCAGCAAGCTAATAACCCGATAGTTTCCGCACTCAAGCCTAGAACCTTTCCTCTTATACAGTGGACAAAAATGGCTATCCTCCAGTCCTCTGGAGTAACGCCTACTCTCCAAGTGTTAAATAGCTCCAGGTACTATACGAAAGTCCTTGGCCTGCTAGACTTGATGAGCTCAATTGAAAACCAATCATACCCTACATACATACTATACCATAACATATCATTGCGTATGTATTACAATAATGTTGGTAACCTATAGGTACCTGTTCCACATACATAACTATGAATAGTTTATATCTTTCTCACTTAAAAAAATCTCTATAGTTAGCATCCTCAGTACCAAAATATGAGTTTAAATTAATGTTGAGAATAAATTTTGCTATTAATAACAACTACCTTAGAAGTAAATTTAAACGCAAATTTGCGATAGTTAAAATATAGTATAAATTGAAATCCAACGTAAAATGAGTGCAGAAACAAAGTATGTTAGTGTATATAACATATAAATTGTAGAAAGATTATAGCACTTTATATCGGGTTTTGAAGAGTATCGTTTGAATAAAATTCCGCATCATGCAGATCACGAACGGAAATGAAATAGAAATAATAATGGAAATACAGGAAATAACATGAAAATATAAAATGGAGAAAGTGAAGAAATACAAGTTAAAGCGCAAAAAGAGATAAAAAAATACATAAATGTGATACCGGTCTGTACCTATTGAATCTATGTCAATATATTGTAATGAATAATATTATTTTCCTACTTAATAATACATATGTACTTTGGGATTTCACTCATGGCCATTGGTAATTTGATAAGAACTTCTCTTTCACTGTTATTATTATTTAGGCCCACGTATCACGGGAAGTTGAAGGATTAACAAACTGCCCAAAGAAACGATATAATTTATTTCCACCCCATTGAAATGAGGGACAATGCTGGAATACTGAATAAGTGCTTAATGCCCACGGTGTATTGAAATTTTCTTAGTAAGGCGAGACATGAATAATTATATTGTATTTCCCTCAATGGTTATTATGAACTGAGTTCCTCAGCGTTGATAACAACAAAAACGATCGATAACTGATTTGAGATAACAAAATTATACTACATCACAAATTTATGTAACACATATTTTTATAGAACATTTTTCGAATCTTTTTGATATTTCCACTTAAAAATAATAATTTCTAACATATTCTGTTTTTGGAATTATATAGAAAGTTTTATTTATGTAAGTTATTTTTTAAAACTTACCCAGACACTTATTGTGGAGTAATTGAAAATACATTTTATTTACAAGCAGTATGGAGATAAATAAATGGAAAATATTTTATAGCAGTAGTTAAACATAAATACTATTCAATTCCACTTTAAGTTTAAAAGCTTATATATTAAAAACGTTTTCGAGAGTTTACACATTCATTATCTGTCATACATTAATTATTATTATCATACATTGAGTTCGTCGGTAGCCTGGAGGTAGCGTCTCGGCCTCGTGAACGAGGGGTCCGTGGTTCGTTACCAGGTGCCGGCAAACTCCCCTTTCACGACACAAGCTTTTTGTAGCTTACTGTGAAAGGTGTATAAGGTTGTATTTGGGTTTATAACAAAAACCCAGATACATCTTTGAAAAAAAAAAAAATTAATTTTTTAAAATATGAAAAAACACTGTCATTAAAACACTTTCACAAACGAATATCAATAGGCCGAGTATAAAACTATACGAGTAGGTGCATACAAAATATTATTAGGTGGGTGTGTTTGGATACTAAACAACGGAGAAGTTTAAGGAATTTGGACATTGATAGACTTTTTGTGAAATAGACCTTTTTTCCAAACACTCGAGAACATTTAGTACAAGCCCCTTATTTTCAGAGTATAAAACCAATACATTGTTAATATTGAAAGAGTGATATTTCTCACTACAAAGGTCTGCCATTTCCGAATGTTCAGTCTCCTGAAGGCTCTGTGTTGCTCCTTCAACCTCGTGTTTATTACTCCTCTCGTTTGCCCAATGCATCTGGTTTTTTATTTGCTGTACCAGATAAAGTGGATGCCACATAATTATGTTATAAATATGTTTGTTAATTTTATTTAGGTACTGATCTTCGAACAAGTTTATTCCTTTCTTAACCAACATAACTTACTTGATCCATTTCAATTAGGTTTCCGCACTCGCCATAGAACAACATTCGCTCTAACATAAATTACCGTCGATATTCGACTGGCCAAGGAAAATGGTAATCTCACCCTTCTTGTGTTATTAGATTTTAGTAATGCCTTTAATTCAGTTGATCATGATATTCTAATAGGATTTCTTGAAAGACTTAATTTTGGCCGCTCTTGTCTAACTTGGTTCAGATCATATCTCTCTAACCGCCAACAATGTGTCAAAATGTCTGATAAATTATCTGATTGGGTAAATGTGCATACTGGAGTTCCACAAGGCGGTGTACTTTCACCTTTACTGTTTTCTCTTTTTATTAATACCATATCAGCATATCTTAATTCCAAATATCATATGTACGCTAACGACCTCCAATTGTATACTCATTTTCCTTTAAGCAACCCCACTTCTGGCTTCGACATAATGAATCTCGACCTCGAAGCTATTTCGAATTGGTTCACTTGTCATGGCCTTCTACTCAATGCCGCTAAAACCCAAGCCATCGTCATTGGGAGTAATCGCAAAGTAGTTAAATTTTTAATGGACTCCCCTCCACATCTTACCCTATGTAACTCTTATATCCCTCTTTCAAAAACGGTCAAAAACCTAGGTGTCATATTTGATCAAAATGTTTCTTGGATAGATCATATCAAAGAGGTAAGTCGCAAAATCTTTTTCAGACTACACTCTTTCAAACGATTACAATTTTTCCTTCCAATTGACACTAAACGAATGATGGCTTTGTCCTTTCTACTACCAATCCTCTTCTATGCAGACTGCACCTTTCTAGATACCACTGAAGAACTCAGTGCTAAGTTGGATCGGCTGCAGATTGCTTGCATTCGCTTTATCTTTGGTCTAAGAAAATATGACCACATCTCTCAATTCCGTGCTGAACTCAAATGGCCATCACACAAGGAATCCCGTAATTTACATATAGGTACTATGCTTTCTTTATAACATCCTTAAGCATGAAGCTCCTCAATATCTCTTCGAACGGTTTGTTCCCCTTTCTTCCCATGGTCTATCGTTAAGATCCCAAAATAATCATCGTTTAGAATTTCCACCTCATAGTACATCTTTTTATTCATCTTCTTTTACCGTACATGCTACCAGAATCTGGAACAACCTCTCCAATGATATTCGGTCCTCTTCAACTATAGGCTCATTCAAACATAAAGTAAAATCCCTCTTAAACAACCCACCATCTCATCAATAGTAGATAGTTCTCACTTAGATACATATATATAGGTATAGGTTTATGGTTGTGAAGGCTTACATTTTTATTTTTTTATTTATATTTATATAGGTATTCTTGTTTTATATTATATATTCCATTTTCTGTTTATCTTTTGATCTAAACTCACTTTATAGTAAAACATTGTTTTCAAACATTGTAGTAGGTTAACTGGAAGACATTGCCTCAAGGCAATATTATATACAAATAGGCCTTTTGCAAAATTTATATTTGACAATAAAGTGTAATTATTATTATTAAAATAATACAAAATGTGCAACGATATTTTTTTTTCATTTGAAATACTTTCGTAAATATTGTCTATATCTATATGCTAATTCTGTCTATAGTTTATCTGAAAAGTGGTGGAACTCGGATATGTATGTATGCCGGATGACTTGTTCGGCGTCGTTTAATGTAGCATCCATCTCAAGGGCATGTGAAACTATGTTGGAAGAGCGATGTCTTACACTAACTTGCTCCTGATAGTCGGTTCAGATATATGTATTAGTTATAATTATAGTTTAAAATGTTTATAAGAAATAAAAACATACATATTTAGGTACTTTATAATATTATTGAAAAGTATATACCTACCTACACTTAAATTTAAAAAAAAAAAAAAAAAAAAAAAAATCGTCTAATCTCATTTGAAAAGACAAAAGTCAAATATAAATTAATGAGCTTCTGGGTACTTCATATCTCTTGGATGCTTGCATTGGAGACATGCCTTTTTGATAGCAGCTACTGCACTCTTCATATTATCTTTATCCCAAAGGAATTTGGGTTTTTTGTTTGGAGTCATCTGTCACAAACTTAAATAAATTTACCACTATTTATCACAAAATGTTTAAATTCATAACTTGAGTTTCAAATGCCTTCCCTTATGGATGATGTTAATAGAAAAAATAAATAAATAAAAATATTTGGTAGTAGTGGCAAACACTGGATTTCTTATAAACCCCAGTAATTGACACTTTGTCAAAGACTGGGGAATTAGTATTATGTACGACTCCAGTGATTGACACTGCTAATAAAGTACTCAAAATTACTAAATTCAAGAAATATGGCAATCAACACATTATTCAAAGCAATAATGACTATGATAAATACTAATCAACCAAAAAAATAATATCTTGAAAAAGATGTATGTTTATTATAATACCCTTGTCCTTATCTTGATTCATAAGAAATTAGAAAAAACATACCTTATGTTAGAATATTTTATTTACAGCAGCATGCGTAATAACAACCACCACTAATGACATCACGGGGGATACTAAAATGAACACGGATGACAAAAAGCATAGTATCACTAAAAATGTATGCATGTATGACTATCTGGAGTCAGTTTAAGACAAAATGTCAAACACTGGTTCAGTGTCAAACACTGGTGCAATGACCCTACTAATAAACTCACTCTCTTCTAACATATTGATAAATTTGCTTGTTTTAGTGTGGTATCTTTGACTTTGTTCTTGTGAGCTTACCGCTTTGTTTTAATATAAACATTTGCTAATTTGTTTGTCATTGTATTTGATTTGTTTATCTATCTTTTACATTCCTACATTGACGTGAAGCTGTTTTGGGCCTTTTACACTCAAAATAGCTTTGATGAAATGAAATTCCTTAATCAGTTTATAATTTTTTTTTGTTTTCTTTTATTTTCTTTTCTTGTGATCATTGTGAAGTGTTTGATATTATGGTGAAGTAACGAACTATTGAAAATTGTTTGTGATTGTTATAGAATAGCAAATTATTTGTATTATTTGACGATTCCAAGTGCTAAATATATGGCCTACGGATGATATGAAAAAATAAAATAAAAAATAAAAAAAAAATATATAACATTAATTTTATTCTTTTTTTGTTAAAATATTTGTTACCATATAATCCAATCACATCGCGTAAATTGAGAACTTTATCAATTCCATTTATAGAATTACTTCAAATAGCATCAAAAGAATGAGATAAAAGGAAGGTTACATATTGCTTGTGTAGATACATAATATTTATCATTTTGAATTATGTTTTAGGATAGTTTAGAAATCTATTTTTGTAATCCCAGTCAAATATATTGACCACAAATTACAATATTTATATTTTTTCCATACATTTATTTATGAAAGTAAAGATGTTACACCGGAAAAAATATTTTCAAAATCAAATGAACAATTAAACTTTTAACCAAATTAGTGTGAAGTTATATTTTTATATAAACGTTTTAAATAATTTCAGTTATAAAAGTTGCGACAACTTTACATTAGTTATCTTTTCGCTCTTAGAGCTATACTGACAATCACTCTCTCGGTAAATTGGATTAAAATTATGTCGGTAGAACAGATTTCCATTCCGACGATATTCAAATTGCCACTGTAAATTTTATTGCCTTAGTTATTTATGCAAATGGGTTTTACAGAAAGGGCCATCTGCACCTGACACGAATTTGCTCGAGGTTATTCAAACACTGAAACAATATTATTTTTTCATAAAATCAATTTTGGGATTGAGTCAAAAATATTAAACTTTTTTAATTAATAAATAAATGTCCCACTCACAGTGAAGCTTTTGTTACAGATTTTCTCTTTAATTTCCGAGTAGGGATAAATAGAACATAGAACTAAAGGAAAAAAACAATTATTTCACAAAATGTACTGATCCCACTGACGGGAAAATGTTAGGATAGTTTTAATTGACACAACAATTTTTCACAACAGTTTTGATTTGATTAACAGATATAGACGTTCATGTCTGTGAAGTATGATGAATATATAATATTTATTAAGGGTAGGTAAGCATTAAACATCTTCACTCTGTCCTCTCTGTCTATGTGCACATGTCTAGGAACACAAAATAATGTTGATATTTTTAAATTGAAAATAGATTAACAAAAATAATGATATGTATCATTTATATTATATTTTGTCGAAAAGTAAAAAAGATGATTACACAAACTTATTAAATGCTTTCAATTCTTCCCTATGTGCACGAAGCATTAGTATTTTTATGTGAGAATTTTCCCATAAAGGTGAAGTGAAAATTATTATCGTGTATAGAGAAGCTTTTTAGCAATTTCAATGATAGCAAGTTAACGATTAATACTTTTACTCGAGTTAAATGAAAAAAGTTTCATAAAAAGGTCGTATAGTTCTTCATCCGTACAAAGCAAAATATAGAAAACCAGATAGACGATCATCATAGAAGGAGTTTCTATGAAATGATTAAAAACCAAATCATTTATATATTTTAGAAACAACAGTACCAATATGAAGTAAACAGATTTTTTTCACTTACTTTTTAACAACTTTTTTATTTTGTAACGATAATAATCCACTCATGATGAGTGATTTGTTTAAAACGTCTTGAATCCTCAATAAAAAAAGTTCCATTCAAACATATGTATAAGTCAAATAAAATTGTTCGCTTTATAATACATCGACATCTTGTCGAACCTATACACCTTATTTACCTAATGGAGAAGAAAAAAGTCAGATGGTTTTATTGTGTTCTGGGTATCTACACTATATTCAATTTCAATATTATATTCATCCAATTCTCACAGAATACTTTGTTTTCTTATTAAAAATACACCAGTCGTTGAGAACCACTTCCACTGTGTTACAACATAAAATAAAATACTTACAGTGGGTAGTATGAACAAGTACGTACGTTTGACATTATTATAACAAATATTATTTTTCTCTTTCTTCGTGAACAATTTCCACACAAACGTATAATCATGGTGTCACATTGTTATTGTTTTACTCAATATTATTACGGCCGTTATTATTAAGCCCCTGGGAAATATATTATCTAAAATTTTCTACACAACTTCCACTACGGTTATATCAATAGGGTCTATTAAATAATTTTGGAGAGGGTAATATCCAAAGTGAAGGCCTTCCGGAAAAAGGGAACTATTGGTTTTATTTGTAATTTGTAACATACGAAATATTTCACAACAATAAAAACACATTTTTCGTTGCTCAATAGTATACTCGTATTTTACAGACAACCGCACATTTTCATCGTCATCATCATTACTGTCATGCCACTCCCCTAGCAGGATAGATAGAAAGTATAAAACGCCACTTATTTCTATCCTTGAATACACATTAAATGCTTAAAGGGTTAAAAAATTGTATATATTATTGGTTTTTCAATTAAAAAAAAAGACTAGCACATTATTTTGATGTAACAAGAATATATTATGACTGTTTACGAAGATGCATAGAGCTATTTATTTAACTGTATCCTCTCAAAAAAATATGAACGAAACTTACATCTATCAAGCCACATTTTCAATTAAGTTAAATTGTAAAAAAATAAAGAGTAGTTGTTCAAAAGATAAAATGAGTATTTAATTATTCTGCAAAAAATTGACTTTACAGAGGACAAAAATATTTCAAAACCCTTAAATCATACTTCATATAATATTAAAATTTATAATTATGTACTTCGACAATTTGTTTAGCACCGTTTACTCACATGACTTCAAGGGCGCTATACTGTGAACCTTCAATGGGAATATCGTTGTATAAGTCTCTTTTAGAGGTAAGTATGTATGTTTATTAAGGAAATTGAACGAACGCTTTTTTTAATATAGTACTTTTATTGCGACGTAGTCAATACGAAATATGCAAATACAACCCTATAATATTCTAAGATTAAAACATTCATAATTAATACTCCCAAGGTAACCATTATCGTATAAACATATCGTAAAATTTGTTGAACGGCTTCAAGCCATTGTTGAGGTAAATTATTATGTTGGTTGAGTTTTGTAAATCACATTCTCCCCTGAGCACAATCTTACTCCACAGCTTTTAGCGTAACACAAAAATATGCAAAGAACATCATCCTCACATCAACAAAATATCACTTTATACTTGAGTAAATACAGCGATATAGTACGGAAGTATTCTAATAAACAATACGGGTATCCCCGAGGCAAGACATCACTTGTAAAATTTAGAATATTTTATAACACGAGCTTTTAGCAAAATATTCCTAAACCTTGTAGATAAATAAAAGCATTCGCTGAAAAATGGATAAATGAAAACAAAACGGAGCCTTTCAGAGTTCAATAAATATTTTAGTAGAATCGGCGAACGTTCATGACAAACTACTTAAGTGTACGTAGACACAATAGAGTAGTGTATAGCCGTCACACAGTAATCTCTACGTATAAGGCACCAGTAATACATATAACATAACAAAATGAATAAAAAGCTTGATTTTATTTCACGAAATCTACAAATTGATATTCGATAAAAAAATAGTCTGGTATCATTTCTACTTACATAATAGGTATAAGATAATCTCAAGAAAATTAGTATGATGATTATCTTCTGAAGACATTAAAGTTATCTGTCAACATTGAAACGTAACTTTGTTCGTAGAGTAGTAATAAAATTCTAAGAGAGCGATCCCATTATAATTAACGTCTATGTTTAGATATTTCTGGGTGAATGGCTTTGATGGAAACCAGGTGTAAGTGTAAGCCTATATAGGTAGATACTTCCCAGTATATTAATAAACATTATATATCACTCAGCGTATAAATATATACACTACTACATTATGATACTAAGTAAATGAAACTCAATTTTTCATGCTGGTTTATTATTCGCAAATATTGTCAGTTCATTCCATCATTCCTGTCCCTACAATATTATTGAAGGCGTTTCACATTTCTTTCTTTCCGGCTAGTTATCTGCCTCCATGAATACAAATCAAAAAGTTTTGATGGAAATATTACGGTATTCTTTATTGTGAATAAAAGGTGCAAACTATAAGCGTTATAAATTGAAAATTTCCAGTGATACTTCAAACCGTTAAAAAAACACCTTCCTTGCATGATGATGATGACGAATGATTTATTCGGCGCCATTTAATAGAGTATCCATCTCAAGAGCGCGGAAAGTTCTATTGGAAGAGCGATATCTTCTAAGAAATGTCTTCGAATAACTGCTTTATTCTTTCCTCGTAGATTACATTTATGTACATGCATTTAAAAGTGCTCAGAAGTGCAAATTATTTGTCCACCGCACAATGAGGCCAATGTATTTTTTGTAAAGTATACCATCATTATTTAAATATACGACAATTCTTTAACCCTTCCCTAAAATAATAATAATTACTTATTTGTTTTAATGATAATTTAACATGAACTTCACTCATTAAATCTTCTTCTCCCTAAAGGTATAACAAGTTGTTAAATATTGTATTACATATATTCTCGAATACGTGTTTAATTATTGGTTCATTTTGTAGACGAATGAACCAAGGATGTTTTCGGTTTCGTTATTCCACAAGGTTCGAGTGATTTGTGTCAATAATGATTGGATTCATGAAAATTCGAATACAAGGAGAATACGCATACAGGGAGTTTGACAGAACGTTAGACAAAGTTATAGTAAGTAATATATCAAACAACTTGTGTATGTATGTATAGGTATAATAGTATAGGTATAATATATCAAACCACCTTTATTAATTAAGGCGTAAAACAATACATTTCCTCTAATTCGTATATAAGTACTTAAATAGTCATCTATTATAAATATTAATTTGATTTATTTTGTTCTGAACAAACTGGTAACAAGAAAAAAATTATAATATTATTTTTCTTTATTCTTTGATGTTGGATAAGTTAAGTATTTATGTGTGTACAAATGATGTGATGTATGTAATCAACAATATTACTTGAACGAAATACATTGTCATTTTATACGGACATCGGATCTTAAATTTCTATTATTATCTTGGAAAGCAAAATAAAATTTTGTAACAATACCTCGAGAATCTATACATTTTAATACCATTAGACGTACCTTCCTGTCATTTTCCAGTCTATTATATCTCACATAATAGATGGAATAGCTACCAACACCTGCAGGGAATGAAAGGCATCTTGTTAAAAGAAAAACTAACAATAGCCATCTGGAGATACAATTTGCTAATCACATACATAATATCCTGTGTAAGAAAAATCCTTTAGACGTATTAATCGCTTTGATGATCCCAATAATGTACCATTAATCAAACATGAGTGTAAGAAAGGTACCTACTTATAATTATTCTACCGTGTTGGCATATCTTAAATGAAATAAAATAATAGACAATAATAAATTATATTTTAATTTATTTGTAAGTAGGTACAAAAAGCTTTCACAAGCATTACTTTATAAAAAAATGTATAATGCCATAGAACTGATGAGCAATTAATTATAAATATGAATAAAAAATTGACCTTAAAAACGATTAAACAATTTGCATAATATTTGAAGTAGTATCTTCCATTGTTCTAAGTATTTAATTGTGACAAATCTAATATTTTAAATTCAATAAACTCCTAGTACATCAAATTCTCTGTCAAATTGTATTTCTTGAAGTCTTCGTTAATTATTTGATATTATTATTGACAGGTGATAAATGATTATTTCGAAAGCAGGACTGTAAACATTTACCCTTGACACGATTTTCTTTCTACCCGAATTCACCCGCCGTCATGGCTGAATTAACACAAGCTATTATTTATGGCAAGAAAACTTCAACAAAAAATTCAACATTTTCTTTATGGCACAAAATGTCTTAAAATATTGTGGCTGAAGCAATCCACATTGAATAATAAATGTGACATAAGAAATGTTAAAACATGTAATGTAAAATTACGTATCTACTTAAAGATAATTACATCAAGTGGTGTCTCATATATCTTTAATACAAATAAAATATTCATGTACCAATGATACTATCGGAAAAAATATTATCAAAACTCGTAAGTATGTAGTAGTGGAAGTATGTTATTATTTCCGAGTAACGCCCTTCTATAATGTTATTATTTTATACCGATGTCACGCGCACAAACAAATAAAACAAAAAGTTTTATAGAATTTGAACGACGCTTCAGATATTGTTTGATACTTGAGGGGTTTGCCTGTAAATCCTCATCGATTCAAAAACATTGAAACTGGAAAACAATTTTTTTTTATTTCTGTCTACAAAATTTAAAGATTTGTTTTCAAAATGTTGTTTATTTAATAATAGTTAATAAATTATTAATTTCATTTATTTACTTTTATTTATTTACTTATTCACATACGGCGCAAGCCTTTTACATGTTCAAATACAAGACAGACTACAAAAAGAAAAATATAAACAATACAAGTTCACACATATACACGTCATTGAGTTTAGAAATATAAAAAGAGTCAAGAATTATCAAATAGAGTCAATAAATTGTAGATTATGAACCATTAAACAGTTAAGACAATAAAATAAATTCAAGTATCAAAAATTTAACATCAGCAATAAAATGTAAAAATCAATAAAAACTTACTAAAAACAAACAAAAAATACACTTAGATGGATTATATTCAAATTACTAAATAGGCAAATGATTAGGATTAATAATAAATCAAATGTTTTTGTGTTAAATCTTTGGAAATTCATTATAATTAAAATGATTTTAAAACACTGTATAATTTCCAAATTAAATTTAAATTCAAACTCCCCCCCCCACCCCTAGTATAAGTTAGTAATAGAAAACAGACTCACACATTTGAAATTAAACTAATTAGTCCTCCTGATGATGCCAAGTAGAAGCTTTGGCGAAAACGTTTGAGGTGAATAAATTTAATTTGGAAATTATACAGTGTTTTAAAATCATTTTAATAAAAATTATTATGACAATGAAATGTTGAATTACAGTATATTTTTCAAAAAATATAAATAAATTTATAATCGAAGAATTTTTGCAACTCAGCAGTGTGTTTGAAAGCAAATGACAGTTTGTTCAGATAAAATGCCTTGAACTTTCTAATTTTTATTTTGTGCAAATCAACCTTATATTAAAATTTGAGATAAACACCTGTGATTGTTTCAAATGGATTGAAGATTTTCAGAACCTATTTTCCCATAAATAGAGGTAAACTTTCATCGTTCATTGTAGCCAGTTTCAATAGAAATATTTATGTGTCATGGTTAAATATTTGTGATAAATGAATCGATGAGGATTTGTCGGTGAAAACCTCTAAATTCAAAACACTTTATATTTTTTGTACATGTATTCGTGTACATGATAAAATATCAATTAATAAAATTATTAATATAAATACCTTCCAATCCATAAAATGCGTCGTTGTCAATGTGCTGAATGCCATTTCCTTCTAGCTCCAAAGAATTCATTAGAGAAAGATGGGAAAAAACTTTTCCAGATATTTCTTTAAGATGGTTATGAGCCAAACTCAAAGAATCCAAGTTGCGAAGTCCTGCAAAATAAAATAAATTTATAATGTATAAATTAGTAGGTATTAATAACACATTGATAATAAAACATTCTTTAAAAAATCAGATATTAATTATGTTTTTATAATTGATAGTAACATTCACAATATTAATGATGGGCTCGCTTTCCCAAATTCTATTGTTGTGGTGTTAATTTAGCATGTATTTAAAAACGTTTTAAATGGATATCCGTTCATGGAATCGTTTAACCGAAGTGTAAAATATTTTTTCCAAAGATATTTCTTTTTTCCACAATGAGATAATGGATTGAATATTGGAAATTCTCGTATCTAAATATTATTACGTTTAAAGCTTTTGGGTATTGTACAACTGGTGATTATTGCGTTTCTCATGAACCCACTTTAATATTATTTGGAACTCTTAGGAGGAAAAAAGTAACAGGTCGGCTTGAAAAAAGTAAGAAATAAGAAAATAATCCAAACAAGAAATAGGTCGCCAATTAAAATGTGGCTGAAGTTGTCTAGAAAGAAGACAAGTGGAAATATTTATTGTGGTTAATTGGACTTCACCCAGCGACGGAGAGATGGTTGTAAAAGAAGAATGTTGTTGGAATTCATTTTTTTTATAATTTTTTAAGTACTACATTTGTTTTACCATCACTTTCTTACTTTACACCCGTTTAAACTCCTTATTCATTAATAACAAGCGTTTTCTGAGAAAAATGGATGAAAGAACTTAGGTGATACAGCGATGAATGAAGATAAGGAAAGAATGAAAGGTTGCGAAAGGAGTGTATTGAATATAATGATTGTAAATAAGTTGCGATGGTTTAGACATATGGAGCGAATCATCATTTGCAGGATGAAGAAGAAAATATTCGGTGTTCCGACGCTTACGAATCAGCCCAAGCTGGCTTTGCACCATGGCAACGTTCACCAATCCCATCTATCTTTCTTATGCTTCTCTCTTATCAATCCTTTCAGAATGGGTGACTGCACTTATCACTGTAGGTAAAGCGACTTCCTACGCTCAACCACACCTACTTGGAATCGAGCCCACCATCACTTGGTAGGTATCGCGAGTGTTGCAAGTGCTCTGACATTCAAATCACCCGGCAAAGAATTGGTCTCCTATTCCATTCCCCAAGTTATAGAGTATCCTGTAAAAGGCAGGTGTTCGAACAAATAAAGATATTTTATATCTTAAATTCAGCGATGAGGTTTGCCACCCGTCCTGAGTGTCTTATTTTTTTATTGAGACGAAAGGGACAACTTTCATGTTCATTACAGGCAGCTGGTGTTGCAGCAGCTTGCATGTTTATAAGCCCACTTGGGGATATGCCGTGATGGTTTAGTGTAGTATATAATATTAAAGTAGGTATACATAGTTTATTTAATTTAGTATAGTATACCTTAATTATTACTTTATATGTATATTTTTATTTCATGTAAGATGCCTAAGGATAAGAATATCAGTTAAGAATATAATTTAATGATAATTTTACCATATAGTGGTAAAATAGGTTTATAATTTCAATTAGGTTTATAATATTTCTGTAATTGTACGTCTATGCAACACGATTTGTTCGTTTTGACATTTCCAACTTCAGTTTTTCTTTTTAATCTCTAAAATTATCAACAGGTGTAAAATACGTGCAATGTCTTTCATAGTTCTACAACATATCATCTGATACCCGTTATTAAACTAAATAAGAACGAATTGTTGTAAACTTATTTTTTTAACAAAATCATTTATTTTGTAATTACAACCGCCAAGTAAATTTTTTGCTGGTTCCAAAATTTAATATATGGGTTGAGTAACCTTGTAAAGTGTCTTCTTCGGGAAATATATACTGAAGAGTTAAAAGGCACCTACCTTGTTTTAATTATATATTATGCTGTGTTGCTAACAACGCTACATTAATAAAAATAATCAAGCGAAGTGGTTTTAATTACAACATTAATTAATTGTGGCGTCTGGATAATAATTGAGATTTTCAGACAAGATACTGCGGCGTTTCAAAGACAATGCTCTATTTTATATCTTTAGAAAAGGTTAAAGAGGTGGTTTTTCCACAGAATCATGCATCTTGAAAAATTGTCTAGTAATTATTATTATTTAATATTTACTCCAATACACGATGGGGTATAGGCAAATTGAAAATGTGACATAAATTTATCACTTTGCCGTAGATTTTCGCACGAGGTATTTTACCAGGAAACCAGTTATTTCTGAACCATAATAAACGTAATATATGTAGGTATTTTATTGTGCGACGTTTGCATTTTATTACTCCCAATGATCGTAATACGTTATTGGAATTACAAAATAGCATTTATTCTTTTGTACAATTCTCATGACTTGTACAATCAATGTATGTTGTTTTTATTTTTTTGTGTGTATTTTGTCAACTTTCTGTTTGTGTCTCTTATTAATGAATAAATGAATAAATAAATAAATAAATGACTTATAAGGTAGGAGCTTTGGATAAAAAATAAAGTAAAACTATAATCACATATGTGCTACATAAATCACCATGCATTTATTGACAATTAATGAAATTACTCATCGGAAACGTAATCAAAAACTTATCTTTGTCGTTTTGAACAAAACTGTCCATGAAATGCCCTTTAAATCGACTGTAACCTTTCTTGGGGGTGTAATCTTATATGTAGTTAGGTACATCCTCATAGGTATTAGAATTATCGTGCATACAACCGTTCTTGAAAGCTCTAGTCTATGTCTATATAAGCTCAAATATCTCCGTCTGAAATGTCCCCGGGGTCGTAAATTTTGCAATCCTCGACCCGTGTCAGGAGATATCATTGCCAGTTTATAGAATATTTATCCTTAAAAATACATACGAATGATTTTATGATTGCGTTATTATTTTATTTATATATCGATCTTAAAGTTTAAACTTATATTATATATATGATAACTAAAACGAATTAAAAATTTAGATATGCTTATAATATGAATACAATGTTAATAGAAATAAAAACGAAAGTTAAATTAAGCAAGACAAAATACAACTAAGTTAATACTGACTTCAAGATTGAGAATTGGATGGAAATGGATGGATTTTATGGCTAATTCTAATCAAGCATGCGCTAAACTTGCGATTGAGTTATATTCAATTTTGCTTAATTATAACAAACTTTTTGAGACAAAGTTCAAAAGTCTAGACATTATATTAATTTGACAAATATAGATTTCATATACATTTACGTTTGATTCGATTCCAGATTTTATAATTATAAACCAACATTGCAGAGAAATTAACCGAATTATCAAATTTCATGTCAGTTTTATTATTTAACAATATGTGTTTTTGGAAAGCGGATAGTATCTCTTGCATGTTTATTACATGCAGCTGGTCTGCTGGAGACCCCACTATTGGGATATGCCGTGACAGTTTAGTTAGTAGCACTAGTAGTTATTAGTAGTAAGAAAACTAAAAGTAAGAATCAACAATACCAAATTTAAATAAAAATTGTTATTACCCAACTGATATGAATGATAATTAAATTACAAAACCAAACGTCAAATTTAAATACGAATCACAAAAGTAATTAAATTTTTTATTGTAATGGTTAATTAATTTCATGAAAGTTTATTCTAATAAAATATTTAAATATTAATTAAATATAACAAAGTGCCTCCGTGTTTTAGGAGATATGATTGATGATTTTCAAGATAGATTGGAAATTCAAATGAAAAATTTGTAATGCGACCAATCAAATTTTGCGACCAATATAATTTCATGTCAACCAATTTTAAACGATAACTTGACGGACATCCACTGTTATGTAACGATATTTTTTATGGGTTTTAAGTAAAGAGAGTGTTATATACTTCAGCGTTGATAGGAAAGTGACCATTATAATGTTATGGAGTGAAACAGTGTAATATTATTACTACACTGAAAATAATACTAACGAAATTTCACAACGAATCATTGGTACGTACTATCAGATTAGGACCGGAAATAGTACAAACGATTCATCGTTGGTAAATTTACCAACGATTTGTTTGCGAAAAATTAATATTATAGATTCGTACTAATGAATCGTTTGTACTATCTCTGGTCCTAATCTGATAGTACGTACCAATGTTTCGTTGTGAAATTTCGTTAATATTTTTCTCAGTGTATTTTTTTTAAATTTCGGAACATAAAACAACATCAAATTTGTACTGCATTACCAGACTAGTAAATTTATGAATCGGATACATTATTTTTTAATCTACTCAACGATAAACCATGAAACAGTAGGTATAATATTATTTTTAATTAGCCCAGTGGGCATATTGTCTGCTTGAAATATGACATTAAAACTAAAATAAGCCTAATTAATTAATTTTTCATAAAGAATGTATACCTACATTTACGACAATATTAGTCATTTATCGTGTGTGCGGGAAAAACATATTTGGTTAGAATCGTGTACAAGAAGCAACAAACTGCAGGCAAGTAACAATAAACATGCAGGGTACATTAATTATTTAAGACATGTATTATCGTGGATTTCATTCATTATAAGGGGGATGTGTCATCAATCGGTGTTTAAATATTTGGAATGGAGTTTCTTCAGTAAGCATTGCATATTTAAGACGATTTTTCCTACCACAGAATCTTCTTAATATACATAAGTATTACATTGTCAAGTATAAAATATAATAAGAAATATAAGTCAGTGAGTGTAGTTGCATCTGTGTAAGTATATCTCTGTTAAACTTCTTTTAAATATTCTGCCTCTGAGAGTAGGTAATCCTTTGTTTGAATAAGATTATTGTGTAAAGCTGAGATTATCGCGGCTTACATTAGCATTCTAATGGAGTGACACTTTCACTTGATGAATACGAAACATCTAATATACTTCGTTTATACTTTACTAATTTATTCTCGAACATATTTTATGCGTGTTTTTTCAAATTGTAGGCTATTTAACTGATACACATCCTTCCTTATACAACGACTATGATATTTTACCAGCAGGGCGTAACCAGCGGACTAACTGCAAATTAATAATTAACATGCAGATGCTCCTTGCCAATAAAAAATAAGACATTCAGGATTGGTGACATGCCTCATCGCCGAATTGCAGATGTTAATTGTTTCTTACATGCATTTTTATGAACACCTTACAGGAAACTCGAAAACTTTCAAAAAGAGAGTGAGACCTGAGGTTTACTGGGAACTCCACGAGATTACTCCCTATCTATTATATATCTATATTTATTATTGAAATAAACAAATGCAAAAGTAATTTCACTACGAAATTTATATTGTTAAACACAACAATATAAATTGATATATTTTAATTACAATCACCATTTTTTTAAACGCAAAAAATATAAGAAAATTTGTATTAAATAAATTCCTTTTATAGATTTTTGTTACTACATGTACCTATGATAGCTTAAATTTTTTTTGTCTGCCAAATTTTATACGAACATATTTTCAACATTAAAAGGCTCGCACCGTGTATTATAGTGATAAAATAAAATACGTAAGTCAATGCTTGAGAATATTATGTTCAAACATAATATAATGAAGGTATAAATCGGCCGAGGTCGATGGGTTGCCTTATAAATAAAAAAAGTTACAAAAAATTCATAAACTTATAAAGTATATATATAATGTTAAGAGAAACCTTGCGCTCACCTGCAAAATCACCTTCGGAGATTGATGTTATCTTATTCTCCTGCAACTCAAGCCTCTTGAGGTTATCTAAGATGGCAAGTGACTTCTGGGGGATGGCATTCAAATCATTGCCACCGAGATTCAAACGCTTTAGCTTCCTGCGGACAAAATATTATAATATAAACATCATATTATATCAATTGTAAATAGGTACAAATTAATTAAATTGAATTTATATTGAAATCTTATGAAGAACATAGGTATTGCAATTATTCTAGAAATTCAATAAAAGTACAATTTTTTATTACATATTCACACAAATGACTAATTGGAAGTTATTTTGATATATTTGCGCTGTAAAATAATAAATGTAGCAATTTCTCCTTTGACTAATGAAAAACATATTTGTGTAAATGTTGTTCTTAATAAGTTTGTATAATTCACTTCTGTCATGAAACAAAACAGTAGAGCTTTGATTGGGGTATTAAAACAACATTACCTCAAATATATGAAACCATTTTCTAACGAGCTTATTTCGTACACAATATATTATTACTCTATTAAAATAATCGTTAAACTTTTGTGGATATGATATCAAGTAATTTATGAACAATAACACAGGTTTATAAGTGAATAAAATATAAGATAATTTATTAGAAGTGTTATTACTGAAACATCAAATCTATCATTAAATCATACTCAAACAGTGTGGATTCTACCGATAGCAAAATCATAAAACTGTCAGTTATTAAATATAGTCGGCTACTAATATTCCTAGTGTTATTTTGTCGTATTTATTTATTAACTAGCTGGCCCGGCGAACTTCGTACCGCCTAAGAATCAATGAATGATTTCATACATACATCTTCTTCCCCTTGTCCTAATTCGGTCGGGGGCCCATTGCTCCTAAGTATCTAACTATATTAAAGAGATAACTGTCCACCGCTGCTTCCAGGACCTCTGGCCACTCCAAACCAAGCCTTTCAACACATGTTCGACACCTGCCCTATCTTCTGCCCTCTCCCACTGACTTTATGAATGATTAATATTATTAATCTCTTTACAAACTCCCGTAATTGTCAAAGTGTGTCATCGAAGGTATACCTAGTGTAAAAAAATATAATTCATTTGGAACTTTCGCAGTTTAGCGGCCCCACCCGTTGTCGAGTACTTTTTTCCATAGAAAAAGTAATATTTTCGAAACTTGAGGAAATTGTTGCCATGTGGTGAATTATTTTTTGGTCACCAAATTTTTGGAAATTTCTTTTATAGGAAAAAAAATTCGCAACTATGAAACTTGAGCGGCCCCACCCGTTGTCAAGTAATATGTACGGAATTTTAGGAAATTAATTTTCGAAGTGGATTTTTTTGCCGGCAAATTAAAATAATTATACATATGGCAACAATTTCCTCAAGTTTCAAAAATATTACCTTTTCTATGGAAAAAAAGTACTCGACAACGGGTGGGGCCGCTAAACTGCGAAAGTTACATTAATTTTTTTTTACATAGACAATTCACACACATCGAGCTAGTCCCAAACTTAGATGAATCTTGATTATGGGTACTAACGCGACGATACACACATATACAATGCACTATATACATATATATGTAACACCCAGACCCAGGACAATTTGAAAAAGGTGATTCTTCACTTTGCCCTGTCCGGGAATCGAACCCGGGACCTCGTGACTCAAAGGAAAGAGCTCCGCGCCACACCGGCCGACATGAACAATTTATGTTGAACAATTATACTTAACTCAGATTTGTTTATAAATTATCTGCAGTACGTAATATAATTATGTATGTAGGTACTAATTTTATTTTCAGGTAGATTTTACCTATTCATTTAAAATTTACAAAAATTCTTTCCATGATATTTTAAAAATTGAAATATCAGAACTACAGACGTTAAATTGTATGGATAACGATTCTAATTTGAGAATGTATAGAAAAATTATCATATAAATAGGCCAATCTATAAAAAAAACTTCATTGTTGATTTTGTATAATTCTCCATATTGCATTTTTTATTGAAATTAAAAATGTACGGCGTAAATAATTTTCTTCGTAATTTTTCTTCTCTGTCTGCAAATTTCACTACACAATCTTGCATCAGAACTACCTACATGAACACATTCTTATTTTCATCTTTAATTGCACAATTTTTGGTTCAATAATAATTTTCCATCTGCAAAAATAAAATACAATTTCAAATATAATCTGTGCACGTCCACATTTATGTGACGGAAGATCTATCGATACATAAATATTAGTCGAATAAGTCGGTAGTTACATGGCAATAGGTTGTATCTCGCATTTTTTGCGTTTTCAAGTTTGTTCCATAAAATGCTCAAAATAGTGTAATATTTGATGTGGCAAAAAGATATGTCTCTTTATAGTCAGAATAAAGAGAGAAAAGACGTAACTTATTGACATGTAGAAAGATTGTTTTCATCAACATGGCAAAAAAATTCAAATATTTTTAAACTGCAAGAAATTATTTAGTGAATGTTACATACATCTTGTAGAAGAAATTATTAAGAGAATGTTACATCTATCTTGTAGAAATAATAATAACCTTCATTTTGATATATAATGCTCGAAATTTGGCTGAAATATCTCTTTTGCAAACTTTGTTTTTGCTCTCCTGTAAAATTATGTTTTAGTGAGATACAACCTATTGCCATGTAACTACCGAATTATAGTAAACAAATATTAGTACACATTTCGTTCATATTAGTTATAGTAATTTGGTTCTTAATATAGCAGAACCTACGGATTATTTTAGCACAATGCAACAGGCGACGTGGGGGCGCTAATAGCGTATGGACTCTCCATATTGTTTTTATTTTTGAAATTAAAAATGTATGGCGTAAATAGTTTTCTTCATATTTTTTCTTCCCGTGAATTTGTAAGATGTTTTAATAGCCTATAGTTTATTCCGGGCGGAGAAGAATCCAACAAATCAAAGATCATTCAAATCGGTACAGCCATTCTTGAGTTATAAGTGTTGTAACACACACGTCTTCCTTTTATATATTAGATATACATGCGTGGTAGGTAATTTAGGTAGGCTTTCTTTCAAATGAACAAAAACTATGTTATGTTATACATGTAGAAAAAAACACACGAGACAAGCAAGAATGTTTTACATGAACCAGACACATCTTTGACAGAAATATTCAATATTTTTTTCGAATTATTATTTTTATTAGTACATCTAAATACCTATGCTCATACCGATATTATAAATTTGGCTATTATAAGAAATGAAAACTATATTAAAATATTATGTGAATTTGAAACCTACACTTTACTCACATTAGTAACACGAAAACATTAAAATAATATAAAAATTACATGTTTTACACACGTCACCAAAATTTTTACTTAACTACATGGTGAAACTTGAGTTGCGCCTATTATGTTTAAATTAAAACCATCGAATTACCATATTTTTATTTTTTTGTGTTAATTTCAATCGTATGAATTGTTTCTATGTTAAGTGCTTTACGAGTGAAGTATTCTTTGGAATTTCGATATATCTAACTATTTTAATATCTGCACATAAGTAGGTACAGCTAGAATTATTTTATACTGCCATAATATTTTTGATGAAGCAATAAATAAGCTGTTTCTTTCGATGAGAAAAATAGCAAGGATATTTATTATAGTGGCATTAAAATTATTTTAGTGACTTTTAAGGATATCAGTAATATTTTCAAAGATAGAATACGAATATATATTTTACATCTATCTATCTATATATTTATACCCTCACGCCGTGTCCTAAGTGGGAAAGAGAGAGAGAAAGGAACGCCATATAGATATGTCTTTACATACTTCTTTCACTTTCTTTACATTCGGTCAGTTAATTATACATGCATACCAATTTCTCTTACTCAACACGTGGCCGTCCTTGAGAATTCATTTATACATTTAATATGGCGTTAGTCTTTTACATAAAAAAAATATCAGACATAAAAGTACATAAATAAAAATTGAAAGATATTTATAAAATCATATCGAAAATTTGTATTATCTATAATAAGATTTATCTACTGAAATAAAGTAAAACAGTAATATCAGCATTTTATTAAAAGAACCTTAAAGAGGAAGTGAATCAATCGGACTCCTTTTAATAGTCATTCCACCTTACAGAAGGAACAAATTATTTTGCCAGGAAACATGCTAACAAGGAAGTATTCTGCAGGCATTATTACATTATGAAACCATCGCCAAAGAGCTTTGAAGACGCAGTGCCGATATAATTAAATTATAACTATTTCGATTCCTCTAAGTAGATTTTCTCGCTGATAAAGAAACTCTCAAACAGGGGGACAAAGATTATTATTCTTGTTCTAAACTTCAATATTCTAACTTTCAACGTTTTGACAAAGTTTTTCATACGTATATGTACTTTCATACAATAAACTGAAAAAAATTCACAGATATACTACATAAAATGTTTTTTTTTTCACGGTAGAAGACTCGGTTTGGAATTATATCCTTTCGAAGTAGATATCTACTTAAAGGAAACCTTCAGAGTGTACGTAATAAGTGCTATAAAAAAACAAACTATGTAGGGTTCTACACATTTCTCTGAATTTATTCAAGATACTTACAGAGATTACTAAATATGCAATAAATATTTTTTGATAAATATCAAAAGGGATTTTTTTCGTTTTTCCACTTATTATTGCTGAGGTAAAATATTGACATGAATTGTTTTTCATATAACATGGCAAAATGGATTAGAATTTCTTAGATGTGAGAGAGAATAAAATACGTTGGTATTGAATAACACCATCGAATAGCTTCTCAAATTTAAACTTAAAAGAGTATTAATTTGATCCTATTTGCCTACTCTACATGGGAAACGTAAGGTATTATACATTTTCTTTGTGTATGTATGTAAGTATATTTAGATTGTTTGCAAAATTTCTCTTTGCCATTGAAATGAGATACTTTATAAATTAATAATATTATTTCATAAATCCGTATGAGGTATAGAGAAGCAAAGTCGATTCTAGAAAAATAAAGCTGAGGAAACAGCACACTTCTAATTCTACTTTAATTAGTTTTTTTTCAATTAGTTTCATAGTTTCGATGAAACTACAATGTAGCTAATGAAAAAACGAAAATATCTGCGTTCATAATTAAATATTTGTGAAAAATTAATCGATGTTACTTGACTTCTTCACCCCTCATATTATAGGGTACCTATCTACAAAATAATATAAAATAACATTGTGTTAAGACAACATTTCAAGGTTTTGGCATAAAATGAAACGAAGTAACTTTTATATCTGTTATATCAATTATTTATGAGGATTGAACATAAAATAGAGATGAAAGTTGAAGAAAAAAGTTACATGGGCAGTCGCTTGTGAAATTCATAAGACGTATATAAACTCTATAAACGAAACACTGTACCTATATGTTATGTTTTATTTAGGGCTTCAAGAATTTATAAATTTTCAAGTAGAATCTTATATTACTACAAGTTTTTATGTTCACATAACTAAACTGCGTTATGTTTAAATACTCAAAAATAAAATTCAGTTGAATATTTGTTTTTGCACAAAAAGTCACTAAGTGGATATGCTCGTAAACATCCATAATGTTTGTCACATATTGTCACACCAGTGTAATATTAGATGCGTACATACAACCTAAATTGTATTCATGTAAAAAGGGATAATATATAAATAGACAATTATCATTTTATCCATTTTCTGAAGCGCCCAACTGACTTTCTTCATTCACAGCAATGAACGGATTTTATGTGAATGTAGCTACTTTCTTTAGAGATTCATATAGTTTGTGGAAGTAACTTGTGTATAACATTTGAATGATGAAACATATTGATAAAGATTTTGACGAGGGTCAAAAGACCTACTTAAGAGATTTCACATAAGCTTGATTCCTTTTTAAAGTACAAAATACCATTCGTAGTAGGTATATTCATAATCCCGTTTTTTCTAAATGAAAGTAGGTAAATAAAAAATGTATTTTTTTTACTTTAATGCGTCGTCGTAAAAAAACCCCGGCTGTAGCTTTTTCCCTCTTTAAATTTCTTATTTTGACTTGATTTTATACCTTTACAAAAAACTGTGCTAAACCATTCTTAATGACTTGTTTAACTAGTATTATCTACCAATTATTTTAAAGATTAAATATTTCAATAACGCGTGTGTTGTATTAGTTTAAATTCACGCGGATAGTTACAAGTAAAAATAGGATATTTAAATGATCTTACTTTTCCAATCCTTTGAATGTATCAGATTCAATCACTGAAATCTTATTCTCGTACAATGTCAATATCTCCAAGGTATCCAGACCTTCGAACGCTCTCCCATGCAACGCTGATATTTTGTTGTGGTTCATGTTGAGGATTAAAAGATGGTGCAGGTTTTTCAAAGCAGCTGATGGAACTATTCCCAATGAGTTCTGTGAGACGTCCAGTTGAGTCAATCCTTTGCCTGTTCATAAAAAAAGAATATGATTTAAATTCATCCATTATACATATATTAAACAAAATAATCATTTTATATATTGAAATTTAGTTTTTTTTCATTAAGTAAATAATTTCATTAAGTAATTAATAAAAATGCCGTGATGGTATAGATAGATAGATAGATAAATAAATCAAATCTCGGTGGGGCTCTTAAGATAAACTAAAAATTATTCTGTTTCTAAGTATGTACATACATTGCAATATATAGTTAAAGATGTACTTGGATCTTGATAGATTTTTTCAAATTTCCGATTTTATTCAGATGAATTGCATGGAAATCCAAGTTTAATTACGTAACGCTAATTTCTTTTTCATTTAAGTGTGAAGTAAAATTTTCCCTGCCACAATTTATGATAACTTTGTCATATATACCTACGCTTAAGAGGGCTCTACACCCCTTCTTTGTGATTTCATGCAAACGAATTAGCAAAATTACAACCATTTTATTTTTTAAATATTTTAAATTCTGGATCACATGTATGTTATTTTTTATATTAATAAAATATTTTGAACATTTATAAATGCGATTTTATCATTTTAGTTTTATTTTGCTGCGAGGAATATAGTGAAAATAATTTTTGAAGATTACCATCGCAATGATGATACGTTGAGTGGTGCTATTTTAAATAAATTATCCTTAATAATACAAGAGTCTTTTTAAAACCAAGATTAATCTTAAAATATCATGAATTTTATAATACACCTTGAGTTATTTATTTACAACCCTTGGATTTTCTTAATTATTATGACAAACTGCATACACATCAAAAATAAATTTCATTATCAAAAAAATCATAGAAAATGTTTATAATTCAACCATTTGTTTTATTAATATAATAATATGGTATGTTGTTTACCGTGCATACTACATAATATATAACGTTATTATGTGCAATAATCAAGAATATAGCGAGTTTCACAAATTTTAAGATTCAGAAGGCCCACGGCGTGCCTAGTAGCCGGATGTGAGACCGTACTCGCTCTGTTTTTGAATTAGGAAATAAATAAATTCAATTTATAGAATAAATACAACTTAAATTTTATTTGTATGTGATAACATACTATTTTTTTATACCCATGAATATTTTTGCATATAAAGTGTTGGCTTATATTTATTAATAAAGCTATTTCATTAATTATTTGAATAATTTTCTCTGCGCCTGTAACCACTAGAGCTAAATCTAATTTGTACCTCAGGTAAGAACGATTGTTAATGATAGCGGTAAACTTTGTCACTTCAATTATTTAATAATGGTTTAAAACTTACAGAATAATGTATTTAAGTGAAAACAAAGAAATGTCAGAGAATGAATTAATTTTTCTCTTAAATTTGTAAAAGGATGTACCTACTGCTCCAAGTTTGTTTTATAAAGTAAATCATTTTATGTTAGAAGCATGTATACGGAATAAAATACAACAGATAACTATTAAGGAAAAGTTCAGGAAAACACATTAAATAGTCGTTTTTTTTTTCAAAACAAAAGTTATGTTGTAACTATTGTATCACTGGTAAAGACACTATCATCTAAGAGATATGACGATTTTCAAATAGGTCCTTGCGGTGGTTCTCCAATAACGATGTACCTCAATGGAAATTCAATTGTCTGTTATAATAGTTTATTTAAAAAACATTACTTAATTAAAATGCAGCATAATGTAAGTACAAAAATGAATAGAAAAAATTGCTTACCAATGGAACTAAGAGACGACTCTTCAACTACTGCCAAACTGCTGTTGTGGATTGTTAAATGTCGTATATCGAGACCCAAGAATATGAATCCCTGGAGTTTGGGCAGGTTGTTATGACGCAGTTTCAGATAGAAGATTATAGCGGAGCGACCTTTGAGCGCAGCCATGGCCCTAGAATAAAGTTTATAAATAATAATAATTAATAAGATAAGAATAAATATTAACTATTTCACTATAAAAAACATTGTATAACATAACACATTGATGATGTTGACCCTTAAGTTCTCAATCAGTTTTTATGTGGAAAATTTTGCTAACGCACTATTTTAAAAACATCACTTTTTAAAAAATGAATAACTCACTGTTTTCAGTGGATACGCAACTTTTTTAATATAAAGTTGTTTTTTTTTACACCTTTGTTGCAGGTTCTAAACAATTGAAGCATTTAATGCCACTGTAATCATGAGTCGATCAATAAGGTTCCAGACTCGTGTGTAGTCTACACAACACAAGATAACCTAGGTGATCAATATATCAGCAATTCGTTTTTATAAGTTTTAATTACGAGGTGTTCATACGGGGCGTTTTGGAAGAAAAAAAAGTATTCATATTTAATATTGATAAGCTACCTGCGCTCTACAAAATTCACAAAAAAAAGATTTAAAAAGACAAAAGAGAATGTTTGATCGAAACAATATTTTGGGTACATTATGGAATCTGGATATTTATGACATTAGAATAACATTTGGCCAATTCATATATGTATTACAATATTACAATAATTATTAATGTGATCAAGAATACAAACAACCATTATTATATACTAGTGATGTAACGAATGTGTGATTTTGGATATTCGCGAATGCGAATGCGAATATTTGTTGCCGACATTCGCGAATGCGAATGCGAATAGCGAATATTGACTTCAAAATGGTATAGGAATTTGAAATATTTCAAAACTCCTCGGTTTTCTTAAAAAATATTTTTTTGCAGTACCTTTTTCCACAATGTACCGGGTAAGTATCCGGTACTTTCACCGAATTACAGATTTTTTTCTTCATTTACATGGTACACAACAGATGAAACACATATAAATATAAACATGTAAGCGACAAAAACATTCCAATAGTCTTACATCGAAACAGTGCACACATCAGCAATAACACACAAAACAATATTATAGAAAATCTTACACACAATACATTAATTCACAATACATCCACTCACCCAATTTCGCACACATAATACATTCATTCGCACAAACACATTGACACTTCACTGATGTATGCAATAACAATACAAAAAAAAACTCTAAAAAAAGAAAAATCAAAAATTTAAAAAACAGACTAAAAATAAATACTATCCCAAAAACTTCACATTTTATCAAACATATACATTTTTTTTATATTTATTTCATAATATTCTACTCTCAACTCTCCTTTCTCACAAACCTGACGTAATTGGCACTTTAAAATTCTATAAACAGGGTTTCTTGAGTCTTCGTTTTTGTTTTTTTTAATGTAGAACGGAAAACAAGATCTTGTTAAAGGAAGCATTCTAAAGTTAATCCTATCTAAAATATTAGGCACATCGTATTCGGACAAGCATATTTTTCTCAGGTTGCATGCATCCAGCAAAACTCTTCACAATTCCAATTTAGGCAAATCTTTAATAAATTCAGGATAATGCAATCTCTTCCTAACCAAACGAATGAATTTTGACTGAGTTCTCTCAACTTGATCGACATATTTTTTTAAAATGTGGATTCCATACAGAGGAACAGTACTCCAGCTTGGAGCGAATCAACGATAAGTACAAGTACAAATACGAATCATATAACCTAAATGACTTTGTAGATCTCAGAATAAATCTCAGTATTTTATTGCTCTCTTCGATAATTTTGTTCACGTGATCATCAAAGTGAAGTTCAGAGTCAAACACCACACCTAAATCTCTAATCTTATGTACTTCTTTTAAATCATGATTATGGATATTGTAAATTTATCGAATTTTGTTTCTATTTTTGGTAAAAGAGATCAGATTACACTTCTCTAGATTCAAGTGCAAGTTATTTCTGTTACAGTACTCGTGTAGTCTTCCCAAGTCCTCGTTAACCATTTCACAGTCAAACAATAATTGAATTTGACAGTGTATTTTTAAATCGTCCGCAAATAATAGAAGTTCTGAGTGTTTAAAGCACTTTTTTATGTCGTTTATGAATATCGTGAAAAGTAAAGGACCCAAAACAGACCCCTGAGGGACACCAGATGTAACACTGACACTGTCAGATGAGTAACCGTTAAGTTTAACTGTCATCAATCTATCAGAAATATATGAGTCAATCCACCTTAGAAGATTCCCATGAATTCCATGAAATTCTAACTTCTTAATCAAAAGTCGATGTTCTACTTTATCAAATGCCATTTGAAAGCCGATATAAATGGCATCCAACTGTATACGATTGTCCATAGCTGGGAAAAAAAAAAAACAGATTTGTTACTGTCGATCTTCCACTCATGAATCCATGCTGCTCTACAAGAAGATACGGCTTCAGGACAAAAGTCATTTCTTCACGAACAATACCCTCAAATATTTTTGAAATAGGTGAATTGAAATTGGTCTGTAGTTACGAACGTCCGATTTGCTGCCAGATTTATGCATCTTCCATTTGCATGGAAAGCACCCTTCTTGTAAACTCCTAATAAATATCAGATACAATGGTTTGGTTAAATGACTTACACACATCTTTTATATTATTGGTGCTATACCATCAGGGCCAACTCCTTTTGTCTCATCTATACCTAATAAACGTTTATGGATATAAGATTTCAAGATATTAACCGTGGATAAACATGAGTTAGTTAAAATATTTTCCGATTCTTCAGTATTAGAATCATGTTACACAATTAGTGAAAATACAGAACCAAAAAACGACGAAAACAAGTTCGCAATTCCCTCTGGATCGCTCGAAGTCTGGTCACCGTCACCCGTTACCCTTGGATAGCTTCTAGATTCTTTAAGGGAATTCACGAACGAAAAGAAAGACTTGACATTGCCCTTAAGTGACTTCTCAGTGTTATTAATAAAAGACCTATAATCGTGATTCTGCGACAACTTCAACTGAGCTCTTAGTTGAAAAAATAAATTGTAGTCAGAATCATTACGGTTCATCTTCCAATTACGCCAAGCCTTGGACTTTCTCTTAAACAACACAGTTCTATTGGAGAACCATTTGGGAAAATTATTAGGTGCCACCCTCTTCATAGGTGTATGCTTCTCAATTATTGGCAAAACATAACCATAAAAAGATTCAACCATCTCATTCACCGGTCCGTTTCCCAAAACGTTGACCCAATCAACACTTTGTAGTTCAAAATTTATTTCCGAAAAGTTTGACTTAAAGTATATCAATTTCTGGATCATATTTTGAGACAAATCCTCAGCAATTTCAAATTCATAATCTATCAACAGTGAAGGATAGTGTGAATCCTTACCAACCAGTGGAGAGTCACATCTGGTAACAGAAAACGGAATAGTTGAAAGAACTAAATCCAAGTTAACTTGATTGCTGTTATAAACTCCGTTATACTGAAACATATTGAGAAAAGATATAGATTCTATCAAATATTGCGCAACAGGACCCGAATAAGAATACGGAACAAAGATTGACTCAACATCGGGGTCTTTTTTCCATTGGATTGTTGGGATATTGAAATCTCCAGTAAGACAAATATCCGTTTTGTCGTAATAGCTGATTAAACGTTCAGATATACTTTTAAAAAGATGTTTTAAGTATCTAAGGATGTGGAAGGCGGTGTATATACTACACCTAGTAGCGATGAGCATTTTTCGATTAAAACGAATACTGGTAAAAAAACTTTCACAAATATCATCCCAAACAAGAGTGGGTGAACATCCTAGTGTCCGATTTACAGCAATTAAGACCCCACCTTCATCCCTTTTACCACTCAACATGAAATCCCTATCCTTCCGGTAAACTGTATATTCGTTTTGAAAAAGTTCGCTATCAAATATCCCACAATTTAGCCAAGTTTCCGTCAGAACAATCACATCATAATTATTTGCAAATAAGTTTGCTCTAAACTCCTCGATCTTAGACTTCAAACCCTGAAAATTCTGAGAGAATACTTTAGTGTGGTTCACCTTGTAGTATGATATAAATATTCCCTAAATAGAATATAAAATTATTGTAGGGCCCTATACTCATAGCAGTTGTACAATACTTAAAACAAACATATAAATTAAATCTCCACAAATGCATACTTCTCCCAATAATAATAACATCATCAAGCAAACGAACACATGAAACAATACAACAAATGCGCCCAACACGGAACAGACCAGAAACTTTATTACTAAAATAATATTCGCAAAACATTCGCATATTTTTTTGCGAATGCGAATGCGAATACTTTGAAATATGCGAATATTCGCGAATGCGAATGCGAATGCGAATATTCGTTACATCACTATTATATACCTACTATTAATTCAATGTGGAGTTTTAGAAAATAAACAAACCATATAAGAATCATCGCAACTACCTATACTACTCTTCAAACTAACGAAGTAGCGCTCACTTCTGAAATATCTGGTGGAGTATATTTTATCACTTTTTCTACCTTTAACATTTGGTAAATAGCTCTTTGTTTACTGTTCTCAAGAGATTTCCTATTACAGGAAATAATTAACATGAAGTATCATCCCAGCTGATACTTTACATGACTTACCTACATTAATCCACCCCAAAGGAATATCAATTTATTAACAGCCCCAGCCACAGGATATTGGTAGTAATATTATTTTTGGGATTGTACCTAATCCCTTATTTGTATATATTAAGGGTTTTAATCTTAATTGGAAAGTTTGACTCACTTGTTGATATGTATCGGATCGGTAAACTCGCACAACAGATCTAACCCATTTTTCTTGACAGTACACGTACACGGTGATATCTCAGCATGAGGAGGACATTGCTGAGCCGCCTGAGCGACCACACAAGGACAAAACGCCGCGATAGCGATAAGAGTCATCCACCACACCCAGCATCTCGTACGACTTTTGTCTGCAACCACACGTGAACCCATTTTCCCACACTCTCGTCGAGTATCGCTTACATTCATATTCGGAACACACTCCCGACGTTTATCACAATTCCTTCGTACAATTGATACATCGCCCTCATCCACTTGTAGCATTGCGATTTTACCGTTGCAATCCCGACGTATTGCGGGCCTTAACTTTGTCGGCGGATTGAACGCGGTCGCGCCACACCCGATTTCTCGTCGTAACGCGGACGCGTTCATCGCGCTACCAATACGCGATGATGCGCGTAAACATTTCGCCTTCCGCTGCCACCGGCCTTAGTACCACCTGGAACAAAGAAAATAATAATGATTAAAAATGTGAAGTGAATTTCGGTTTAATTAATTTTCATAATTAAGTAGCTTTATCTAGATTTTTTTTTAATTAAGATGAAAACACCACTCAAAAGTTTTTTTTAGATATCGTATTAATCAACGTAAATAATCATCACATACGCATAACATATTATCGAATTATTATTGTGAATGTGGAGATGTGCAGACGGTGAGACACATAGTGCAGGACTGCCATCTCAAAAAATTCAGCGGGGATCTGCAGGACATCCAAAAAGCAGGACCGGAGGCTGTGAACTGGCTCTGGCTCAGAGCCAAGACTGTAGAGGACACGACGCAGCCCACATGGGTTAAGATTTATCAACACCGGGCATACGAAAAGTAAGTACGTATTATCGAGAAACTATCTAAGTATTTCTACATTATAATGTAATTCATTATCACACAAAGTATAACACACGTATTTGCAGATAGTAGATGACCCGGTTGTGGACACTGCCCCGGTTTTGGACATTTTGAGATTTGATGTCCCAGAAATAAGGATGTGAACAATTTTAAGATGTTTAATTTATGCATAACATTTCTTCCGAGTATGGTCATATTTGTAAATTAACAGATAAGCTGACATTGTGTCAAATGTCGTGATGGTTGAAGTTTTTAGTAAAACGTGTGTAAATTTACAGATTTGTTAACAAAATCGATAAGGACCCTTTGGTTAGTAATCTGAAAATATTTGAGCAATCCATAATGTTTTTGCTAATGTAACCGTTTAAACTATTAGGCAGAAGTCTTAAGAATAATGGATGTTTATACTTGAAATAAAGCAATCAGTGTTTTTCTGAAATAATATCAAAAAAACAACATTTAAAGTCTTTACTTCAGGTCTTTCAAAACTAACACAAAATTACAAACAAAATTACTTTACCAACTGTCAAAACAAAAATTCTAAATTCAAATAAATAAACTAAAGGAAATCACTCCTATGAGTAGGTAGGTGGTTTTCTTTACACCTCCCCTCCAAGAAAAAAACAATTACAAGTGACAACGTACGTAATTGTTCACTTAATAACAAATACTGGAAAAAGTTTCGTAATGTGGTAGAAATTTGACTCTGTTTTCTTGTGTCCGGTATCAACTTCATAGATTGAGTTTGAAATTTTCTTTAAAATTTTGTATGGTCCAATCTTTAATTCATCCATTTTCTTCCTATTTAGTCGATTTCCATTTTCTACGTAAACTCTGTCTCCCACTTCCAATTTATATTCTTCCCTATGCAAGTCGAATATATTCTTATTATAATTGTGAGATTTTATTGTATTTTCAAGGGCTAGTTTTCTGTCTCTATTCAAATCTTCTTTTGTAAATTTTGATTTTAATTCTAGTGGTAAAATATTAACATTTTCGCCTTCCAAAAGGTATTTTGGAGCAAACTTAGTGACTGTGTGTTCTGTTTCATTATATTTTTCTACACATTTCTGTGCAACAGTAGTCCATGCTGTTTTCCTATCACTTTCATTTATTTTACATCTTATTTTATTTACTAAGGTTTGATTTAACCTTTCATTGATCCCATTCGAAAAAGGTGAATCCACAGCAGTGAAAACTATTCTTATGTTTTCCATTTTTAGAAATTCTTTAAATTCTTTTGAATTTATGCCAGGATATTGGTCTGTTAGTACCATATCAATATTGTAGTTTTGTGTCACATTTTTTATCAGTTTAATAAAATCATTTGCGGTTTGGTTTTTCGATGTGAGAATGTAAGCATATCTCGTGAAATGATCTACCAGCAGATGTAAATATTTTTTTGTTGATCGTGATCCTCCAAACCCTCCTATGGTATCAATAGATATAATTTCAAATGGGCGTGTAGCTGGTCCTAAATGTGACATTAAACCATATTTTGATTTCCTCCTTGATTTGTTTTTTATACAAATTTCACACTCATCGCAAATTTGTTTAATGTTTGTGATGATATTCTTTGCAGTATAGCATGGTGTTATTTTATTTATCATTTGTGTTCTTCCAATGTGGCAGTAGGTATCATGGACATCTTTTATTATTGTTTTACTATATTCTTCTGATAGTATGATTTTTTTCCTTTTTTTATACATTTTGTAGTAAATATCATTCTCCAATATAAATTTGCTATTTTGTAGTTCCATATTCATGTGTTGGTCATTTTTTATATCTTGCAGGTTTACTAAATTTACTACTTTTATAAAATCGTCATTATTTTCATTTGGTTCTAGAACTGGATTTCTGCTTAAACAGTCTGCTTCTTGATTTAATCTTCCTGGGTTATATTTTATCTTAAAATTATATTGAGATAAATAATACATCAAATCCCCTAATTCCTCATCAGTTCTGGCCTTGATGTTCATATTTTCTAATGGTTTATGATCTGAGTACACTATAAATTCTTTTCCCATTAGCCAGTGTTGCCAATATTTCACAGCTTCTTTTATTGCCAGACATTCTAGATAAATTGCCTTCTTCTTTTTTTGTGCTTCAGTTAATTTTTTTGAAAAATAAGCAACCGGCTTACTGTTTTCGTTTTTATCTTCTTGTTTCAACACTGCTCCCACTCCTTTGATACTAGCATCCGTGTAAATGTATATTGGTAATTCAGGGTCAAAAATATTCAGGATTGGCTCTGAACACAGCAATTCTTTAATTTTTTCAAATGATTTCTGGCATTTGTCGGACCATATGAATTTCACATCTTTTCGTAATAAATTGTGTAACGGGTCCAGAATAATTGCGCTGTTTGGTAAAAATTTATGATGAAAATTTATTTTTCCTAAGAATTGACGTATATTTTTTCTTGTTTCTGGTATTGGAAAATTTTTCACAGCGGTTAAATAATCTTTCAGAGGTCTTACTGAATTATTTTGTATTATGTGACCTAAATATTTGGCATAATTATTTGCAAAAGTACATTTGGAAAATTTTAGTCTAAAACCTTCTGTTATTATTGCCTCCAGTAGTCTTGTTAGATGTAGTATATGTTCTTGAAAAGTTTTCGAAAAAATTAAAATATCGTCTATAAAATTTACTGCAAAATCAGAGAGTTTGTATTTCCTTATGATGTTACTCAATATTCTTTGGAAGATAGCTGGAGCAGTCTTTAATCCAAACGGAAGACACGTCCATTGGTAATGGCCTTCTTGTGTAACAAATGCAGTTTTGTGTCTATCTTCAATCTTCAAAGGTATCGACCAAAATGCTGAATTTACATCAAAAGTAGAAAAATATTTGCAGTTTACAGTTTTCACCATCAAATCCTCAATTAATGGAAATGGTTGTGATTGAGGTACGACAATTTTATTCAATTCTCTGAAATCTATACATAATCTTGTTTTCTTGTTATCTTCTTTTTTATAAGCCAGAGTTACTGGAGCAGCAAATGGGCTATAAGATTCCTCAATCAGATTCTTCTTTAATAGTTGTGATATTTGATCTTCTATTTCTTTTCTATCTTCAGCTGTGCATCTATATGGACGTTTGTAACAGTATTTATCCACCATTAAATCAATATGAGCCTCATAATCTCGCACAGTACCTATGTCATATTTATCTTTTGCAAAGACTGATTTGTATTTTTCTATCAACTTATCGATTTGTGATTTTTCATATAAATCTAGATGGTTTACAAACATTTCAAAACCATCTGAGTTAATATGTTCATTGAAATTTATTTTACATTGGTTTGATTGTTTGTTTTCTCGTTGTAATACCTCAGTGGGTAGAAAAACATCTTCTTTATTCTTGTCACCTAGTACATCAGGAATATCGACATTTTGAATATTTGAAGTTTCTCTTTCATTTAAAGTTAATATGTAATTTTCTTTTTTATCATTACATTGCATTATCTTTAATTCTTCATTTTGTATTAATCTGAAGTTTTTGATGCAATCCAATCCAATTAGAAAATCATAATTAAAATTTTCATTATCTATTATGAAAATATCCATGGTGTTAAATATTATCAATAAATGTTGTTTTATAATGGATGTTTATACTTGAAATAAAGCAATCAGTGTTTTTCTAAAATAATATCAAAAAAACAACATTTAAAGTCTTTACTTCAGGTCTTTCAAAACTAACACAAAATTACAAACAAAATTACTTTACCAACTGTCAAAACAAAAATTCTAAATTCAAATAAATAAACTAAAGGAAATCACTCCTATGAGTAGGTAGGTGGTTTTCTTTACATATTTTTAACAATATTTCTTTACTTCACTCATTTGTGTTATCACAATCTTTCATGTCTTCAACTAGTGCAGCAATTTAACAATTGTTCTAGTTTTGGACACAGACGTGTCCACAACCGGCTCACATAGTGTTTCAGTTTTGGACACCTTAATAAAAATATAGGAAAATGAATATTTTTACATTTTAACGAGAAAAAAACATTATAATGGTGCTACCTTAACCTTAATTTTACACAAGAGACAGAGAGACTAATTTCTATTTTGTCAATTGAAATTGATCTCTTTGAATACAATTTGGCATGATTCAATGGCTTAAATATGATTATAGTGTTCAATATGTTTGCTTTTTATTTTAATTTTGATAAAATCTTTTACTCTTATTGTTCTGTGGAGCACCCAACAAAAATTGATCTCCCACTCTTTTTCGCAAGTTTTCAAATGCCCTGTAAAAGTCGGATGGGTGTTAGCACAAAGATATTTTTTATTTCAAATTCAGCGATGATGTTTGCCACCCATCCTGAATGTCTTAATTTTTTGTAGGCATAGAGAGGACATCTTCATAATTATTCCATGAGGCCCGTCTGCTGGCTACCTCACTTTTGGGATATGTCGTGATGGAATAATAGAAGAAGTTTATTTTTTTTCTAAATTTTGTTGAAAAAACCTTTTTCCTTAGCATTATTATAGTTATAGAGTTAATTTATACCCTTTGTTTATAATTTTGATAATACACGGTATAAAAAACCCATTTCTTTCATTTTATATTAATTTAAAAGATTAAAAACCTAAGTGCAATAAAGTGTCCAAAACTGGTACAACGTATGTCCAAAACCGGGGGTAAAGTGTCCAAAACCTGTGTTTTTCGACCTTGTCGAACTTTTTATTTTTTATTTATTTATTAAGCGATTCTCAAATACTGTTTTTGTACTTTTCTAGTAGAATAATGATTGGACTATAAGAGAAAAAAATAATAGTGTATCCCACTCTTTTTACAACTTCGTACTGCTTTGTGTAAGGACGAAAATTTCTTAAAGTGTCCAAAACCGGGTCATCTACCCTATATATGATTGTATAGAAAAGTATTCAAGATTCATAAATGCCACATACCACTCGTACAAATAATATATATTTATATCTAAACTAACTTCTAAACAAGTAGGCAGGTACTAACTTTAAGAGCTTTGGTAGTTTAATATTTAACGATACTGAAGCGCCCATAAAAGTTTCCTTCAGCATAAATTATTTCATCTATGTGGAATGTAAAATTACATCTTAAAGGTATTGTGAATCTTTTTAACGCTCTATCGTATCATGCAGTTATACATGTACCTACTACCTACCTATACACAGAACAATACATGAATTAGTCTCTCTCCCAAGTGAAATGTTTTTCAGCATTTAAATATCCTTGACTTTTAATAAAATCACCTCACCCCTTTTTACGCTCACACCCACTCAATCTTATCTCCAGGTTGTGAATTACAAGTTCACAATGAATGCAAATGAAAGATTAGTTTTCACATATACAATTTCTCCAAACATACGCATTGTGAGCCTTGCAATACAAAAAAATGTTTAAATCTAATCTACCAAATCAATATACGAGTACCTACATCTGTAGGTTCTTTAATCTACTAATAGAAGAATAAAACCCCAACCCTTTGATAAAGGTTTAATCTTTTTAATGACTTATGAGGATGTTAATTATTATGATTCCAAGTTAACGAACCCGTGGAATATTTCCCACAAAGAACGTTCCCTTCTTTTAATTAAATCCTCTAAACCTAGATTGCAGTTTTCCATCCCTAGATTGAGATCACAGTTTCTTTCATTATTTTTACGAAAAGCAATCCTGTTGATTGGCCATTCTAGAAATTCCTAGTGTCTGCTCGCAACTTCAGGGCCCCTAGTCAAAAAACATTTAAGCGTTACGTTTTCGTTCAAACAAGACGAGTTTGCGAGAACGCATCAATTTTCGTAGCTAAAATACACAAGTAGCTACGAAAAATGACACGTTCTCGCAACGTCGTCAACGTTTGAACGAAAACGAAACGAAAACGTAACGCTTAAATGTGTTTTGACTAGGCCTACAGAACTATCCTCTCTTTAACTCTGAATATTTTAACATTCTTTTTAGAATATCCCTTTGATTAGTTAATTTAAGTTTACCATTTACGGTTTTATTTTTTTACATAATAAAAAACTTTTTCCGTACCAAAATTTTATGGCCTGTTTCCCGGCGCAGACACCATACAAAAAAGTTGTGTCCACATGTGTTCCTCTATTAGTGAAAAAAAAATGTTTCTTCCGCCCAATGACAGTGTTAGCGGGTCACAAATTTTACTATCGTGAACTTTTTTAATGAAATATACACTAAACACTGCTGTTTAGCCCTTCAAGGTCCTAATAACCTGGAACATTATCTTTTACAACATACCCTATTAAAACAACATTATATTTGGGTGTTGGTAGGACAAAATATGGTAACAAATTGGTCTGTGTCTTTAAAGATGAAAAAGGCAGTAAATAAAACGAAAGAAGAAAAAGGCTATACATCATAATATTGTTATCAATTATCAACAAACACCTACGAGCTTCCTTATAATTGACACACAGTAAAACAAGTAGGTATATTGAAAACCTTTCCATTGTTATTCCCATATTATTGTCATAATTTAATAGAAGTGACTTTCCGTTCTATTAATCATTTTTATTCATCATCATCATCATCGCCCTCAATGCTCCTCTCGGGAGCACAGGGCAGAAACCAGCCTCCTCCATTCAGAGCGTCTCTGTGCCAATTGCGTCACCTCTTCCCACGACATTCCTTGCGCTCTGATATCGTTGTCATAGGAACGGTGTATTGTGAAAGAGGGACGCCCGGGCCTACGGAACCCCTGCGGACGGAAGAACAGTGCTCTTTTTGGCCAACTATCATTGGGCATTCTCAAAACATGTCCCAGCCAGGACCATCGTCTCTCTTGTATTACGGAGATTACAGGTCTCTGCTGGGTGCGCCGGCGCACAGCATCATTTGCAACATGTTCATACCATCTGACATCCAAAACCCTTCTAAGACACTTGTTTTCAAAGCTTAGTATCTTCCGCTCTTGAGCCTTGGTTAAGTGCCAAGACTCGCAGCCATATAGAAGGACTGGGATGATGCACGCATTGAACAAGCAACATTTCGTCCTGATGCTGAGTCCAGACGCCTTCCAAACTTTGTTCATGTTGTTGAAAGCCCCGCTAGCTGCTCCTATGCGGATTGGTAATTCCGACCGGAGATCACCCTCTGGCGTTATGGTTGCTCCCAGGTACCTGAATTTACTAACCTGAGATATTTGGGAATTGCCAACCATTAGTGGGGTGTGAGTACTCGTGCATGTACTATTACATATTTTTATTACAGAAATAATACTTACTGCCTACATAAGGAGGTACATTTTTTTATTTAACTTGTATATTTCACATTATCTACATAATATATGTATGATGACTGTGCTACGTTTTCTCGGTTGTTAGTTAATAAATACAATTATGGTAATTCATTTACTTCGTACTCATACATAAATAATATATTATTTTTCTCTTTGCCTGAGAGAACATGGGATTTTATTTAACAAGTGTATCATCAAAACACGAGTAGCATTAGTATAAGAGCTTTAATAAATAAATAAGGTATCTTTTTAAGTTTTATCAAGGCGAGGTAATCAAAACATATATTGTTTCAAATAAAAATTTCAATCCAAAAACGTAGTGTATTTATAAGAATAAAGTGATTGAAATAAAGACATTGTCAAAAGACGGGCTTATTATTACCTACACGATTTCTTACGGCCGACTCCATATTATGTGGTATTTGAAATAATTATTATAATATTTTGTTTACAAAAAATAAAGATAAACTTCATTATTAAATCATACATTGTTTATGATATATTACATAGATATGCGCATGGGTCATGCGTTGTAGTATTCAATCCACAAGCTAAACACATTTTTCAAAAAATAAAATTTCAATACGATTCTTCTTTCGAAAATTTTGTAGGTACAATATTTTCACAATATTTTATTCGTTATGTAATAATATTTTATTGAACGTCTCTTGGTGTGATAGAAATGTTTTGAAGGATTTATTGCTATGTAAACACTTGTTACTTCTGACTGAGTGATTTGTGATGAGACTGTATGACATAATATGAATATTATATCGTCAATACGTACTCTTTATCATCAACATTCAAGTACATTGACAAAACTGTCATAAGATCATGTGTGAAGAATACTTCAAAAAATATTATACGGTGTCATTTCAAAGCAGTAGACTGTTCAAGAGAATAATTTATAAATATTTTTTTTCACAACAGGTAGGTACTTATAATATCTTATCGCCTCTGGAAAGAAATTGGAAACTGCGATAATAAGGAAAATAGACGAATTGGGATTTTCCGAACAGTGTATGTGCGGAACTGAAGTGCTGCAAAATTTATGTGACACCTTTTGGAGTGTCTACAGTTTACAATCACTTGAAAGATATGTTTTGGCTGCTTCAATACTGAAACAATTCTAAATGTATGATTCCATATGAGAAATCACCATAAAAATTGAGGACAAAGAATGGTATCCCGTGGAGTCTCCGGTAAAGGTCAATCAAACTTCACAATAAGACAATTACATCGCGAATGTTTTATCTTTTTATTGGTACGGTTTTATTTAGCCCGCTGGCTATCCCACATGTGCGATTTGCTATGATGGTATACTCGTAGTAGTAGTTGTAGTAAAAATGAAAATTTACGACAACTTCCATATGAGAAAACTGTCTTCAAAGATTCACTAATGAACTAATCACATTCTTGTACATACGAAAAAAAGCTCCATAAACACTTAAAAGGCCTAAAAACGTGTCATTATCTTCACCTTTATTTCTTTCATAAATTATATTTTCTTTTATTACTAGCGTGTGAAAAGGGTACATTGGCTATGTTGGAAAGTTCTTTCCAAGCTTAGAAATAATTTAATAATACAGAACATAAACTGCAATCTTATTAATTAGATTTCTTTATATTCATTGTGTCGGTGCACACATAGTAGAATTCTATAACTAAGTTAATTGAGAGAAGAGTTTCGTTCTACTATAAATTGTTGATCACAAGAGAGATGTCTTTCGACTTATCAGGTCATGATGTATCTGATTAGATTGATAATGACCTGATCTCTTTGATCAATAATTTATAGTAGGAAGAAACACTTATTTCGATTTACCTAAATCAGAATTATCTACATGTAAAACATATAATATGCTATCAATTTCATGCATATTTAAAATTATTTACTTACATATGTCATATTTGAGAGAAAACATATTTGAACCAAATATAATTTCTGATATCCTAAAAAATCTGACAATATTATACTACGAGTATACGAGTAACCAAATCTACACAAGATTGCTGGAAGAGTTAGTAGGTATAGCGATGGATAAAAGCCTAATGCTGGTGAATAACGGATAAAAAATTAAATTGAAGAAGATACTAAATATTTCTAAAGTAAAAAACATGGGATGAAATACAAATTGAAACCGATTACCCCAGCAATCCGTGGAGTAGAATTTATTTTCTAAACGATTACTTAAGACGAAAAGGTTTTATATATTTTAGTAGGTGGGTATCTAATATTATTTCTGTGGAAAGGGTAAACGGGAGAGACAAAAATATGTAGGTCAAATAGTAAAAACAGAAGATAATCTTCCCTCTCAACTTGAGACTATGTTCAAAAAAGTTAAAAGAGTAACTACGTCTGCTATATTTCAAGTCTTTAGAATACTTATCTACTTCTTTGGAATCATCCATAACGCAAATGGCTCTATAATTCAATCAAAAATTTATATTCAAAAAATTACATTAATTACCGGGTATTAGCGTATTTATCTGACTGTTTATATGAAATGAAACAATAAGACATAAAACTAATATTACTCATTATATGTACACAATATGTCGCAATTCTCAAACGGAGATGGGCGGGACACATGATTAAAAGCACAGGTGACAAATGGCCAAAGTCTCTAATATCTTGGAATGAAATATCTATGAGCGGCAACCAAGAGCATAGGAAGACCACCAATGTGGTGGAGGGATGAGATTTAAATAAATCCAAGTGAAAAGTTAACTGTGTTGTAATAAAGTAGAATATCATCAGTATGAATTTTCACTCTGTGAATGTACAAACCTTGGAGTTATTATTATAGGATTGGGATTACTTACCGCGGAGACTTTTCTTATGCAATAATAGATATGCAAAAGATATTTTGAAATCAGGATTAAGTGTTTGTTAAATCAAACTAGTGATTATACAGTGATTTGGAGCTAAATAATTGAGGACTAGACATTACAAAGGTGCTAAGTGTATTTTATACTATGAGGAGATAATCAAAAAAAATACTTTGTTTTTAAAATAGTAAAATATTTATTATTGCTTAAAATGTAAATGCACAGAAAGTGTTACTGTTAATAAACAAACGGAAACACAAATAACAAAAATAATATGTGTTGAGTGAAAAATTAAAATTAACTTTTGAAAAATAGAAAAGGGTTTACCAACAACCATATTTTCCTTACAAAGGTGCTAAGTTAACATCTGCATTTAGCACCTTTGTACTTATTTAGGTACAAATATTTCTGTAAAAAGTTTTGTGATTCTCATCGCTTATGTAATCAATTATAGCCAAAAGATCCTTCTTCTTTTCTTCACTTATTTTGTGGCATTTGTTCAAGTTCTCTAATTCTAAAGTACGCAGAGATGATAGGGAACAACCCTTTTTAAAAACGTGCACTTCTTTCCAACTCTCTAATTCTGAGAAAGCATACTAAATTGTTACGCTCCCAGGATTATTAGAATCCACGCTTAACCAAACCGCTTTAGAAATGTTTAGTTTTTTTGTATCGATTAGAGTAGAAGCCGCTTTATCCAAATCAAAAAAGTTATTTTCCCACATTCTTACAACTTCAAAATATGGAGGTGTCACCTTTGCTTTTCTAATAATATTTTCCAAATCATCGGGAACAACTGCTTTTGTGTGTTTCTTTCTTTTTTCAATAATACCAAAATCCCTGTCACACGGTAAATAGCTATGACCACTAACCAAAAATTTTTGTTCAATGCTTTCAAAATGACCCAACGAAACCAGATACAGCATTACAAACAGCATCATTCTATTTTTATTTTGGCCCGCACAATTATCACTCCAAATAATAAGGTTATTTTTTCGTGTAATACTGATATCATTGAAACATCGTAAGATACAGGAGGCAATTTCATTTCCTCCTCGTCCGCCAATGGTTTCATCCCACATGAACATATATGACTGTTTTTTATCACCAACATTAACACATAAATTATAACACGATAACTGTCGCCTGTAAAACATTTCTGAATGTACAAGTGCTGGGACAAACAAAACTTGCTGTAGGTCTATTGACACACAACATGTCTCGCTATCAGGTAATTGAGATGAACTTATGTCTGAGGTCATTTTTAAAGTGGCTTGCTCAGATTTCCAATGGTGCAATTCTATTTCAATTTTGGCAGCACTAGATCTCAAACTGCATGCCTTTACCTCACAATTTAGTCTGTCGCATGTTTTACATGTGTCAGTGCGAGGACGACGAAAAGATACATTTGGAAAATATTTTATAAACATTCTTTTATAAAATTTATACGATACGGTGTTTTCCGAGTGAAGCACATTGAATGCTTCATGCAATCTGTGAAAATTTAACTCTCCACTCAAATATTCTTTTTCACTTTTCTTTCTATTATAATGAATTAAATCTCTTGGTATCAAATTAACATGATCAATTATGAGTCTGCGACATTTTTCATCATATTTCTCAACTTTGTTGGAAGTCCTCCTGTCTTTAAAAGCTACTTCGCCATTCTTTTTCTTTTGAATTATTCCAGCCAATCTTTTCCTTCCTAAGCCAAATATATTTATAAATGTGTTTTTACACACTCTAATCAACTCTCCGCTACCATTAGGAACTGTATAATAAACAGTAGCCTGTCTTCGGCTTTCACTTCCTTGTGAAACACCCGTCTTCCTACGTTTAACAGTTCCAATACTCATATTATTTAGGATGAAAGTCCCCTGGGTGTTAGCATCCTGGGTATAAAATTTGTTGAAAAGTTGACTTTTTAGGTCACTAGAGAGTGAAGCACATTGGTATAGACATTTGCAGAAATCCTGAAACACACAATATATCTTTAAGTTTAATCTAAAAAAATATCAATATGACTGGGTCTGTGAGAATGTTGAAAATGTATGTAAGTAGGTACTATAGGTACCTACCTTAGTGAGGTTAACTTTTCTTGCGGGAATTTCGATATGTTTTCCTGTTAAATAAGCTTCACCTCGAATTTTCTTCATCCTTTGTTCACTTTTAAAGGTTCCTTTACCTTTAGCTCGTTTTTTGAACTTAAATCACTCATTTTAAATCAAATTCTTAACGACAAACACTTCAAATGACAGCTAGTTTCACAATGTCGCTTAGCACCTTTGTTGAGCAAATAAATAAGTGACATAACACCAACTCCATCTGTTGAACCACAACAGTACTAATAATATTGTATTATCACATCGCCCCTTTGAAGGGATATTGGCAATGATGGTTAGCTGATGGTTAGCATTATTGACATGAAAAAAATAAATTTGATTTTCATGTTGCTTGGCACCTTTGTAATGTCCAGTCCTCAATTGCACTTCGTTATGGTATTGAATTCATTACGACAAACGTCTCGTAATTACAATTTGTATAAAAAATAAGTTTAAAGATAACATTTGTGTCAAATGTTATGTCAAATTTATTTGGTTTGTACTTTTTTATTAGTAATTTTTGATTTGTTCATCTATATCTATAATTAAATAGATAAATGTATAGTGATGTTGACATATATTTCATTATTTCAAAAGAAAATTACCTAAATAGATAACCAAACGGTTTTTTTAAAATTTGTTTTTTGTGTGTCATATACATAAGTTGAATAAGAGACATTGTTTAATGATACAGCGATACAAAAGTAATATATTGTACCTCCTTTTATTTTCCTAACGTCCGCGTCCGCTCTGCCTTCACCCGTGGCCGCTCCACCCCGCCCAGTCATAACAGATTCCGGACATCACATCCGGGGGTTACCCGTCCCCCCAGTTTGTTTCATTCTTATTTGATTTATCGCACGTGATAACAAGACACATGTACATATTTTTTAATAGCAATTCTATAATAGCATTCTGAGAACAATGTTGGTTATAATTTATATACGTGTCTTACTTCTCATACTATGCAAGCAGACAGCGTGAGTCGAATGCCTGATAAAAGATACTATCCAGATTTGATTTCATTAAACTTTCATTACTTTAAGTGTTCCTATTTATTTGTAAAACGTGTTTAAAAACGGGGACATAGTGATTTGATAACAATATTTAAACTGCAATGATCACTAAGTAATTTTTTTTAAAGGTTTCATTTTGATTAGATACCTACCTACTTACTATCTCAATACATCATTGATAATCTCATATACGAATGGAAACATGCTGTACAATATAAACAAGCATGTTTAAGTAATATGCTTATATATTCTATTCTAATAATCTCAATTGAAAATAATAAGCTAACTTCAGAAGATGGGAAAAAGTATGAACACAAGATTTAAAAATAATGATGTTTATCTCGGTTATATGTAGGGGTACAGTATGACCTTATTTTCAATCCGTACCTTTTGCCAGTTTTAAATTCTCTCCTTGAGAAAAGTTTCCAAATGTTTTATTCTACCCATATCACGCTGTGCAAAATCAACACAATGGTAGATATATAATATAGAAATAGACTTGGCTCGTTAGTAAATAATGTCGTGATTATATTCCTCGCAGGAAATTCGTTTGGGCATTACAAAGAACAGGGGTCAGCTCTTATACTTTTCTAAATAGCTTACTCGCTTAGGATGTAGGAAACTTGTAAACAAGTTATCCGATTTACTTACCTAGTTTAATTAATTAATATTATCGATCGACTAACTTCTCCCCAATGAGAGTAGGTATGTTATATATTATTTACTTCTTTTTGCTACTTGTACCTAGGTATATGTATTAAAATAAACTACTAAATTCATTCTAACATAAATTAATAATTTCTCATTGCTACGAGTATAATAGAATGGAAGAAATGTACATACGAGTATATCCAAAATCAAAAACGTTTTAATCGATCGTTGGAAATAGTTGTTTTTTTTATTATATTAACGCATATTCGAAAACTGTCCTAAATATTCCATCTTCTTCTTCTTCACGTGTCTTGTCAGGTCCCCCTGACGTTGACAACCATTTGGGAGAAAACTTCCCTGTCTTAGGCGGCGTGAAACAGCTCGATCTTCTCCTTCATGACAAGCTGAAGATTACTCCATAAAATCAATTATTTAATTTATTTTATTTTATTTCATCTTCAGATTTAACTCAATGTTAGTCGAAAACTAAGATATGAATCTCGTATTATGGGTACTAACTAAACGCGATAATACAGTGTGTAATGCATCAAACACATACACATAAATAACACCCAGGACCGTAACATTTTGTCATTTTTTTACTGTGTTCTGGCCTGGAATCGAACCCTGGAACTTGTGATTGAAAGGTAATAACGTTATCTCTGCTGGACGCCTGCTGTAGAACATAAATAAAAAAAATAAAAAAGGTACAAATCATACCAAGAGATTCCATGCATTCCAGAGCCTTAATGTGGGAATATCTATTGACTGTAATGCTTTTTTCTTCTCATGAAAAAAAATCTTCTTATTAGTAAGGTATCTAAATGCAGTGTACTGTGTTGTGTACTCTATATAATATTATAATATAGATAGGAAGGTACCTAAGTATTACTGTGTCTGTTGTGCATTGAATTGTAATCAACAGAATGTTCCTATCAACCACAACGCAAAATAATAATACCACAAATTAGGTACATACATCTTGCTGCTCGCAGAAAATAACTGCGTGCTAATTAATTCCGGTCCACATGTTGCAGGCAAATACTGAATTTCAGGGGATACACACATAATCAATTGAATGTTACATAGTTTACTTAATGGCCTATATTTATATAAAACAAAATGTCAGTATGACGGGACAAGTATATCTTGCTCTGGTGAATAAATCCAGTATCGTATTTTACTTCTAAACGTAACATAACTTCGTTCAGGCTTAAATTCATTAGGAAGACGATTGCATGTTTTGGGAACAACATAAAGAGAGTGTCTCTAAGAAACTCGTATTCTAATGTATATTTTTTTGAAATCAATCTCTATATTTTTTTAGTTAAGACAAAAATAATTCGGGTTCTTGTGGTTCAAATATTATTACATTATTTCATTACTGTAATAACGTGTTAGTTGCTTTGTTATTTCATTTCTCAAAAAAAGTAAAAAAACTTACTAATAAAAATATTTGTAGGTAGGTACATGATCCATTGTATTCTCAAAAATTTTCATAATAATCAAATGTGGTAACGTATATTTTTAATATTCTTTGATTTTATAAAGGTAGAGCTCAGAAAATCTAAAGGAAATTCTCCCAACAAGCAATGTCAGCTTGATCCCGTACCCACCCATTTGTTAAAGGAAAATCTTGACCTCCTTCTGCCACTTATTTTACGTATATTTAATCTTTCATTGACGCGTGGAAGTGTGCCGTCACTTTGGAAAGTGTCGCACGTCATTCCTTTACTCAAAAACAGAACACTTGATGCCGACGACGCAATCAACTACCGACCAATCTCTAATCTCCCATTTCTATCCAAGGTGCTTGAGCGTGTCATAGCGTCCCAGCTGACAGCCTACCTTGAGAGTAACGATTTGTATCAAAAGCACCAATTCGCATACAGAAAACACCACTCCACCGAATCCGCGCTCACAAGACTGACATCTGACTTGATTGCGGGCGTTGCATCAGGAAACATCGGCCTGGTAACGGTCCTTGACATGAGCGCCGCTTTCGACACCGTAGAACATGAAACGCTCCTTCAATGTCTGGAGATTGAATACAACCTTAACGGAACCGTCTTAGAATGGCTACATTCCTACCTAACCAACAGAAGGTGATCTGTAAAAGTCGAATCTGGCTCAACTGATGAAGACGTTGTAACTCAAGGATCAGTTCTTGGTCCTGTACTTTTCATCTTATACATAGGATGCATCGACCGCCTGCTGGAAGAGTGTAGCATGCGAAACTATGCATACGCTGACGATCGTGTCCTCGTAGGCTTCTGTAGTCCGGATCAAAGAGACAACTTGGTGGCTACCACTGTCCAGTGCGTGGCAAAACTCTCGAACTTAATGGCCCAGAGACGTCTTAAATTGAATCCAACTAAAACGGAATTTATGTGGGTTGCCTCTCCTGGACGGCAACATCTCTTAGACACCACACCAATCTCTGTCTCCGGCACTGGCATAACACCATCGCGCACCATATCTGTTCTCGGCGTCCTACTGGATGGAGCACTCTCTATGGAGGCTCAAGTGTCAAGGACAGTGAGCACAACCTTCTTTCATATTCGCCAACTGTACCTAGTATCAAGACACTTATCTGTGGACGCAGTTAAGAGTCTAGTCGCCGCCTTCGTCGTCTCTCGTCTAGACTATTGTAACATCATATGTACAGGACTGCCCCAGATCCTTCTGAATCGTCTCCAGATGGCCTTTAATGCTGCTGCCAGGACCATCTATAGGGAGAACAAGCGCTGTCACATCACACCACTGCTTAAGGAGCTACACTGGCTGAGAGTCCCAGAGAGAGTGGAGTTCAAACTGTGCCTCACGGTCCACAAAGCCTTGAACGGCACGGCACCTCAATGCCTCGCTGAACTCTGTCCCCTCGATGAAATTCTGAGGCGACCACTGCGATCAGCTTCCACCGCTGTCAACAAACTTGTGGAGCCCGGCAAACAGAACGGCCCAGAACAGGGCAAACACTTCCAAATTCGCAGAGAGGAGCTTTAGCGTTGCGGGGCCAACCGCCTGGAACCGATTGCCAGCGGACTTAAGACAGAACCAACCCACTGCAACGTTCAGGAGTAAGCTGAAAACACTGCTTTTCAAGAAAAGCCATGGCGCCCTTGAGATGGTCACGGATCATTAAACGGCGCCAAATACAAATTATCTTTTTTATTATTATTAGAACCCACAAAGTATTTGAGTAGATTAATATCATATGAAAATAGAAATATAAATAATATTTTGAATACGAAATAACACGTTTCTAAAGCATATGAAGCCTCATAACTCACTTTTTGTAATACAATCCATCTCAAGAAGTATTGAAATATAATATTTTTCAAAATTTATTTCCCTTAACACAATAAGAGAAAATATAACTTGTGATGGAAATAAACAACGCAATATCAAATTGCATGAAGAAAATTAAAACGAAAATTATTTTCTATTCTAATTAGATATTATGTAGGTATTCTACTATTATGTAGATTTGTTATTATATCATCATATAGTTTGTTACTGTATTGTATCATAAAGTTTTATCAAAATGTTGTCTCTGTATGTATACCTACGTAAGGAAGATGGAATGGCTTGAGTTTATTCAACGTTTCAATGAAAATTTCCCAAGAGATTTAAGTTCTGCCGACACAATTTTCTGATATGTTTCACGCCTTATGTCCACCTGATGCTCGAGTCCTACGTTAGTGCTGGCGCTAGCGCTGGCGCTGTGTGACCTACTTGTCATAAAACTACTACTTGTTATAAAATGTTCTGAAAGATGTTTATTTGTTTCAATGTAATACTACCAATCCAATTCAAAACATGATAGTTTCTTATTTTAATTTTATAACTGGGTTACTTGAAAGACATCGCATTCTAACGATAAACTTGCTATCTGTACATTGAATTGTATAACTGATATTTTTATGATACTTGGTATTGATTTGAAATTAAATATTGTAACCAATGTTCAGGAAGAATAAATAAATTAATTAATTAAAATAAAATTAAATAATCTTTATTGTCCATTTTTTTAAGTGGTACAAATGGCGGGCTTATTGCCTCCAGGCAATTTCTAACAACCAACCATACAAATGAGACACACATTTAAACTCAAATTAATATATGTAGTTTTCGATCATAATTTGTTATTGAAGTATACATCCGTTCGATAAGTGGTTTTTAGATTTGTTTCAAAGGTTTTATTATTTTTGCTTTGCTTTGCAATAAATTTAACCAAAACTAAATAGCTTATTATCATCAGCTTTTTACGTTCATTAAACATAGAACACAAACCTTCTCCTAATTTTAACAAATCTTTCATTATTGAACAGACAAAATAAAAAAAGACAAATTTTTATCCCGTGGATAAAGAATAGTCTTCCCACACTTTTCTGTTAGCTTTTAGTGTCCTGTAAAAGGCGGGTATTTATGAAAGCTTAAGTCATTAAATATTTCTAATTTAGCCATGTGGTACATGCCACCCATCCTGATTATCTTAACTTGTAATGGCATAGAGAGGATAACTTGCGTGTTTGTTACGTGCAGTTGGTCCGCTGGCTACCCCACTTGTGGGAGATGCCGTAATGGTATAAACAAATAAAAGAATAAATTTAAAACGTAGAAAATGTATAAACAACAAACTCATACACCAATACATACTTACAAACACTTCAGACTCTATTTTTTTTAAAAGTAATTTACCACTTCACATCTCAGTGGGTCAATGTTTTACGCATCATATGTAATCAAGATTATCTCAAGGTGTATGTTCCTTAGCTGTGAAAAGCTCACGTAGTCAACGATCCCCGATACACCTACACAAAGCTCAGGTGAAGTTTGGAAGAAGTGCCGGGACGTGGTTTCATAGAAGGTTAAATGAAAACATACCAACTTATGTAATTATGAACATGTTTCATACAAATATATACAGTATTTTCTTCTATGATTTTATATTACGTAATAAAAGCCGTTATGACAAACAATAATCTTAAAATAGTTTTAATAGTATAAATATCTTAGAAATAGATATATAGTGAATGCGACCCACGTTCAAACAAAATGTATTCAATAGATAATTATGAATTAATGATATTTTAGTACAATAACAATAAATTTACTCGCAACATCCGCCATTTTCTAAACAGAATGTTTCCCATTCCAGTTGTGGAAATCTGTACAAGTTGGGTAAAGTCATTTATCTTAATTAAGGTTGTATTCATGTATCGAAATAGCCAATTAAAGGCTATTCATGTGATTAAATATACTGGCACGGGGGATAACAAATTACTTAATTCCTGATGTTGTTAAACAATGCCAACCTTTATTTCAAATAAAATATGTTAAAAATTACTAAGCTTAATTTACAATAATGCATTGAATACATAATATTATGTTGATGATCCAGTTTCATAGAGTAACAACTAAAAAGCCAAAGTTTACATTTTTTGCTAATTACACTTAGAAAGTGATATTTTTTCAATTCCACAAACAAAAAAAAACAAAGTTTGAATAATTTCTATTAGAAGCGTTTTGAAGCATATTTGTTTTGAGTTTTCGATAAACCACCATACTGTTTCAAAAAGTTAACTGGAAATATTTTGGAATATCAGAACTTGAAGTTGTAGGCTTATGAAACTACAGGATCGATATATCCATAAGTACCTATATGTAGGTACGCATGATGACCAATGAATCAACCCAAATAAAGCAATATTCGTTCATCCTTACAAGACAATTTTAACATCACCGCTATCCATTAATACTCCTATTATGGGTCATTTTTATATACACAGGTATAGATGACCAAGTGAGAAACCTTATAAATTATGGCTTCCAGAAGGAGAGGGCGTGAATGAATTTGCAGAAAGTTTTCGATTGGATGCTATGCCCACCGATGTTAGACTACATGTGATGAGAATAACCTAAGAAAGGCTAACCCTGGCTAACTCTAAAGAGGTTTAAAGTCTGGACCAGAAAAGTAAGTTTGTTAACCTTACATTCTTCTTATTTCATTTTACGGCAATGCACCCGCAATCGAGTGAATTATGTGGATTAACCTTACATATACGTGAGAATATTTACAAACGTGAATTTCTCACATAAAACTATATAAGGCTTAGAAAAGACAACGTTACTTTTTTAAGTATTGCCTTGAACTGGACTTGATTCCGCAACCCAACCTTTTCGATGGTGTTCGGATCAAACTATCAGGAGACTAGATTTAGACGTAAAAATATGTTAATATTCAAAATAAACATTCCACATAAAAACAAACAAACAGAGTTTGAACCCATAATCATAATAAATTAACCTTATAATTCTGAAAAAGGTATCTAATAATATGTGATACCACATACCATGTAAAAAAGGCAGTGAGGAAACATTATACACGTACATTATAATAAAAGTGGACATTTGTTTTGATTTCCCACGATAACATTTTGTTTCAGACATAGTGCCATCAAGAATATAGAGAAATGAAAATGATAATACATACTAATTTATTTGTCACAATGAGATCTGACTATGTCCAAACATATTTTCGTACGTTATTTTTCATTGAAGTTAATTTTTCTGATAACCTATTCTTCCTTTTTTAAAAACTTACTTTCCTTGAAATAAGCCCCCTGAAAAAAATCTTTATGTTATGAATCACTAAAGTATAAATGAAATAATTTACCAACCTTAACTCAGGGTTGAATAAACGTTTAATCAAATTAGCCTCACCGACAGCTATCTCCTTTGAAGCATTCAATATCACAATCAACACATATGGTACAAAAAATCACAAATCCACTTAAGAAGTATGACGATCTCATACACAAAGTTATATTATACATATATGTACAATATTATTATTATTATGAATGTAGACATACGTATCTTTGTCCATTTGGTAACCACTTCCTACCAATTGTGTAGCCCTCGTAGTGTTATTGTCGAGGCCAATCAAATATTAATATTATTATCAAACAACCGGCTCAATTTGTTTCACTGTTGGACGTTGATAAATATCATCTCACAAGAATTCAGCATTTATATATATCACAATATCAAAAGCACTCATCTTTAGTATTCAATTAATTGCAAATACAAAACCAATTAATCACAAGTAACACAATATTTAGCACAAATTATTTTTGTGATTATTATCACCCTCCAAATTTACATTTTATTGATAAAATGTAGTATTGCGCACATCTATATCATGATATTTTTTACAACACGAATGTACATTTGTTAGCAGTTTCTATAAAAGCACCAATCAAACCAATGCAAACAACTCACAAAATATATATGCATGAACAATTCGTATGACTAATTATTTATATGCTGTATGTTAAATAATTGAAACGATATATTCTCAAAACATCAGTATAAATATAGATACGATATATTCTCAGAACATCTAATAAAATGTTATATTTTGAGTGACACGAGGTGATGTCGCGTTATCCAAGTAATAAAAATGATGTTGATAAAATATAAATAACTCTATGTAAGTCTTCGAAGCAACAAACACGTACTGACGTATTTTTGCCGCGCCATTGATCTACTCTGCACTGAAGATAATACCACCGTCCAGGGTGGAACTCACCAGCTTTATTTGACAACAACATGCAATATACTCTGTATCCTATAATCAACACAGTTTTTCATGGATCGCTTTCTAACCACAGCTCGTCTTTACGTGATAAAGGTTCATTTCATATTAAAATATTTCTCTCAATAAATACATAAATTAACATAAATACCCACGGCAGTAGCATTGTAACGGGCAATATTTTAGATAGACTGTAATACAAAATATAACGCTTCCCAAATATAACAAGATATAATTTTACGAAATTAATTCCTATAAAGTCATGTTTTAATAAACTATTTTAGCTTGACCGTATTCCACAAGTACCTACGTTAAAATTTAAGGGTTCCATGGGTCCCATTTATTCTATCCGTTTCATATACATATTGTATTAATATACTCGCTCCGACGTTTTACATGATATGTAGGTATATATGATATGTTTAACGATATATTATGTATGATTTAATCTGAAGATATGCATTACTTTCAGGATAAAAAGAGAGAGATTAGGTGCCCCGATGCATACGAATCAGCCCAGGATGGCTTAAGCGATTTATTTAAGTCATGGCAACGTTCGCTAATTTCACTTATTCCTCTGATGTAAACATAATTTATTTGTCGTCCAGAGAGGCCCTGTCATATTGCCTCATTACAATTTCATGTGAAGTACTCTATATAACATTGTCACATATTGTAGATACTCCTCTCATCATGATACACATTACGTGTCCTGCAGCGTCGCAATCAAATAACATATATATAACATAATTAACTTTTATAAATTTTACTTTACAGACAAAACAATTAGGTATATCTTCAATATCAACATTATCATGGAGGAATCAAAAAGTAGTAAGTCAATGCATTTTGAGTTTTTAAGATGTGCTGAAAAAATGTGTTCTTTCATGAGTCCAATCCAGATGTATTTCACATTTTATATAAATAACAACCCGTGCCAACAAATGTATCAATATTATGACTTCATAAAAACACATGAAAAATTCCACGAATTTCACAGAAGAAAACACACAGCTCATTGAATAAGGTAAATCAACTTATAAACATTGAAGGAGACCCACCGTCCAGCCGATTACGCAGAAATCTGGAGACTTCCATTTATCAGAAATTCTACACCAGTGGTTCTTAACCTGGGTTCGATCGAACCCCAGGGGTTCGGTGAGTCAGTCTTGAGGGTTCGGTGAAAATCATTTTAAAGGCAAGATAGTTTTGCGAGTTGGAAAAAGAAAAAAATACTCCGATTATTCCTTCAAACCGCCACCACAAGTTTGAAAACAATGTTGCCAGTTTATTCTAACAATCCAAATATTACATCTGGCAACACCTATATATAAATATATACCATGTTTTGAATTTGTAAAAATCTAATTTTATTTTTCAAATTTGGAGGGGTTCGGTGAATGAATATATTGTAACTGGTGGGGTTCGGTACCCCCAAAAAGGTTAAGAACCACCACTGTTCTACACTCTTCTACACAAATCTTATCCACACCGAAGGAGCCATTAGTGGACAGCCTAAAGGGTAGCATATAAAGCAAAATATATTAATGCAAAGAAGCAAAAGAAAAGTGCAAGATTGTTGTAAGATGGTTTAGTGTCCCATTCTCTTTTCTTACCTTACATATCGAAATAATAAAATGAGTATATTGTATCATTTATTTGTGTACAAATTAGTCTAACTCTATAGAGTTGAGACACGTAGGTGTAGGGTACACGAAAATCTGCAATCGGGGATTACCTAGAAAAGTTACATTATTCACATTGTGAAGAACCTTATTAACATACTGTATGTTTGGTGTTATATATTAAAATAATACACATTAATTTTATTTCCAGTTCGCAGCAAACGCATCATAGTTTTTATTTTGCTGTATTTCAATTGAAATCGATGCTCTATTCATTCAATGCGTACTTGACCTGATGATAATTCTCAATATTTACTTCACGAGAAGCATTTAGCATTTAGAAACCTTATTCTAAATCAGTTTTTAATAACACGATCTTACAGTCAATTTCGGTATTATAACAGGAAATATGAGTAATAAAATAAAACTTCAGTAATTTATTTAGCAGTACATTGTACCTACAGAAGAAATTTAATGATGACAGTAATACGAAAAATATTTTTTCATAATTATTTTGTATGTAGGTACCTACAACAACATTCTTATCATGTCATGATATTTAATATTTGCTTATTGTTTTCTTTTAAAGTTTAATACTAATATTTAGATAACATTTCACATTTACGAACATTTTTGGATTGTACAAATATTCGATTTTTTTAATAAACAATGTATCGATGTTATTTTCACAATTAACCATTTTATGAGAACACGTAGGTAAATTTAGCACATGGCTACTGTCTCCGGCTATTAGGTTGCGGGTTCAAGTCCCGTCTAGGGCACAATTAAATAAAGTAACATTGCCTTTCCTTAGCCTTATATGAAAGTTTCATGGTTTAAATTTACAAATGGTTTCTAAATTATTATGAACATATTATTATCATATTTCAGTAAATATGGCCATATTCTAAAATATTACAAAATTTGTATTTAAATTTAAAATTAATGTTTCCTGTTCATTTAGATACCTACATACCAATTATTATATTTCTATCGTTCTAATTATTTCGAACTCATGAATATTTATAACACCCCTCTTCCTTTATAACAAAAGCTTCGTGTGATTTCGTTTTTTCGAAAAAAATAAGCATTTTGATCAGCATCACTAGTACTAACAAAACATAAAAGAATATACACGTTTATTTAAAATAGATGAAACTCGCCATTAATTAAAAGAAGTTTAAGGTTTTCAGTAAAGATTTACGAGCACTTGCTAATTTAAAATTCAATAAAAGTGGCACTTATAACTTTTGACAAAGATAAAGTACGCCGTTGTATTTATATTATTAATCAAAATGGTTGGGTTAAAGATTTTTACACTACTCTTATTTACAAGATTAGCGTCTTGACATCATTTTAGATACAATGTATCACCTAGGAGATCGGAAATTTGGTGAAGGGGAGAATTGAACAATTACTTACAACTGAACAGGCTCAAAAAATGACATATACGCAATCTCTTCCGTGCTGCAGTGATAGAACAACCAATTACTATTGGGCAGCGTCAAAACATGACGCAATCTCTTCCATACGAGAAGGTACTATTACAAATTATTAGAAATAACGTAAAAAAAATGGCTCATTGCTGTAAAATCTTCCTGAATGGATTCTGTTTGACATATATTATGGCTTTTGCTATTTTCTTATATAGCATGCGTGGTTTATCTACAAGGTGACTAGACATCTGAAATTCCTGAAGTTGTAAAGATTCTAGGTGTCGTGTCATATGAAAGAAGTATTCTAGAGTATTTTTCATCTATATGGAGTTCACACTTTGGGGTTCATAAGGATAAGATAAAATAAATTCTGAACTTTTAAGGTTTTAGAGGTTTGATAACTATGGGGAAGCTGAAAGATACGATGAACTGCACTCTTTCTGGCAGACTCAAAATTGCGGATCAGGTAAAAATATTGATTCAAAAATGGACTGTCCTGTTCTAAATGAGTTGGTGCACAACCACCATAAAGAATGATTTTGTTCGCCGTTCCTGTGAAAGCTATAACTGCGCATTTCAGGGGGCTAATATTTCAACTTGACTCTTTCACAGTTCAAGTCTAGCATTGCATCAATGGTGAAGAGTCGATAGTACGATCTTAAAACCTTCCCTTTGAGATGAGTCTCCTATACTTGCCCTCTCGTTATGACCATTTTTTTTTTTTTTTTTTTACGTGGCGGCAGAATTGTCATCTACACTTCCCAGCATTATACAACCAGATAAGTCTCCATATGATCAGTCATGGTCAAACAAAAACTAAGTTTAATGCCGGGACCCCCGCCAGCAGGGTCCCCCGCCCACTAACGTGGTAGGATCGGAGATACCACTGGCATAGTGGTATTAGACTAGAGAGAGTTCAAATATTAATAAATTGTCACCTAAACGGGTAAATAGGAGTCCTTGGACTCCTGAAATATCCGAGAAATAAAGCTATTTCAACAGTCTAATGCCGGGAAAAATTTACCTATCCAGATATACAGGATATCAAAGGATTAGGCTCAGAACACGGGATCAAAATACCAGCATTGTGCCTGAAATATCTGTGTTCAAAAACTTTTTTACAATATTACAAGTGTTTATTATAATAGATTTTTTAATTTTAATGTAAAAATTAACTGGTATATCTTTTTTTGTAATTTATTTATTAAAGATTTCGGAGTTACCCCTGTAGCTGACATAACTAAAAGTATTATATAAACGGACCTAGAATGCTAAATATTTTTTATTTCTCCCGCTAGTTCTGTATATTTACGTATTTTTTTCTGCGACGGTTGTATGTATATTATGTGTATTTGGGACAGCGATGTCTATTAGGTACGTATTTTAATTTTATTTTTTTTTATTATCTTTGGGTTGTGTTTCATTTTTACTGTTGTTTATATGATTATTATTATTAATTTTTACTTATTAATATAGCTTAACTTTTTGATTTTGAATTTCTATTTTCATTATACATAATGTGTGTGTACTTTTTATATTCGAATCTTAGTTATATACAATATTATTGTTCATAAGCATACTCTCTGGCACTCGCACTTAACTCAAAGAAAATATACGGGAACAAAAACAGCATGTTTAAATATCTCGTTCATTAATACCTCTACTTGGAGATGCGTAAAACGAGTATCATTTCTAAACATGTACTGTGCTTAATAGCTTATTAAAGAAATACTTCAATTCTCTGCCATTTTTTTTATTCCTTATAGCAAACATGTCGTTTAATAGGTAGTTGATTTTACTAAAGGCAAATTCACACAAAAATAGAGTCCCTTCGTTGTCTGTTTATTTAAAATAAAATAAAATACCGGGTCAATCATTCACTGAGTCTAATATTGTACAATTTAATATCAAAGTTTCTAAAAAATAAGGCGTTCAAATGAATCTGAATAGAGGTGAGGACTTCTTAAGAAGCTATCAAAGGAACATAAAAAATGCAAATTAACGGACAAAAGTACAAACAAATACATCTTGAATAATTTTCATTCTATGATAATATGGAAATACATTTCTAGTATTACGTTTCGCAATGTTCTGAAACAATTTCATACAAATTAAGCTCGATACTTTGAAACACTTAATACCTAATTACAATATTACCTTCAATGAAGACGCTAAAATACATTATTTTGAAATTTTTACCTTGAAATTATAATGTCAGATAAAGACCATCAAAATTCTCTTCCAGTTTTTTTTTTTATATCTTGAATATATCCAATTACGGCTTCTCTCAAAACCTTTCAGTATCATTGATAATAATAATAATAATATTGAATCTTTTTTTCTGTTTTTGTGAGGATCTGTTTGAAGGAGGACCGGAAATAAAAACTTGAGGTAAATTCTGAAATACTTGTAAAGGTTATTTTGACTGAAAAATCCATTAAGGATATATTTATGTACTTTGAATTAAAGTACATAATTTTCACAGAAATTGTACAAATAATAAATATTCACATCATTTTAAAAATTTACTACAAAAATATTATCGGCATTTACTATACAACACTTTCTATACATATTGATATTACTTTTAGATAACTATGTATTAATTGTTATATTTTGTGAGCTTTTTCGCTACCGCGGTTTCGAGTTTTAGATAAACGCTCGTTAATGGTGGACGCTCCACCGAAACCGCGGTGGCGAAAAAAGCTCAAAAAATATAACAATTAATACATTATCATCTAAAATCATATCAATATACAAAAATAATATTCATATTACAGTAATTTACTACAAAATATTTATGAAACATAATTGACTTACAAAAAAAATACACGAGATCTTAGATAGATGCGCATATACCCAAACTATTATAGCAAGGTGTGTGAAAGATAAATTAAAAAGTCGGGGAAAAAGTATTATGTGGATTAAAAAAATAGTGTATCATATTTTAAGCTCACGTCTACCATATTATTATCGAAGCAAGCTCGTTACTTGTCATATTGTTACTTGGAATGCCGTCTTTATGAAAGAAACTGTTTTTTCTTTGCACTTGCTTTGACGATTCTCGGGAATCTGAAAACCCAATAACAAATCTCTAGACAACTTATTTCGGCTTCCAATTCATAATATAATACTTATTTAAAACAGCGTTTAGTCTTTATAACTCCAAAATTAGAAAGACTTGAGAAATAAAAATAAAGGCATAAACAGTACGGAATAAAAAATAAGAAAAAATTAATTGCTAAAATAAAATAATAGTATTGATCATTTAAAAATAAACTTAACAATTTGTTTGTTTTATTGTTAGTGGGTAATATTGTGTAGGGGCTTGATTGATTTATTTTTTTGACATACATACATATATATGTTATTTAATTATTAATTCAAATGAATGTGTCCTGAAATAAAAATAAAATAAAACATTATAAATAGTAAATTTACGAGTTATCGAGTAGTCACGCAAATTCGTGACTACAATGTAGGAAACATATAGTAATACCCTTACATGGGTACTGTTATTCTATAAACTGATTTATTATTATAAAACCATTTTATTATTATTGAATGCATTTGAGAACATTATTTTAATACTTTGTAGTTGCCTTTGAATATTCCTTAGGTTTTTACATAGATTCACTCCCAAATGAGTGGCTGGACTTTTAATCGAAATTCACCTGCGCAGTATCCACGTTGAGTGTTTTTTTTCCATTGAAACATTCAGATGGGTAAATCCTTCAAACGGATTTCAACATTTTGTATTCAATAAACAACCAGCATGTTCCACATATACGTTTTTATTATTCTGCGCATTTCTGTATAAAACAACACACTATATTGATTAAAAACTCCGTTCATATGTAAAACGTACTATAAATTAATTACTATTCCATTCTATCAGAGTCCAGATTGTATCAGCATATTGTTTTCAACATTGTTTGTTACGCATTTTTTACACTAATTTTTATAAATACTTTTAGCTTAATAATAACCAGATGTGTAGTCAAATACTTTTCAGGAGATAACTTAAAGAAACATATTTTTTGTGATTCCGATAAATAAATTTCAAGGTAAATAAATATAAAATAATCTTTATTGTACATTTTTTTAAGTAGTACAAATGGCGAGTTTATTGCCTGCAGGCAATTTCTGACGACCAACCAGAAAACATATTCTATGCGATACATACAAAGTTGGTTGGTAGTCAAATAAATATCACAAGGATACCTACTTCGCGTGTTAGGTGACATAATTATATAAGCTAACTAACTTAATATTGTTGATTTTATTATTTTGTTCTTTTATCTATTAAGGTTGTAAAAAACATAGATTAATATGGTTATTGTTTTAACCATATACCGCACTTACTTACTACAAAGATGTTATCCATGCTAGACTCTATGTGACTCCCCGTGAGGGGTTTAAAGTCCTCCATCGGGCGCCTCCCCAGGTGGTGGATAGGGGAATGCTTCACAGATATGTGTGGTACCGGGAAAATCAAATACTCGGGGCGAACCAAAACCTAGGCATGGAAATGCCTACAGTCTACAGTCAGACATGTCCTAAGGGACCTCTCCCCGACAGAAAAGGTGGCATGGACTTGCCACAGTCTTACAGACATGTCCTATGGGAGCTGACCCAGAAAGAAACAGTTGTAACATCAATATGTCGATTGTAAACGTGGACTTTATACCCCAGGAGGGTACCTCCACCACCGGTGGGGGAGAATTCCTCCCCAAGGATACCTCGGTCTCTTTGGGCTGCCCCTCGGACTCTGGGGAGGGCAAACAACGACGTGGAGATGGAAAGAAGTCCACATACACAGAGAGTATAGATGCGCTGATAAACCCTTTCAAAAGAAGAGAATCCATTCAGCGGACACCACCGGGTTTGCCTGCAGCACAGGATTCACACGGGTCACATGATGGCGAGATGGAAGCGACGAGTAAAAGGCCCTTGAAACATGGCTCATCAGAGTTGGCTTCCGCGGAAGAAGCTACACAACTGAAGGAAAAAATAACGGAACTAGTGAGGTTGGTATCTGCAAATAAAACTGTACATAGAGAAATTAAGACACTAGCGACTGAGATATCAGAATTGTACGCTCAAGTTATCTGTCAGGCAGAGGCAGACTCAAAAAAACTGCGTACCTTACAAAACAATTTTGAAGAATTCAGAGAGACGCAGGAGAGAAAGATAAGCTTGTTGAATGAAGAAATGAAGACGTTGAAAGATACACTCTACTCAAGTGAGCAGAAAAGTCAAGAAATGAGAGACCTTGACTCTATTGTCGGTCGAAGATGGACAAAGGAGAGCCTTGCAAACGTAAATGTTGCGAAGGGAGACGTTCTTCTCACTGACACGGAGAGCGTCTTCTACTTCTTGGAGAAAAATGTAGGTGAAACAAAAAATGAGACAACCAAAAAGATTACTAAAAGGTATCCAGAACTCAAAGTGGAAGAAAAAATACAATGGAAGGGAGGAAAAAGTACCATGATAGAAATCACTACCAAGATAGGTAGTATAGAAAGAAAAAAGAAAATATACGCCCTGTACTGTGAGGCTGTGGAGGAAAAAAACAAAGAAACATATACGAAATGTGTCATGAAATTAGAGACACAATTGAAGGGGATTCGAAAAATATAACAATTATTCCTCCAAGTAGATTTAAGACGGACATCATAAGAAAAATTATATCTTTTGTTTTTCATGGGACTAAGACCTCAGTTACGTTAAAAATTCCAGAAAGAATCCAATATAACGAAGCATTATCAAAAAGAATCCCTAAAAAAAGTGATACTATTATAATCAACAAACGGGAAGAATCCTACGTCGACACACTGAAGAAAAGTAAAGATGGCCTTCAAATAGAAGAAAAGCAAGCTATCAAATCAGTTAGAAAAACAAAAGCGGGAGAAATAATCATGAAAATAGTCAAAGGTTAAAGAGAATATATAGCTGAAAATTTGAAAAAAGCCATTGGTGACGAGAAACTCGCATTTCGAGGAGAAAAAACCAAGTCCCTCCAACCTTAGAGGCTTGAACCCGGTAACAGAAGAAGTCGACGTTCTGGAAGCCCTAAAAAAGTGTCACCTCAAATTCCCGGAGCAAATTAACATAAGACATCTGAGACTAGACAAGGAGAACAAATTGTAACTATTATTCTGAACGAGACAGATGCACGAAGCCTAATCAATATAAGAAGAATCAGAGTGGGTTTAAGCATATGTTTTGTTAAGGAGAGAGTGGAACCAACTAAGTGCTATCGCTGCTGGGCATATGACCACATAGCTAGCAACTGCAACAATGTGGACAGAAGCAAGAAATGCCGAAAATGTTTTGGTGCCGAACACTTGTCAAAAAACTGTACAGGTAGCGAGTTCTGTCCACTCTGCGAGGAACAGGGTCACATGGCTGGAACTAGTGCATGCCGAATCTTTAGGGAGGCTCTGCAAAGAGCACGCCGGGTCACCCATACATAATTTTCACAATCCTACAAGTTAATGCAGGAAGGAGCGTCAGGTCGCACGACATGGCCGCTTACGTTGCAGCTAAAGAAAACTGTGACATAATTGCTTATAGCGAGCCCAACCTATCTAAATGCAGGGTTAAGAACTGCTATTCTGCTATAGATGATGGAGCAATGATAATGAATCTTAACAATAGACTTGGCATCGTTCGATACCGCAGAATGCAAGCGGCGGTGAGAGTGGAAACTCAAGAATACATAATTTATTGCATGTATTTAAGCCCAAACAAGTGCTCGCCTGACGAATTCGAAAAACACTTGGATAACATCAAGCGTGACATGAGAACCCATAGAAAAATTAAGAAGGTCATAATAACTGGAGACCTAAATGCAAAATACCCCTGCTGGGGTGGTATTGTAAAAAATTAAAAAGGGTCGATACTTCTAGAATGGATAAGCTCGGTAAATATGAACTTGCTGAACGACGGCAAAAAACCGACATGTGTGAGACCGAATGGGTCGTCGTACATTGACATCACTCTGGTAAGCGAAGATATTCTACAAAGATGTCCTACTTGGGAAATACTAGAGGAAGAAACGATGAGTGACCATGTTTTCATACTAAGAAACATCCCAGAGGAACGCCCATGTAATAGATACAAATACGTTCGAGGAAAAACCGACATAGACTTATTTAGCAGATACTTCAAACAATTAATTGAAGAGAAAGAAGTCAGTGCATACGAATGCGAAAAATCACTAACAAAATCATTCGAAAAGAGTACACCACTCATTAGGTGCGAAAAAAATCAACAGTTACCTTACTGGTGGAACATTGACATCCAAAAGAGCGTGAGTGAAGTAAACAAGAAACGAAGAGCGTTTCAAAAATCTAATATACCGGAGATCAGAAATGGGCTTCAAACTTTATACAAACATGCCAAGACCGAACTTAAAAAGAAAATTATTTTTGTTGTTGTTATTATTTTAGTTATATATATGAATTACTTAACACCAATTTGTGAATTTGTATGTTTATATATGTATATATATTGTAAATGGCTATATGAGCCGTAAATTAAATAATAAATAAATAAATAAATAAAATCATCAAAGAGAAAAGAAAATTCTGGGACAAACTGTGCAGCGAGTTGGATACAGATATATTCGGTGACGCTTACAGAATAGTCAAACACCAGATGAGGATACCAAATCCAGGAACGACTCTAGAGATGAGTGATAAAAAAAGAGCATTCAAAGAATTATTCATCTGTGAACGTCCTAGGATAGCGATCGAAACTGGAGAAGGCAACACCACAGGCCATACCACGCATGACCATAATGTAACTGACGAAGAATTGAAACAGGTAGTCAGGCGAATAAAAATAGGAAAAGCTCCGGGTCCAGACAAAATTCCCCCAATGCTGTAAAAACTGCAATGGAAATCAGCCCTGAGTATTTCAAGAGCCTTTTTGATAATGAAGGGAAACTCCCGAAACAATGGAAAAAAGCTGGACTAAATACTAATTGAAAAGCCCAAGAAGGCACCACAGGATCCAACCAAATACAGGCCTATATGCTTGCTAAATGTAATAGCTAAGGCATTCGAAAGCCTTCTAAACACAAGGCTTGTGTCCGAAATAGATAAAAAAGATGGATTTAATAGCAGTCAATTCGGGTTTAGAAAAGGAAAAACCACGGTTCACGCAATAGACAAAGCAGTGACACTAGCAAAAACGGCGATGACATCAGGAAAACGCAATTGCTTGATCCTCATTGATGTAAAAAATGCTTTTAACACTGCAGACTGGAATAAACTCTTAACTAAAATAAGAAAGAAGAAAATAGATAGATACCTTCTGAATATTCTATCGGACTACCTGACAGAGAGATGCGTCCTATTGGATAAGAAACATGAAGAAGAGGTATACGGTGGAGTACCACAAGGGTCAGTCCTGGGTCCCACATCATGGAATATCCTGTACGATGACGTAATGGACGTTGAAGTAGCAGAACAAGTAGAGATGGTTTGCAATGCTGATGATTTAGCGATATCCGTTACAGCAGTGGATAGCAGAGAACTAGTAGCAAAAACAAATAGAGCCTTACACGCTGTAAATATGTGGAAGAAAAGTGTGGAAGAAAACGGATTGCGAATCGCACCAGAAAAAACGGAAGCAGTGATCATAGGAAAGAAGAAAGGGTACTCTGAAGTTAAATTCCAACTGGGAGAAGTAAAAAGTAAGCCGGTCTCGCAGGTGACGTATCTCGGAGTGATTATAGATAACTGCCTCTCAATGAATGCCCATATAAAGAAGGTATGTGAAAAATCACAGAAGACAATAAGGGCCCTCAGCTGCTTAGTGTCCAATACAAGAGGCCCGGAACCAAAAAAGAAAGATGCTGGCAATAGCAGTCCAATCCATAATCTTATACGCAGCGCCTATATGGGCACACACCGCCAACAAAACAGAAAACCACAAAGAGATCAGAAACACTCAGAGACTGACAGCATTAAGGGTATGCAGTGCATACAAAACAGTATCAACAGATGCTGCTCTTGTGCTGGCTGGCTTGGTGCCCGTGGAACTTCTGGCAAAGGAGCGTTCAAGGCTGTTTAAAAACTACACCACAATAACAGAAGAAATTAAAAATGAAGAAATACGAACCACACTGGCGGAATGGCAGCAAGCATGGAACCAGGCATCTAGCGGAAGATGGACATATCGTCTGATAAGGGAGATCGAGCCTTGGCTGAACAGAAAGCATGGAGAAATAAGCTTTAGAATAACGCAGTGTGTGACGGGTCATGGTGTCTTCGGCAAATATCTCCGCAGAATACAAAAGGCCCCAACAGAAGGGTGTATGTACTGCGAGGAGAAAACGGATGACCCTGAACATACCTTGTTTGCGTGTACGAGATGGCAAGAACAACGGGAGGCCTTGATAACCCAGATAGGCTGTTTCGATGCCGATTCCATGATAGAGTCAATGCTGCAATCCCCATATGTATGCACTAGGGTGGGCAATTACATGGAAGAAATAATAGCCCAGAAAGAAAGGGATGAAAGGCGACTGCAAATGGAGGGATAACATGTCAAAGTTTGCAGTTTGGGTAGACCGAAAGGTAGGAACCAAGCTGCACAGGAAGAGGAGAGGTTTTAGCCGGTAGAAGTCCGGCACTACCCGGTCTGAAAGGCCGGGTGTCCATGATGGATTTCCCCTCAACTAAAAAAAAAAATCTATGTGACTTCTTTATGAATTATAGATGTACCTACCCATTACATTAGCGTACTTATCCCAGAATTACGTGTTCCATTTTCACTTAATTTCTTTACAGAAAAATCTCAGCAATAACTCAATTAGCTTGTTAGCATTGAATAATTTTTCCTTACCCAAACACATTTTGTGCCGTTTCCTGAAAGCACGTTTAAAAACAAAATATTTTCAAAGATATTAAAAGGAAACAAATATTTCCACTGGTGACTTTGTTAATTTCCGAGCTGGTTTTCGCAAGCTTCCGCTATCATCGTCAAGCAAATGTAAAGTTTTTAAAAATTCTTAATATTTGCAGGACGATGAAGATTTCTAAAAGCCGGCTAGCAAATAATGAGTTTACAGTGGAATTACTAAATATTTTGTTTCAATTAATTTCTTATAATGAATAATTGTTCCGTGGAGCACCCGACAAAGAATTGGTTTCTCACTCTTAACTGTATGTTTTGAATGTCCTGTAAAAGGGAGGTTTTAAGAAATTTTACATCTTAAATTCAGCGCTTAGGTTTGCATAGATGTATCTGAGGTATGACGACAGCTTTCATGTTTATTACATGGAGCTAGTCTGCTGGTAACCCCACTTGTAGAACATGCTGCGATGGTATAGTAGTACTTTCACCAAAAACCTTCGGTCGATAAATTAAACTTTATAATATTTTATATAATCTTTTTAATAGTATCACTATACTACATACGTATATTTCGTAGGAACTTTCTTTAAATTATTTCTTTATAAATGTATCACCTTTCATCACGTAACCAAAACAAAGTAAAACAATAGACAAGAGAATATTTCACACAAAGCACGACTCTGTTGTCGGTTGTACTTATTTTACATTGTGTTCAGCATTCTATTGTATTTCAATTATTTTCCTAACCGACTTATACAGTCTTTTTTCTGTCATCATATTTTCACAAGTACTTCAATTAAATCGGCCGAGAATAAATTCTTACGTAAGATACTACATATTTTATACAAATTTTGATGATAAATATATATTTATAAAGGTCCCATCCGTACAATTTTAAATAGATAATGTTTTATCATATTTTATCGTCCTACGGCGCGTTACTTTGATAATAACATCTTGTTAATTTGTATATATCAAATGAGCGTTTTAATAAATACAAATCAACAAGATATTTTGCTGTAAAACTAAAATATCATTTGTAGGTGGTACTTACCTCACAATAACAATGTAGAGGAAACCTCACTGACTATAGTATGATTCCAAACAAAAACAACCAAAAAATGGAAAAATCGTTGCTTGATGTTTTTGATTTTTTTTATACTTTGCCTGTCAATTGCCTGATATGTTGAGACTTTCAAACAAGTATTATTTTTTTTTACTATAATTAAATAATTAAATTTTTTTACTATAAAAAAATATATATTTTAAATTTTTTTTGGCGGCCATTTTTCTAAGGTGCCGAAGGGGATTTTTAATGAAAATAGATCTTTAGAAAAATTGTTGTATCTTTTTTAATTATTAACATATCGAGATAATTTAAAAAAATATTTTAAGTATAAGACATTGAGCAACATGGTCTGGTTGTTTTGAACAGGAAATAGCCTATACCTATTACTTTTATTACAACCACAAACATCACTCAACCGTTGGGTAGAAAAATCATTAAAATAATATAATGATTAACCACAAATTTATACAAGTGATTGATTATTTTATTAATATAATCGTAAATAAATCTATTTGTTTTCAAATAAAATAATAAAGCTAAGGCAGACCGAGAACATTTTCTCCTCAGTGCACAGAGGATATTTTTTATTTCGGTCAATTACAAATAAATTGATACTCCTACTAAGGAATTTGAATGCGTACTTTATTTCTTTATACTTAGATATTTTATTATTAATAGATAAATTTCATCTATATGTATTTATATAGAATACATATGTCTATATGTATTTCATAACATAATTTAGGAATATTTATGGACATTTCACACAGAACGAGCAAGACCCACACTAAGAAATGAATCTAGTATTATGAGTACTAAAGCGACGATACAAATATATACCTACAATGCTCTCAACATGATGATAATGTACATAAGTATGTGTAACACTTAGATCCAGGACATTGGAAGGTTTTCATTTACAGGTGCTCAAAAAAATAAAATCATTTTACATCGTAAATTTAACGATAAGGCTTACCACACGTTCTGAATGTAATATTTTATTCGTGAGCATGGAGATGACAGCTTGCATGTAAATTAGATGCAGCTGATCTGCTGACTACATCACTTATGGGATTTGCCAGGATGGTAAAGTAGTAGAAGTATTGAAAAACAAAATTTCAATAAATAATGAGGTGCTCAATTATTAATACTGTCTTTATACTCGTATGTGTTAGACAAGGTACGAGTATTTTCGCAGAGAATATTATATTATATAAATATAGGTAGGTATATGTAATATGAGCTGTTTCATAATTATAATTGTTATTAATATTGCATGTCATGTGGTGAATATGGACACATGAGATAATTGGTAGAGTAGGTAGAGAGAGTAGGAACGTGATATTGTCATCATGTATATTTACATGGATAGACATACATCCGGTACACTTCCCTTTATGTAACGATCTGTCAATACAATATCTAATCAATTTGCTATTCCAATTATTGTCGTATTACTATAAGCTATAGGTACCTAACTACCTAACCTACCATGTTATGCATATTGATAGAAAACCCTGTCATAATTTGTATATGAAGTTATAATGTACCTACATGTCGATTTTACACTGATCAATTAAATTCAAATATGAACAATATTCTAAAACTGCTACTTATTACTACTGCTACCCCTCTTCTCTCCACTGCTGGATATAGGCCTCTTCAAAACTTTTCCACACTTTCCTATTTCGAGCAACACGATACTACTGCTTTCCCATCATCTGGAAAATATCGTCAACCCATCTTTTTTAGGGTCTTTCAACGCTTCAAGAATAAAACGATTATTTAAGCAAAATATAAATTAACTGTAAATATCTAAATGAAAAAATATGTAAGGGAAATAATGTCAGTGGCTTTCTTATTAAAGTAATCTAAAAGACTCCAAATGCACCAAATATGTAATATGTAGAGACATGTTTCTGTATCTCTATGATGCGATATAAATAGTTTCAGGAAGTGAATACCTACAACATTTCATTTGTTGAATTGTTGTTTTATGGAATTTTCTGTATCTGATGTCATCATGAAATGAACTCCCGGGCAAAGCTGGTCTAATATTCCAGGGAAGTGATTTTCCCCGGTTGAATAATAGATTGAATGTGAGATATGATTTATCTGGAAGGATCGCACTACCTTGTGTCGTGAATTCAATACTTGTATGGTAGTTTCCTAAATCCCACAGCACTCATTATCTAATTGTTTAGAGTGGTCTGTAAACTGTTATGTAACATGGTATCTCTACATAATCAATAGGTTTTGATAATTGTTTTGCTCCATGAATGGTTCTATTCTCACTTGGTGTATCGTTTTCCATATTAAATAGAACACAGTTTCTATATTGAGCGTTCTAATAAACACAGAGTAAAACTATCATATTAGAGTAAATAATAATACATTAAGTTGCTCTTTGAAAACTATTTTATGTTTTATTATGATAATAATACGTATCGATAATTGCGTTCTATATTTACGACTCCTTCATTACACGTTATACAATATAGAAATAAGAAAGCAACCCACACGGTTCTATTAATAAAGTTCTCAAATTAAACTTATTACTATTTATTTGTTAACACAATACGCATGGTGTGTGTTTGTAATATAATTTAACTCCCAAATGAAAAAAAAATATATACCAACATAAAAATAATATAGTTTCTGAACAGAAATTAGACTATTAAATTTTTCGAGAAAAAACGTTTCATTACTATAATACATATAAATTCAAGTGTGGGCTGTGGGCTATGGTCTTTTGGCTTCAAAATATTTTTTTAACGTGATAGTCAATTAATTTAATAAACTTTTATACGAGTATTAAAATATAATTGCTTACGATTTAATTATTATTGAAGAAATTATTTATTTATTTTAGGGAATTCCTATGTTATATTGATTTATTTATTTATATTAGACTACTCCGTCATATCTTCGGCTAAGGATAGGTGTCCCGCCCTTTATTTAAGTTTGCAAGCGTCCTTTAAAATACAGGTGTTTAATATCTTCAATTTAGCGATAAGGTTATCTGATTACATTTATGGCACGGTGATGGAGATTTCGTGATGTTCTAGATCAGTATTTCCCAAATTATTGGTCGCGGCCCACCAGTAGGTCGTGAGCGAATATTGAGTGGGCCCTAATGGACGATTAGCCACCTTATAAGACATGAATAAAAAAATGCTGTTGAAGCAATGTTTGGAGAGAAAAAAAGGTAAAAGATGGGTCCCAAGATTGGATTTTTTTCATAGATACGTCGGAGCTCAGGCAACTTTGAGAACCACTGTTCTAGATAGATTTGACTGTTTTGTAAACATAAAAAAACTTACTCCCACCACTGTTTTATAGCAGTAAGACTATGAATTTAAACTTTGATAAAATATTAATACGAATTATTTTACGTCATTTACCTTTCTCAGTCATTTGGGTAAGCGCTTAGGAAAATCTCCACACTTAGTCCTTAACATTAAATATTTATATAGGTTTGAATACCTAAAATTTCAGTATTAAAAAGTCTAGATATATAAAATATTTGACAAAATTACACAGTACTTTTTTAACACTCAAGTACGTTTGTCTCTCAACTTCTATTTAATATATCTCGTTTATGAAAGCCGTTAATAACTAAAATAATAAATGCCTACAGTAACCACCATTTCGTAATGTTAATATTTTATAAGGGACAATAAAACATAAAACACACTTACCCGAGAAGAAACAAAAGTTGAAACATGAAAAATAAAACATAATTAAAATGGCTTAAACCACAATATAAACGATGTGAATAAATAACATTGTCCGTAAACAAAAGGAGAACCAAGACAACAGGTCACAATACTGAGAGATAGGTTCAATTCTTAGAATAAAAATATGTCAAACTTCATTTAAGATTGTTTACGTTAATGTTAAGGATAAGTGGTTAGCGATTTGAGAAGTGAGAATCTCGTTTATCCGGATAAAGGAAATTATTTAGTTGGGAAAAGGTTGAGTTTTCCTAAAGCACCCTGAACAGAAATAGACTGAACAATATGAAAAAAAATTAAATCGATTATCTACACACAGCTATAAAATATGAAAATATACCTCAATTTTTTACACATAAATTTGCTATAAAGAAATGAAATTCGTTTAAAAAAAAACGTTTTGTAGCTGTCAAATAAATTATCTTAGATGATAGATTTCAATGAACTGATTGTTGTTTTTCAATTTGATAAAAAAATATTTGAACAAACGAAAATATTTTTCCACCAATACTCTTCCATAATCATGTAAATTACTTGAAACACGATGTAATACAACATTTAAGATTTTTTCAAAATGTTTCGTCTAAAAATACAAAGTTTAATCAGACATGATAAACAACAACAAAAAAACAATCCCCGATTTCGATTCAATAAATTTATTTAGCTTGCAGCAAAATTTTATTATAAAAAGAATGAGGTTTATAATCACGCAACAAAATTCAGAAAAAACAGTTTGAGTAAAAAATATACATTACATTTCAAGTGATATTGGCATCTAGGACATACCCAAAGGCTTCTAAACACCAATCAAGGGAACATCGAATATTCGTTTAAACACTGAGGGTATATTTTGAAGTTTGCATGTTTCTTACATGCAGCTGATCTGCTGGCTACCCCAGTTGTGGGATATGCCGTGATGGTATAGTATAGTATAGTATAGTATAGTATATTTTGAAGTATTTTAATATGATATTACTGATTGATAATTGATTCTTCTTAAATTAAATTTCAATTCCAACTCTCCAAACAAATAATCAAAAGTTGGTCAAGAAGAATATTTAATTGAAATATGGAAATTAATATTATGTTTTATATTCGATAAATGAAACTGTTTCGTTTCATTTTTTTCATTTTACTTGATGTATCAAAAATTAATTCCTATTTCAAATTCGTATCGAATGAGATGGACGATTAAACTTCAGAACAATTTATTGTATGTAGATAAATCTATCATATTATGAATAAATAGGTATATCTTTATATATCTTCAGAAATTAAAGCTCTAAGAAAGTCAAAGTCAAAAATAAATACAAAACGGATAACCCGATAGCTAAACTATATAATATGGACTATGAAAACCTGAAGAAATTTCTATACGTAACCATATGTACATAAATAATAAAATATAATGTTTGACGATTTTGTTTTGACTACTTTATTTCTTTATTGATTTGTTTGCTTATTTCGTGTTTATTTATTTATTTTTACCTTTTATTTATTCATTTATTCACTTATTCATTTATTCGTTTATTCATTTGTTCATTGATTCATTTGTTCGTTTGTACATTTGTTCTTTTACTACTTTATTTATTTATTGATTAATTTGTTTGTTGGTATATATTTATCTATTTTAACCTGTTATTTATTAGTTTATTCATTTATTCATTTATACATTTATTCATTTATTCATTTATTCACTTAGTCAATTATTCATTTATTCATTTATTCATTTATTCATTTATTCATTTATTCATTTATTCATTTATTCATTTATTCATTTATTCATTTATTCATTTATTCATTTATTCATTTATTCATTTATTCATTTATTCATTTATTCATTTATTCATTTATTCATTTATTCATTTATTCATTTATTCATTTATTCGTGTATTCATTTATTCATTTATTCGTTTATTCGTTTATTCGTTTATTCGTTTATTCATTTATTCATTTATTCATTTATTCATTTATTCATTTATTCATTTATTCATTTATTCATTTATTCATTTATTCATTTATTCATTTATTCATTTATTCATTTATTCATTTATTCATTTATTCATTTATTCATTTATTCATTTATTCATTTATTCATTTATTCATTTATTCATTTATTCATTTATTCATTTATTCATTTATTCATTTATTCATTTATTCATTTATTCATTTATTCATTTATTCATTTATTCATTTATTCATTTATTCATTTATTCGTTTAATCGTTTATTCGTTTATTCGTTTATTCGTGTATTCATTTATTCGTTTATTCGTTTATTCGTTTATTCATTTATTCGTTTATTCGTTTATTCATTTATTCATTTATTCATTTATTCATTTATTCATTTATTCATTTATTCATTTATTCATTTATTCATTTATTCATTTATTCATTTATTCATTTATTCATTTATTCATTTATTCATTTATTCATTTATTCATTTATTCATTTATTCATTTATTCATTTATTCATTTATTCATTTATTCATTTATTCATTTATTCATTTATTCATTTATTCATTTATTCATTTATTCATTTATTCATTTATTCATTTATTCATTTATTCATTTATTCATTTATTCATTTATTCATTTATTCATTTATTCATTTATTCATTTATTCATTTATTCATTTATTCATTTATTCATTTATTCATTTATTCATTTATTCATTTATTCATTTATTCATTTATTCATTTATTCATTTATTCATTTATTCATTTATTCATTTATTCATTTATTCATTTATTCATTTATTCATTTATTCATTTATTCATTTATTCATTTATTCATTTATTCATTTATTCATTTATTCATTTATTCATTTATTCATTTATTCATTTATTCATTTATTCATTTATTCATTTATTCATTTATTCATTTATTCATTTATTCATTTATTCATTTATTCATTTATTCATTTATTCATTTATTCATTTATTCATTTATTCATTTATTCATTTATTCATTTATTCATTTATTCATTTATTCATTTATTCGTTTGTTGTTTACTCATTTGTTCATTTGTTCTTTTATTCATTCATCCATTTATTCATTTGTTATCGATTTATTAATTTGCTGATGTGATTATTTTTATACATTTTTATTTTTTTGTAAGATGTATTAATCCTTGGTGAATGTATGTTTTTTTTTTATATATTTTTACGCAGCACGCCTCGATACAGGGCAACCTAGTGAGGCTGCTGCAACTTAATTGAAGATAATTGGTGATATATTGTTTCAACGTTTGTATGATATTGTGAATAAAGAAATATTTATTATTATTATTATTATTATTATATCAATATATAGTTTAATTCTACACACTGACAACGGACACTCATTGTTTAAAATCTATTTACATATTATATCAAGTAAGGTACGCAGAGAATATGTAACGCGATATAGATATATTCTTATAACTACTAAAAATGTGAATTGATGAACACCAGCCAGCTATAAAACTGATGAAGTAGTTAGTTAGTTATTTATTTTTATTCATATCTATGTGCTTACATAAATTTGATTATTGATATATTTTTTTTTCAATGAAATATCTCGTGTATAAGAGTTGTTCCAAGATGTTAACACAAATATTTATTGATTCAAATGAGATTAAACATAATATATTACAGATATTTTTTCTTTGATGGATTAGGTTACGCGTCGCAGATTGTAAAACATTGTAATGCCCGTAGCGACAAATAATACAAAACTTTGATAATATATATTCGGAGAAACATGTTTTTGAATCTTCCAAAATATAATATTCAAATACAAAAAAAGCAATTCATTTATATTTGTATCTACAATAATAGTAGTAGTAGTAGTAGTTCACGGTGCTAACCATTTTTTTTTACCTACGCGAAAAAAAATTACGAAGAAAATTATTTACCTACGCTATACATTTTTGATTTCAATAAAATGCAATATGGAGAAGTATACAAAATCAACGATGAAGTTTTTTTTTACAGATGGCCTATTTACAGAATAATTTTTGTATATATTTTCAAATTAGAATCGTTATCCACACAATTCAACAACTGTGATTCTGATATTTCAATTTTGAAAAATTCATGGAAAGAATTTTTATAAATTGGAAATAAATAGGTTTAAACCTACATAATTATATTACGTACAGCAGATAATTTATAATAAAATCTGAGTTAAGTTAATTGTCCAACATAAATTGTTCATGTCGCCAGGTGGGGCGCGGAGGTAGCACTTTTGCCTTTGAGTCACGAGGTCCCGGGTTCGATTACCGGCCAGTGCAAAGTGAAGAATGACCTTTTTCAAATCGTTCTGGGTCTGGGTGTTACATATTATGTATGTTTAGTGCATTGTATATGTGTATCGTCGCGTTAGTACCCATAATACAAGATTCATCTTAGGTTGGGACTAGCTCGATGTGTGCGAATTGTCTATGTAAAATAATGAATGGAATTTTCGCAGTTAAGCGGCCCCACCCGTTGTCGAGTACTTTTTTTTCATAGAAAAAGTATTATTTTTGAAACTTGATGAAATTGTTGCCATATGTAGAATTATTATTTTAAATGCCGGCAAAAAAAATCTACGTCGAATATTGATTTCCTAAAGTTCCGTACATATTACTCGACAAGGGGTGGGGCCGCTCAAGTTTCATAGTTGCAACATATGGCAACAATTTCCTCAAGTTTCGAAAATATTACTTTTTATATGGAAAAAAGTAGGTACTCGAAAAAAGGTTTCAATTATCAAATTGTATGTTTACAACCAATTTTGTATTGAATTGAAAATGGACATACTTGAATTAATTATATGCCTGCCGAGATAATGTGGATAATTGCCATGACCACTGAAACATAACAAATTATTAAAATAAATACCATCAAAATAATGGATTATTTATTTATAGAGAGAAAGAAAGCATACATATAAAGTTCATACGTATATATTGTCATGTATTTGATCCCATAACCATAATTGTTCAGTATATAGGTACATACATAGCTGTTCAATTTAATATAATACTTAAAATCTTTAATTATATATTGTTTATAAACCATTTACTTTTTATTTAAGTAAAGTAATCATCTTTATTTATTTTTTTATACGTAACATGTATAGACAATTCACACAGACCGAGCTAGTCCCACACTAAGATATGAATCTTGTACTTTGGGTACTAACACAACGATACACATATATACAATGCACTAAACATACATATATACATGTAACACCCAGACCCAGGACAATCTGAAAAAGGTTATTCTTCATTTTGCGCTAGCCGGGATTTGGTTGAATACCTATATTCAGTAATATTCACTTCTCGACTGATATTGACGTCATGCAAACCTGTATGTAAAGTTCATGTTTTATTTGTACCGATATGAGAAGATAATTAAAATGACCTTTGGTCCATCAGCATTTGGTTCACATCCACGCTAATTATATGAAAACAGTTGAGGAGTGAAATAGTATCCGATTTTATATTACATGATTTGCACACTGAATACGATCCCCTGTTACCCGTTCTGTTGGAATATTCATGTTTAAACTTTCACATGTTTTTTTTAATTCCATAACTTCCTACCATACGATTTTTTGAAATTTTAATGAGATCATTAAATGTCGGACCAAAAGTTTAAATGGATGATAAAATTAATTTTAATGATATTTGAAATATTTTTTATACATATTAGTGTTCAATGAAATAATATCTCCGACTACTACCAGCATTTTAATATATATGGATCAACGGCGTTTTAATTCTAGACGTGGTTATATGGAAGAAATCTCATAATTCTTTCTTATAATCTCGCCACTGCATGTCATCACATTTTTTTTGTAAATTAAATTGTTGTGTAACTGATGATATGCAAAAAGAATAAAATAAATAAATAAATTAACTAAATTAAAATTAATATAAATAGATATATGTGCTTGTGGTTTTTCGAGTCAGCGATATTTTTATCGCTCGACTTAAGTTATTATTTTCACAGAATATAAACACAGTCAAAATAATATTAAATTATTTTGATAGTGTTCAATGTGAGTGATTTGTATACAATCAAATAACCTGAATTAAATTGGGTTGTTGTGAAATGGTATTATCTTGTCGCCTCATGACTGTTTCAGGTAGATTAACACCTTTACAAAAACATTATTATTTCCCCCTTGTACGCAGCCCAACTAATGGAAACACATTTAAGTAACGGAAAGTCACGACCCCGCTGTAGTAAATATCAGTAAACATCAACCCCCGTAACTCGCTATTATACAAGTAAACAACATGATTGTATTATAAAACTGTCCTTTATAACAAAAACGTCTATTTCAAAATGCACAATTATTCAAGTGTTTACATAGTGACAAGGCCCACAAGTAATAAACATGGGTCGGTTCTACCAGTATGATAAAACGTGAGTAACATATACTCCACTCAAACGAGACCTTCTGTTAGTAAAAACTTTAAAACTAAACCGTTTTAAATAATTGAATAATCACATCTTCGGTTCATTGCTTAGGCTAAACGCTTTAAGAATTTTCAATTTCTCAGGTTGATCTATGGAAACACTTTTCTCGGCACAAAGGTACTTTTTTGGCGAGTAACAATTTGTGTCAACTAACTGAATATTGTTGTTTCGTGCAGTTCTCAAAAAACAGGTTCCTACTGCTAATAAAATATTTCTTGTCTCTATCTCTCGCCAATCATATTTTATGTACAAGATCAACTCAGTCTGCATGATCAACGTGATACATTATAAAAAAAAAATATTTTTAACAATTTTAATTTCACATAAACAAAAAAAAAGTTAAATTAACGAAGACTTATATTTACATTGCTCTGGTAAAAGATAAAACGTGTAGGTATTATGATAACCAATTAATATTAGGTATATATTTACACATATATCTACCTAATTAATTTCCTATGCTGTGAACTCGAAGCTCCTCTGTGTGATGTTTTATTCTACTTAGTGCCGTAATAAATACTATCCACCATTTATACTTTTAGTTCTTAGAAGATATTATAAGAATAATGTGTCTTCATTACTGACACCGTCTCAAAAACCTCAATTTAATAAACTTCAGCTTTATACTCGAAGCACATAATTATTATTGTTACTTTATTTACATTAAAGCAAGATATTTTATAATTTTATACTTAACGATGTCTGGAATGTTTTTAATGCGTTATTAAAGTTATATAATTTTTCTGTTTAATGTGTTTAATAATTCTGCGGTTGGATGATTTAGCATTTCTTTACACATTGAGGATCCAAACCGAACTAATAAATTTCATTGATTGTATCGGTATTAACTTTGTAACACTTAAATTATAAAATAAAATAAATACATATTTATTTTATTTTATTTGATAATTCGAACTAATAAAAACTAAATAATAACATTGTGTCATCTGTCCATTTAAATGTTTAGTATATTCTGTTATACCTATTGACTACCCTTCATGTGAGATATGCCATGATAGAAGAATAGTAATAGATATTATATTCTGTTATGCCAAACATTAATAATGCATGTTGTGTAGATATTGTATGTATTATATTAGGTAGGATATATAAATTTAATTCTCGCTAACTGTTAATCTATATTTTTTTCTGTGTGAATACCTAACATCCACCATCATACCAAAATAATACCTATTATCAGATACTACTACATAGATGTTATCGCAGGGAAATAAATGGGTTCATTTTCCATTTTATACGCGTAAATATACGTCCATAAATAAAAAAGAATATTACCTACAATATTTCATAGCGGTATATATGTTAATGTATTAGGGATGTTTCACGTTTACAAAGCCGACACAAATTTCAAGGTGCGTTATACTCACGTAAGTACATTTATGTAGATGTACAGTGCCAAGTACAAATTAACTGACCTTACCTTAACCATAAGACAGTATCGATTCGTTCAATTAATACGGTAGAGTTACTTACGTTGAAGGATTAGATTCATGTACACTCACACTGTCTGTCTTGCAATATTATTTCTTTGAAACCCTAATTATAAGTATATTTATCAATGATACTAAAACAAATCATTAGAATTGATTCGTACTGTTAATCTAATATTGGCCATACAAGTAAAATACAAAACCAATAAAGAATTCATTTGCATAGAGAACATTCTCTCATTCATTCGTTTTCTATGTGCATACTAAATTCTAGGAAAAGTAATCATAAAGACAGCGCGATGTTCAAACACAGACGCGAGCATAATCAATATGAAAAGCAAACGTTACAAATTCAGATTCAACGCAGAACAATAGATTTGCAATCAATATTGAAACTGTGGAGATTGAAACACGATGTGGCTATTATTGCTACACATAACTAGCATGTGAACATAATATGAACACTGTATGCAAGCTGCAGTAAATATATGTACGTTAATACTTATCAAACATGTTGTTGTGAATATTGCTATTGTACCTAGGTACATATTATAATATGTACCTACAATGAATATAAATTACTTGTTGTCCAGTATTTACTCGATAATCTGACAGTTATCATGATTGTAAGAGATGTATCTAAGTGCATACAAAGCATCACATACAAGAAACAATTTATACAAATCGTAATAATAATAATAATATGTGGCAGGTGTATAGGGAACTGAACTTACTCTAATTAGTAGAGAACAAGACAGTGAGAGAGTGAAAGGCTATCCGTCTTACCTGAAAACAAAAAAGAAGAAACAATATTAATGATACTCTCGTGCACTGAAAAATATATAAAATATATATATTAGTTAATTATATTCGCTTAAATTGTTCTCTTCTCAAATGAATACCATGTAAATATAGATACATCATCTAGAAACATTAAACTTATATAAGTAGATATATTATTACTTGATCATTAAATACCATATCATTATTTTATTTTATAAATATATAAAATGTTTTTAAATATGTGAAAGGCAAGCAGCCTTTTACTCATTTACATACATGATCCAGAATAATTAGACTTTTATAAGAACTTAGGTATAATATTATAACTAACTTATTGAATACCATGTAACTATAGGTACATTATCTAAAATCACATATACTCTGAATAAGTTGGTACATTTCACATACATATTATATATATATATTTGAATTTTACTGAAAGTAATAAGTAGGTAGGTTATGAGAACTGATCATAATATTGTCAATCTCCAATGTCCTAATAAGACGAAAGACGTCTCTCTCGTCAATAAATAGAAGAAAACATTTGTTTTATTTATTTCGTTATGGAATTTTATTACCTAAACACCGACACAGTGAATTGATCATAAGTGATTCTTGTCTGTAAGTGAGTTGAATTGTCGAAAACCATGGCGATATAGCAAACCCGAACACAGATCACAATCATAACTTTCAATCAACTATCGGAGTTTTTGTATTTTATATATAATGAGGAGGTTTATATTAAACAGTGGACAGAGATGGAATAAGTAGGCTGATAAAGCCCACTCGTTTTAATTTGATTACTCCACGTATTTCAAGTTATTGCGTGTGTTTAGAATTATGTGAATATATACATATTAAGTTATAACATAGATTAAGTTATAACTATACGTACAATAGGTACCTACACAAAGAGTCTACCGACAGGTATTCCCTTACCCATTTCACTTTCCAGATATCCATATAAACTCTCTTTACAAATCTTACCTTATACTCACTTCACTCGACTATGTCCTCTGAGACAGATTTGACCCTCTATAATGAAACTCCGACCAATAAATCTAAATACACAAGATTTATATCCTCTTCATGAAAGACGCACGTTCATCTCATCACTGTCAATTAAAGGTTGGTGATCTAATTCAATATTTTTCTCATTCAAAGTAGAAAATAAAAATTATATGTTTTGAATGGATTTTTCAAATAAATTTCGAAATCGTATTTCGATTATTTTCATTAAAAAAAGCAAAGATTATACTATTTATTCTATACTATTACCCTCAAGCTGTTTGCCAAGTGTTACCCTCACATCGTTTTCTCTTACTTAACACACGGCCGTCCTTAAGAATTGAATTCACGTGATCAAGGCAAAATTTAAAACTGAATATCTGTGTCAGCGTCCAGGCTGTCGGAAACCTTGTTGAAGAAATAACTTCAACAAGGTAAGGACTGTTGACATGGGCTGTCCTCAGGGCTCAGTCCTGGGGCCGTTACTGTGGAACGTTCTTTTCGATGATCTTCTCAGAATGGATTTTCCGCCTGGTTGCACTGTTTTTGCATATGCTGACGATGCTCTTCTCGTGCTTTCGGGCAGCACGAGGAGAGCGATCGAGGACAAATTTAAAACCGCGATCGAGCGCATCCTGACGTGGGGCAGTGTGAATAGGCTTGTCTTCTCGCCAAGCAAGACCTCTGCGATGTGGCTGAAGGGTACTCTTGGAAGGGGCAGTAACCCGGTCCTCCGGATGAGTGGGGCACCCGTGAGGGTGGTCGATGAAGTCCGGTACCTGGGGGTTGTTCTGGACAGGGGCCTCTCCTTTCTCCCTCACGTAAGAGCGACTGCTGAGAGAGCGAAGGTGCTTTTCTTCACTTTACGCAGACTTAGCCGTGGAACATGGGGCCTGAGGTTGGGAACTGTGAGGACCATATATCGGGCCACATACGTGGCGCAAGTCACTTATGCTGCACGTGTTTGGTCTCACAGACTCTCGGTGGGCTTTGTGTCCGCGGCAGTCTTGAGGATACAAAGAATCCCGCTGCTCGCCGTCACAGGTGCATATCGTACTGCCGCCAGCGATGGTCTTCCTGTCATCGCTGGAGTGTTGTCTGCTGATTTGGAAGTCTTAGATAGTGTAGCCAGGCGTAAGATCAAGGCGGACGGTAGAGTTGAACATCTCGGAATTTCTGTTCAAGCGGAACCCGAGAATGGGGGGATTAGTAGGGCATTCAGCCGAATCAGAGACAGAACATTTGAAGTGTGTCAAGAAAGATGGGACCGGGGGAGAACTGCTAGACTTGTCTTCAGTTTTCTCCCGGATGTAAGAGAGAGGATTAAAAGGGGCTTCCTGTCCTTCAACCACTTTGCCGTTCAGTTGGTAACAGGCCATGGGGAATTTAAAGCCAAGCTCTTTGAGCTTGGACTGGTGAATGATTCGTGGTGTGCTTGTGGGATGGGAACTCAGTCTGCTAGGCATATCCTGTGGGAGTGTCCAATGATGACGGATGCTAGAGTCGTAATGAGTGATGACACCCCCAGACCCATTTGGTCTGGAGAACTGATGATTTGTCCAGGGAACTTCAGGGCCTTCTTGAAGTTTGCAGATGTCTGGGTAAGTTGATGGGATCTCTTACGTGAGCCGGGCTCACCTGGAGAGCTACATGGTTGATTTGGTCTAGTGTAATCATGGTTGTGGCGAGCGAACTCGTTTATTTGTTTTTGTGCTGTCCTGTCTCCCTTGGTGGAGAGTCTTAGGTCTGGGTGGGATGTCCCCTAGGGAGGGAAGCGTCTCTGCAGCGTTGACGGTATCGGCGACTCGACTGCTCGCCGACCTAAATACCTGGAAAAGTTTCTGGACACCTCAATTCAGCCTTGTGCTCAAATATGTATATAAATTTGTTTTTCTTATTTTATTTTATTTCTGTTTAATTGTTATTGTATGGTTTGTAAAATTGGCTAAGAATGTTTTTGTATACTTTTATATTATTTTGTTTCATATATGTTTTGCTTCTCTCGTATAGAGGTACATCGAAGGAGTTTAGTCAAAAGATTTCACACGGAGGTTTTGGCCGGCCAGCCTTCAGGCTGCCCACTATGGCGCCTCCGTTGTGGACAAGATTTGTTAAGTGTAGAATTTCGGATAAATGGAAGTCCTCAGACTTCTGCGCTATCCGGGTGGTCGGTGGGTCCTTCAATGTATTGAAGAAATAACTTATTTTTGTCAACTATCATTGGACATTCTCAAAACGTGACTAAGCTAGGACCATTATCTCAAATAGGTCTAATACAAAGACTACAGATCTTTAGTGAGTTCTCTGACGGACAGATCATTTATAACATGCTCATTTTACGTAACGTCCAATATCCTCCAAGACACTAACTTATTCTCGAAGCTTATTTTCTGTAAGAATATAACTAGATGTTGTGTAATTATGTTGGGTTACCTCAAATCCAGCGGAGGTTGCTACTTCTTATAATAATAATTAAATTTTACAACTAACAAACTAATTAAAACAAAAGGACCACATAGAGTACCACAGATGTAGGTTTATCACGAGCAAATTGAAATATAAGGATATTTTTAATCTTAAAAGGGCAGTAGCCGTAGTGTTTGTAATGTTTCCGGTTTATTATTATTTAAAATAATTAAATGCACTGTTTAGCAAATATTCCGACACTAACTGAAATATGTGTGGATGTGAAAACACAGATTCCTTCCTGTACATAGCAATATGTACAAAAGTGTGCAAGTGAGATTAACTGTTACGTATGTAAATGTGTTATATGCATGTGTCAAAATCAAATAACCGAATATTCAGTTTTAAGTTACAGTAGGTATATATGAAGAGGAGTCACATAGCATGTTAATGAAATTATTGATCCAAATTATTAAACGTAAACTCTGTCTATCCGTGAAATCACATCGAACAAATCTCTAAATTTGGAACAAGAAAAATATTTATGATCCTTTTTTAACGTATACAAAATACTACATACATCCATATCCTCGGGTTATCTATGCGCGTTCTTACAATTCTAGGAAGTTTCAATTTAAAAAAGATACTTAAATTACCTAAACTTCCGCTATCCTTTTTTAAAAAAATGAACAAGAATAATTGGCTTGATCTCTTTATAATTTATAACTTTGACGAATAAAATGCAAAATACATAAAGATATGAAAGTCTTGAATTTCTTTAAACAAACATCACAAAGTATAATACATTTTATTGTTTTTACTTTATAAGTATAACAAAGCACGCAATGCGATATCATAATGACTGTCGGTTGAGTCATTCAAAACAATTTACCCAGTTACCTTCCATCCATAGAAATATTGATTTTAATTACCGTATTTGATTCCATGCTTCAAAGAGTAAATTATATTTTGTTAGAAATGTTATGACCGTTTTCATTGGCCGGGCAACGAGCACCATTACTATATACACTTATACACTAATTCTAGTTCCATACTCATAGGTAGGTATACTGGACGTGACTATATTCCGAGATCACTATTCTATCACTACCTGTCTGCTTTTTGGTCTCACCGCATAAAAATATTAGTGATGTGCGCTGAATATTGATAGGTATATTCGGGAAGTACGTAACGATAAATAAAGGGCTTCATCATTTTCTAAGGTTGGCTTAGTAATTAATTTCGCGAAGCTAGTACATAGTAGCTTCAATTAAAATTATCGTTCATCTTTTTGAAAGCCAATAATAATAATAAGCTAAGTTTAATTAATTAATTTAAAGTTGCCTCGTATAAGGTTAAAGTCTTCTATGGGAGTAAAAATATTATTTGAAAAAATACACGGTGAATGAATCTCCTAATTATTATGAAAAACAAAAGAATTTGTAGCGCAGTTTGGAAGCTTTTATTTGATACAAACTATATTCTGAAACACGTTTCACATATTCAGCTACTACTGTATGTATTCCTAAAATCATATCAGAATATTGATCTTCTATTTTAATAACATCTATACCGAATCTGTTTGTCTTTGAAGTGTCATGAAAATATACAGTTTAATAAAATATAAGAAGTGCGGTGATATATAATTTCCTTTAGCACACAAAGGTGGTATAATAAAGTATGATTATCTTTCCGCAGATTCAGTTGATTCATCTTCGTCGTATTAAGCCAGGAAGGTGACAATAATTCCTATTTCACTCCACTTAAATTTACCGTGGTAATTATAACCTAAGTAGCTATACGAGTAGGTATAGTCATCGTGTTATAAAATTAATGTAATATTTATCGCTTGCGACAAACCCTTTGTCCTTATATTAATCTCGTTATTTAAATACCAAAATTAGCCTTTGTAAACATTTTGTGAAAGCACTTACAGGAATAATGAAAGAGGAATTATTTTAATGAATTGTGTGATATTATAAAGCTCACAATATCGGGAATAATGTTTGGCAAAAATACATATATCTGAATATTTAAAAATGTGAACATCTTATCGATGCTTTTCAACTAAAAAACTTTTTCTTTTGTTTACCTGCTTACAAATATTATTAAGAAGTGACTTTAATTAATGAAGTAGTTTTTTAATCACCAAATTGTTTTTCTTCTTATTTGTTTTGTAATTTTAATTAGCAAAACTTACAATACCCAACTTCTATAAAGCTAAAGCGAATCGCGACATCGTTAACGAACTAATTTAAAATATTTATCGCTTTGATCCTATAATTTGTAAGTCTGAACCTAATTGTTACTAACGCAAGCAGAGGTAGTGTAATCGGATGAATCACCTCCCTATTTCCAACGTTTGTTATATTTTCACTTCTCACGTAGGTATTATCTAAGCTAATAAAGCTTCTAGTGTACTATGTGGTGTATCTATGAGTCGGACATATTGCATACTGCTACCAATAGGTAGACATTTCAAGAGTGTTGACAGAGCCGGCCCTCCGATGGCTCTTATGATCCAAAAATGAGTTCTTAACATGTCATGCATCTACGTGAATGTTCGTGGATTGAGAACCAAAATTTCACAATAATTTTATGACCCAAAGTTTTACACTGGTTGCTTTCACTGAGACCTATGTAGTTACAGAATACGATTCTGAACTTTTTAATAACAGGTCAGTAAGAAGCGGAAGTGTTTTGGCGGTGAGGACATCTTGATTACAATTAGCTATGCGAATTCACGACTTGGAAATTAAGTCAGTTCTGAGGATCATCTTGGTTTTTGACCAATACGTGCTTATTGTTTTTGTTGACTTATTTCCACCAAGTACTATCTTTGTAATCCAATAATACTGGAAAATTTCAATTTATGTGTTCCCAATGCATATGGCCGTTAACCATTCTCAAAGCACAAAAAATATACTGGCAAAGTAACACCCGGACCCAGAACAATTTGAAAAAGGTCATTCTTCGTCTTTACCCTGGCCAGGAATCGAACCCAGAACCTTGTAACTCGAATCAAATCCAGGCCGGCCATCCTGAATGATAGTTTTCTCTTTTTACTATTAACATAAATATATAATGCACATATACAAGTATAGTAATTCAAACCAATATGTATGTGTGTCATTATTATTAACCCTTTTACTGATGAACACGTAGTTATAAATTAAACTTTATAATTCCAAATAACGTTAAATGAAAGGGTCTGCTACGAAGCTGACACAGGAAAGTTTGAAAGCTTAATAAATTTATCGTTTATGTTGTTGTACCTAATACACATTTACCACGCACGCTTAAGGCTTTCCACTCCAATTAATATATTTCCATTCAGGTGGTTACAGTACAGATTTCCTATATACTAGCTTACCAAATACTTCCTACTAATGGTACGTGAAAAGAATTAAAAGTCACGAATTCACGAATCAGTAGGAATTAAGATAATAATCCTAGAATTAAATTAAAATCATTTGAATGATTATCTACGAAATCTTTTCTAAGGCATAAACGTTAATGATACGACATACATAATTAAGTTACACTACAGTTATTCCAAGTATTTTTATTTTATTCACCTTCCTAAAAGTTTTACCTTCTTAATGTACCAATATAAGCCAAATATAGTTACCCACTTAACATAATGTGACATTCGAAGTTTTTTTATGGATTATAAACAGTAATGTTCGGAATCAGGAATTTTCTTTTGTTTCTTAATTTAATTTCCCCCGTAAGAAAAGCAATAAATCACTTATGTAATATACATATGATTTAATGAACCACTTGAATATAAAGCATTTTGAACCTATTTAATCTACACAATATAATGATAACAATTAAAAAAATCTCATATTTTTTACTTTTTAAATTTTGTTGTACGCATTTCTTGGGGAGTGTCATTTATTTATTCTAATATTATGTGTTTTTAAATGAATTTTATTAATATAGAATATGAATTAATAATCACTACAAATATAAATATAGAATAATAGTAAAAAATACACCTATATTTTTTAACGAATGCATTTTATTGGATTTTTACACTTATGTGAGTGAAGAAATAACTCTACATACACCTCATCCACACATCCAACAGACTGTGCAAACTCCGTTCAGTAGGAAACAGGAAAGGTGTTCAGATATTTACGAAATGGCTTACGCTGGTTTAAGTGAATTTTATGTGGATGAGATGTCTGTTGTGTAATATTCTTTATACTTTCAAATGCTACTTTATATGGCGGGAAAGGCATTATCAAAAAGGAAAATGAAGGATATTCAAACATTATACGCTCAGTTAAGACATCCACCAACATGCTGGACGAAAACAACAGAGCAAACAAGTCCTGCTTCTATGATAGGGCTTTTGGCGTCGCAGGACCCGTCATTTGGAACTGACTCCCCGAGGACCTAAGTAAAACCAGCCGATAACAACGTTCAGGAGCAAGTTGAAGACATCGCTCTTCTAACATAGTTTCCCATGCCCTTGAGATGGATGCTCCATTAAACGGCGCCGAATAAATCATCCAACATACATACATACATATAAGTTTGCAATTAACATAAGATATCATCGATACCTATCAAATTTGGTTGCAACTCTATTGGCCACATGCAAATAGCATTCTTTCTTGTCCCACTAGTGGAGAAGATGTCTGCATCTGCCAGGCCCAATGCGGAATCTATTAATTGTTTCCGTGAAATAATAGAAATTATTTATAATTTATGAATATACTATATGTACAAAGTATTGACATCACTAACCAAGGGATTTAAAAAGTAAGTACATTGAGTAGAATGTAAACTGTAGATACCTACATTCACATAAATAAAGGAAATATCTATAATAGGTACTCGTTGATAAATTATGCAAATGATATGGAATTAAAGGACTACGTAGTGTGTATAATATTATGTATTTTACATTTAACTTTGCGTAGGTTGGGAAGAGAAATATCCGCTACGTGATTTATAAGTGTAGATATTATGAACAGTATCGGAAATATTCGTAATATTATGTACTATTCACATTATACGTAAGTCTTTTAAAGCAGTGGTATACCATCCATACACACACTGAGAAAAATATTAACGAAATTTCACAACGAATCATTGGTACATACTATCAGATTAGGACCAGAGATAGTACAAACGATTCATTAGTACGAATCTATAGTATTAACTTTTCGCAAAAAAAATCATTGGTATATTCGTTGTGAAATTTCGTTAGTATTTTTCTCGGTGCACATTCAATTACGCATCTCATTCTCAAAAATAATTACTACAACTATCTCTACTATACCATCATGGCATATCCCACAAGTGGGGTAGTCAGTGAACTAACTGCATATAATAAACATGCAGTTTGTCCTCTGTATGCCAATAAAAGATAAAACATTCATAATAGGTTGCATGCCTCATCGCAGAACTGTAAATGTTAATTGTCTTATACGTGAGGTTTTACGAATACATGCTATTTGAGTTGGAGTGGGAGACCTATTTTTTTCCAGAGATTCCACGAGGTTAGTTAAAGGTTAACTTAAAATAACACTTACATGAATAAAGAAAAAACGAGATTTACGCAGATAATAACTGTGACTTTAAATTATTTATACCTAAAATTATTTCTGTACCTGAGAGCCATTTAGTCTTAAGTACTAAAATGTCATTTTCAAATACAATTTTTTAATCGAAAAAATCTCAACATTTTACTAGTAATAAGCTGTATATAGTATACACAGCTTATTACATAGACCCCAATGTATAGACCCTAAGCATTTCTGTACTTAAGACTCACGACTAATGTGTTATTTTCGCTTTTTTCGTAACTTTGGCATTTTTGTCAAAAATGCACTTAAGTCCTAATGGCTCTCAGGTACAGATTTAATTTAGTTACCCCCAAAACCGGTACTTGTGCGTAGTTAAGGCTTAGCTCTCCTCTATCCTCCTATTAGCTATACATTTTCTAGTTAATTTCAATGTGTTTCAAAGATCAAAATACGTATAACTGTCATGCAATGTTAGTAAAAAAAATATATAATATAGATCAATCTTTTATCTCGAGTTTAAGTTGTCGACTTCAATAAAAAATGGTACCAGTTTTCCAGAAAAAAAATCCTAAAAAAATCAAAATTAAAACTTGTACGAATCGCATCTCAAGTTCCCTTTATTGCACGTTTTTTTTTTATTTTTTTGACTTATGGCATATATAAAAATCTACATTCTAAGTTGTTGACTTTCTTTAATATGCGTTATTTTTTTAATAAATTTCTAAAAACGTAAAATTGCACAAAAAGTATTTTCCGCCTATCGAAATTTCCATACAAATTTAATACTTTCTGCCCTGCCCATAGGGTGTGTCTAAAAATGTTAGTATCGAGTGAAGTGTTGGTGAGGGTGGACGTATCGCTTTTTTCGTGGCTATATTTGTGAGTTATTATTATCAGTGTTTCAAATAATCGAGTAAGATTACAGTCAGCCGTTTTGTAATAGGTAAGTGTCTAAATATTTTTTTGTCTCCATTAACTTTTACACTGATTCTTGTTAAATGACATTTTTTTCTATCAAGATTCATTTATTTCGCGATGGAATTATGATAATTACAATTTTTTGTGTTCATTTACTACGCATAATATTTTCAAATTATTTTGATTACCTACAATATTATTTTGATTACCTCCGTATTACGAGATTAAATTCAATAAAAAAATCTTAATTCAAAAAATATAATATTTTTAAATTTGACGCGATGTATTTGAAATACTTAACGTTTTTTTTTTACAGATTTTATAAAGATTCAGTATGGGAAATTCGAAAAAATATTCCGGAAGACGAAGTACTATAAGGAGAAATCAAGGGAAACATATGCAATATATGCATCTACAAAAAAAATTGTAAGTAGCTACTTTTTTCAATTTTTACCAAGGGTCTATGATTTGTGCTTATGGCTTTACTAGCCTGATCTATCTGTAGATACTATCATTTTTTTTTCTCTGGTAACAGGTAGGTACATTCAGTCAATATATTTTTTATTCAAGAATGTTTTGGGATAGATATTATTTCCAACTGTGTGTAATTATAAACAAGCAGGTTATCCGCCTTTTGTTTTGTGAATATCTGCCTTTTACAAAACGATCAAAAACCTACATAAAATAGGTTTATAATAGGTTAATAGTGGGAGAACAATTTATTAAAAGTACTTCTATACCATCATTGCATATCCCATAATTGGGAAGCCATTGGAGTAAATGTATGTAAAAAACATGCTGATGGTCCTCTCCGTAGCAACAAAAAATAAGACATTCAGGATGGGTGGCATGCCTCAGCACTGAATTGTAGGTGTAGGTTATAAGTGAGCTTTTACGAACACCCGTCTGTTACATGGTACTGTTCTTAGTATATTAGTAGGTAGGTATGTAATAATAAAATAATTAATTTTAGGCTTGCAGTTGATTCTTAGAATTGTGTGGGATATTTTCTATTAGCACGCCGAAATAACAATAAATAGCGGCTAGTGCAATCGATTGCTGTCTATAGAATTTTTACTACTAAAATTGATGAGTAATAAATATTGAATGCCTACTCTCAATAAAACGTATTATTATGTTTTATTTTCTTCACCCACTAATAAAGTACTTGTTACTGGTTTAATTCTTATTATGCAATTTTAATAATACATATATAATTATTTAGAATATATAAAATAAATTATTCGAAATAATTATCTCCTATTTGTTTACTTATAATTTTTTTTCTGTAACGTACCTACTTATTGACATAGACAATAAAACTCACTGTATAAAAATGAAATATTATGTTTTCTTTGTATGCCCAATAACAGTCATTCACTGACATCCATAATATGCGCAATATTAGCATATACCTACCTGCTTTCATTGATTCATTCAATTTTATTTATTTACTATAATACATTTAGGTAACTCATTATTTTGTAAACTATTGTGTACAGGTTCTACTTAGTGTTTCATTTATACATTGATGCATTTATGTATCAATCTAGGTACAGTAATTTTATATAAATACTACTATGGATATAATACCTACTTGGAAATGTGGAACGAATGAATAAGGAAAGGATGAAAAAGAGGATATATTATTTATTTATTTATTGATACATCAACGGCCCACTGGCCTTTTAATGGTAAGGTTGGCACAATATAAAATATAACAACAACAAATATTTCAGTATTATACAAATTAGTATAGATATAAACTTGTCTGTACATATATATGTAACACCCAGACCCAAAACACTTTGAAAAAGGTCATTCTTCATTCTGCTCTGGGCGGGAATTGAACCCGGTACCTCGTGACTCAAAGGCAAGAGTGTTACCTCCGCTTCACGCCGGCCGCTATTTTTTCTCAGCCTATCCCACATGGGACACGGCGTGAGGGTATAATAATATAGTATATTATTATCTACATAATTATTATGAATAGGTAATACACAAAAATAAAGAAGAGCTCTAATGGGTTATAAACAAATGCTCGACATAAAGACTGCAAAATAAAGATTGCCCTAAAAGCAGGTATAAAAAATCTTAACGTTTTCAAAATAATTATTGCTCATCAAGTTATTACATACTGCCTGTATAAGGGTATACCCGGCTTACTACGGGAAATGAATACCAAATTGGCGAATAAACACTTAACGGTAGTTTTAGTATTTTGTCTCTAAAACCAGCAACACTTTTATGGAAATATTATCATGATTACGTTTATAACAATGTTGATTACCATTTATTATTACATAATATTCTAATAATATACCCTTATATATTGGTCCGTAAAAAAATATGTACCTATAACGTTTTTAGCCTAAAAAATACCCAGCAGATAAAACTAAACATTATTTTTCCTCAGTCTTATCATATTATTTTTTCTATTGAGGACATACAAACATACATCCATAATGACATAAACTAACAGACTAAAATATTTATTCATTGATTTTTCACTTTACAAAATAATATTATCTACTATGTAGAAGATACTATCACCACTTTGTTCTACCATCATTATAGGTAGGTACCTACTTCATCTCTCACAATAGCCAGCAGTCATAAAATAGAAGAACAATTATTTTTTTATATGTATCTGCGAGCAGATTAGGGCAAATATTTCACACGTTATGATTTATAGCCCTAAACAATGCAACTACTACAAGTGGGGTAACTAGCGTAGAACGTAGCGTACCTTCTACCAGTAACACGTAATAAACAACCAAGTTGTTCTCTGCGTGCTTATAAAAGTTAGATTTGAATAGGTAAACTATTCATTTCAGGGAAACTAAACCCGATCACAAAACGTTTCTTACTTACCTACTAAAGGAACTACTACTACACCAGTAGCCAGTAGATTAATTGCATGTATAAACATGCAGGTTGTCTTCTCCGTAACAGTAAAAATAAGACATTTAGAATACACCGAGGAGTACCCAGTAATGAATAGATCTCCCACTCTTTTCTGTAAGTTACGAGTGTCGTGTAAAAGACAGATGTTCGGAAAATGAAATAATTGCTTTTTCCAGAACACTCGATAACTTACAGAAAACAGAAATATTCTTTTACTGGAAACTCCACGGAATACTATTTAAGTATTTCTAGTAATAAAAAATACCTTGTTCAAAATTGATTGTTATTACCCGCTCCATTGTACCAATGTAAGCAAACGAAATGTGGTCATGGTTGAAGAGGGACGAAAGTGGAATAAATGCTATGGAGATGAGATCGTTGAGGAGAATGGTTGGTAAAACGTTGCGTGATAGAATGAGGATATTAGAAGAATGAGTGGATGCAAGAGGAGTATTGTGGATAGAATGCGTGTAAATAAACTGAGATGGTTTGGTCATGTGGAACGAATGGAAGAGGAAAGAATGACAAAGAGTATATACTTGTCTGAAAGAAGGGGTGTGAAGAATCACGGGTGTCCGAGAACTACATGGCTTGACCATGAAGATCAAATTCTCAAGGACGGTCGTGTATTGAATGAGAGAAATCGACGTGCGTGCATGAGAAATTGTATGAATGTAGAAGAAAGAATTATATAAGGACAGATCTATATGGCGTTCCGTTCTCTCTGCCTACCCCACTTGGGATGCGGCGTGAGAGAATAGATAGAAATTGTACCAACATTAAATTCTACTTTGGTTTTTTATTATCATTCATTATTGTTCGAAAAGTTTCCCAATCGAACAAATGAGTGATGAAAAGATGCTAAAAAAGGATATTCTGCTTACCCTACTTGGGATGCGGCGTATAGTTTCTCCTATTTTTACTAAACCATCACAGTCTATCCCACAAGTGGGATAGTATAATGATATACATATTTATATAACCCGTGGAATCTCCGGTAGAGAATAAATCTGTCAATCTTCTATCCATTAATTTTCAGGCTTGTTATGCGTCTTTCAGCTACTGAAATACGCATAACTTTCATGCAATGTTCATGAAAAAAAAAACATAATATAGATCGATTTTTTATCTAGACACCTACTTCTAGACATTTTTTAAAAATATTGCCAGTTTTTTAGAAAAAAAAAACAGAAAATAAGCTTAGTTATCACTTGTAACGATCAAATCTCAAGTTCTCTTTATCTATGTATTAGCTTAGTCGAGCGTTACATCCTTTCTGCACAGGACTTGAGGTGAGGGGTTAGACAGATATTTTATCTTATCTATCTATACCCTCACGACGTGTCTCAGGAGGGGTAGGCAGAGAGAACGGAACGCCATATAGATCTATCCTTACAAACTTCTTTCGCTTCCTCCTCATTCTCATACATGTTCGCCGATTTCTCTTACTCAACACGCGGCCGTCCTTTAGGATTTGATCCACGTGGTTCTTGGCCGTCCGCGCCTCCTCACACCTCATCTTGGCATCTTGGTTCTCTGCCAAGATATTTTATACCCACTTTTTTCTGTAATTTTTTAGTCGAGCACGTTTTTATGTTTCTTTTTATGTACTCATTATTTTATAAAGTATTGTGTATAGGTACTTAGTGTTACATTTATGCATTTATGTATCAACCTAGGTACAATAAGTATACACAATAATATCAACTTGGACATGTGCAACGAATTATTTAGGAAATGATGACAAAGAGGATATACTTGTCTAACAGAAGGCATCCCGGGAGGTCTCGGGTTCGATTCCCGGCCACGGCAAAATGAAGAATGATCTTTTTTCAAATTGTCCTGGGTCTGGGTGTTACATGTGTATGTGTTCAGTGCATTGTATATATGTGTATCGTCGTGTTAGTACCCAAAATACAAGATTCTTATCCTAGTTTGGGACTAGCTCGGTTTCTGTGAATTGTCTATACGAGTTGTGTTATAAAAAAAAATGCACTAAGCACATTGAGTTGTATAACTGATATTTTTATGATACTGTTTTATTCTGTAATATTGTAACCAAGTAATTTTTGTAATATTGAAGAATAAAAATATGATTAATAAAAATGTAACACCCAGAACACTTTGAAAAAGGTAATTCTTCATTTTGCTCTGGCCGGGAATCGAACAAGGGACCTCGTGACTCAAAGGCAAGAGCATTATCTCCGTGCCACGCCAGCCGCCAGAGAGATTATAATGTTGGTGTCTTTATACAGTATTTTGAAGTACAGCCATTCGATAATAGCATTGTTGTATATATCTATTGTTATTACCTGCTGACTCGGTTGTAAATAGTGCGGTATGTGAAGAGTGTGGTATGGTGCAAGCGAGATAGAAGCAAATGTATTCATAATAATCATAATATACGAACTACGTAGTATTCTTACTGAATTCTTATAAGAAATTAATTCGAAAGATTTTAATTCGTATCTAGGAAACAACAGCGGGGAAAGGGAAGATGCAGATCGCGCGGAGGGAGAAATCTACCGTAGAACGCATTTTCGAAATCTTACGGCGCTACACCCTACCCTTAATATGCAGAATATTTTTCGAATAGTAAGGATTTGAAATGGTTCACACTCAGAACAAAATGCATAGAAAGATGTGGGGCTTTGTTGCGAACCCTGGGGCCGTAGACAAACCGTAGTAAGCGATCAACTACTGGCGAACTTTTCGACAATCTACCTACATTTACCGTGTAATTATGCGTTGTTGTTGCGTTTACGAGTATATTCGAAAATTCGTTTGAAGTCGATCGCCGAGTACGATTTGTCTAGGGCTGTGATTCCCAAAGTGGTCTATATCGACCCCTAGGGATCTATGACAACCTGCAAGGGGTCTACGTCAGCGAAAAAAAATTTGGGGGTCCATGAAATGAAAATGGGGGTCCACGATAGTGGATCTCAACACATACACTGATAATACCTATTTACTTATATCATACTATCTTATAATATCATGACATTATTATCATTATTATCTTATAATATCATGACATTATTCTCATTATTTATAAAAGTACCTACGAAGTAAAAAAATTATACGTATATTTTACATAACAGATACAAAATTTTATTTTGAGTAGTTTAAATTTAAATTCAATTAATAAATGTATAAATTAACATGTGTTTTTACTTTAAGTTTTTAACACTAAACTTCAATACAGTTAGAAATTTACAGGAAATCAATATCAGGTAAGTAGGGGGTCTACCCAACACGGAAAAACATGGCAAGGGGTCTACGACACAAAAAAGTTTGGGGAACTCTGGTCTAGGGAGTCTGTTCACAGAATTGAAACCAGAGAGAGAGAGAGAGAATCTGTATCTACCAACTATAAAATCACGACCAATGTAAAAAGTTTGTTTTTGTCACTGTTTACAAGTACATGAAATATTTGTTAACATAATAATAATTAATAACAGTCGTGTTTGATAACAGTACGAGTACATGTTCTGTTTAATATTGTAGTAGGTAGGTACCTACATACGTAGTATGTTACACTATAATATTTAATCGTGAAATTATGAAATAAATATTATATTAGCTAAGTATATGTAATGCTCACATTATAATATTATTAATCACACGAATAAAATAAGCAGAATGTTAATAGTGTACATTAACTTTATAATCGACATTAGTTTATTAAAATTGTGTACCTATACCTACAGCCAACACATGAACTTAATGATAATAATTTTAATTTATTTTAATATACTGATCACTATTCGCTGTCGCTGCGTTATAATAGACATTTAAAAAAAAAAACAAAACTAACACAATATTATAATTCTATTTTTCTTTTGCTAGCGTTTATTAAATATTAAAAAAAAAAACAGTTTTTAAATGGGTAGATATACTTAAAACAGTTTGTTCTTTTGGGATAAAAGTTCATCTGGAAAAATTAAGTTCCTTTTGTCGAAATCTTTCTAACTTCTCAGTACAGAGTACATATTTTAGTTTCCCAGAAAGATAAATAATAAATACCATACCTCTTTCCCATTTCCATCTCCAATTCAATAAAACTTTATTTCACTCCAGTCAACTGTGAAATCAGAAATGTAATCAAAGTTTTAAAATTAATTATTTTTGCAAATTAAATACACCAATAAATTAATTAAATATATTAATTTCAAACTATGCTAAACATGTTTGAAATAATTAAGTTTAATGGAGAAACATAGCAATAACATCATCATGATTTGTACATCGTTACTCTTAATAGAAACATGTTCAATTCAACTCAATAATCCTCTGGGGAATAATACTCTGAAGAGTGGTTACCTTCTCTTTTATACTCACCATAGACTTTTTAAAGGCTGAAACGAAAATAACCATTAAGGCATCTTGAATAATGTCATATTTATAATATTTTGATTCACCTTTTCTCACGATATTCTTAGCATCTAATTTCGTTTCCGTATGAACGGCATTTAGTTGAAAGAGTTAATTTGATCCACAGGGCTAGGTACTGAAAAAACTAAGTTCTATTAATCCAAATCAGGTATCTTTGTGATATTGAAATTTGAAGAAGATTAATAATAATAATAGTTTATTAAACACCAATATCACTTACAATAATTGAACAATAAAATAATACATTTTTTTTCCTAATACAATTACAATTGTTTAAGTATACAATTATTTAGTTATCCCAACGCTGCGTATGGCTACAAACATTAATTATGTAAAAAATCTGTTTAGACGTACGCAATCACAACTAACTTCCATGGTTTGTGTTATAACATACAGAGTTGGTTGGTAGCCTGGAGGTAGGTTCTCGGCCTTGTGAACAAGGGGTACGTGGTTGAATACCAGGTGCCGGCAAATTCCCCTTTCACGACACAAGCTTTTAATAGCTTACTATAAAAGGTGTATAAGGAAGGTTGTATTTTATAACAAAACCCAGATATATTTTTTTTGAAATATGAATTGACATTATATAAAGCTTAGTTTAATGGAAGACGTGAATAATTAATGTCTGTTTTACTGCACGTTGATCACAATACATACAATTTCATCATTTTCATAACAACATAAAGTTTAGTGAGATAGAAATATCATTTTTATTTGAAGTCGACCAACTATAAAAACGAATCAGAATTTATTTGTATACCACAACCACACAATATTTGTAAGTAACATCTGCGTCTTTAATACCATCAAAAAACTTATAATCTATAGGCATTATAATAAAGGTAATAAGTAGGTATAATCAAAATAAATGCTCACCTTTGTTGCGTAATCTGTAAAATAAACAAAAGTAAAAAAAGTTTACAAAATTTTATTGTATTTAGAATATACAAATGAATCATACGCCTTTCAAAATAATTCCCATTTATATGTAAACCTTTGTTCAACCATTGTAGTCGTTCACAAAGAGACGAGTCACATCTGCGACCTAAAGTAGAAAGGTTTGTATAAATCTAATACCTATGAAAGTCTTCGAAGTGAAAAAAGAAATATTATGTGTTTTTAATCTAAGATATGAGTTGTTTAATGTAGCCCGACATGAAAAATTACATAAAAGAAATAACAAGGTTGAAGTGCCAGGTAATTGTCATGAAAATAACGCACAGAGAGACATTCACGGGCTATGAAATATTAATACTGTACTAATAAGAGGTCTGTATACAGGTACCTACATATGTAGCACGCGTAATAAAAGTGAAACATGAATAAAACACAAAGTTATATAATAACAACGAAGAAATAGACACATAGTTAGTTGGGTAGGTAGAGTAAGTAGCTGTAGGTAATGTAATTAATGTTCAAAGCATCCCATCATAAGAGATATCACAAGTACAAAGTAAAGTCTTACTCATCCTTCTCCCGGGATTATTAATGTGTATTTAATAACGTCAATCAGATTCTCTACGCTACGCTCTACTAAACTCCTCCAAATTATCGGTGGAGTGGGTTCAACTAATGATCCTAAAAAATATATCAAACTAATCCCAGGTTGAACTAAATTGTTCCATGGAATAAGAAATCTGTGTCTTATATTACGTAATGGTATTTCAGCAGATATTTATTTTTTTGGTGAGTGCCCTGAAAGAAGGGCGATTACCACTAGTTTCAAATGTCACCATTTTTGTGGAATATTTTGTGGAAAAATTATGTTCTATGCTGTCATTTTAATAGACTTGGTAACAAAATAAATTGTGATGTAGTATAAACCACCAAAGAGATATGGATTTAAGGTATTATTCCAGTCACGGGACAAAAAATGATGCAGAGGGCAATGATAGTAACGCTTGAAATAGCTTGGAAAAGGCCTATATCTAGCAGTGGAGGGATGGCAGACTAGCGAGTGAAAACATATTCAGTTTTGTTAATATTATATTATACAAAGAAAAAACATTAATTCAATAGTTTAATCTTGTATTTATTTATTTATTTTATTCTTCACTATACATTGTTTACAATAATACAAATTTACATAGAAAATATCATTTATACAATTCAATGTACAGAGGGCGAGTTTATCGCTAAAATGCGATGTCTTCCAACTAACCTGGTCATTAAAATCAAAAAACAAAACAGACATAAATATACATATCTACAGTAATATTATAAATATATTACATTGTACAAGTATTGTACCTACATACCTATGTACTTATAAAATATTTTATCTTGAACACACAGCGTTATTTTAATGAACCATTCTTAACAAAAACAAAAGCAATAGGTACTAGAACAAAAATAAATTTGAACTTAAAGTTCTATTTTACTACGACTTAAGTCCCATTCATTGTAGACAATCGCTCTTTGAGTATTGTTTACAATATAAACACACAACATTCTGTCTTTTCATTTAGGTACTTATAAATAGAAAGAACACAGTACAGCACAGCACAGCGCGCAAAAATAAATCACTCGTTGGAATCAATTGCAATATAATACAACATGGTTGTGGTTTCCTTATTATTCTTGAATTGAATGCAGGTAAGTAGTACTAGAAAGTAAATTCAAATTACATTGAATGCGGAAATTATCAATAAAGAAAATAACCATAAAAAGAGATTTGTCATTATTTAATATTATGAATGAAATAATTACATAGTTTTGGAACCTCTTTTTGTTCACCAGGGAACCAGGAACGACACCATTATATAAATGCATAATTTAATATAAAGACAAAATATTCACAGTAAAATATTCCCATGATCCGACATAGCTCAACCTTTTCCCTCTTTTTCGATATTCTTTGAGAGATGGAACACATTTCCCCAACCCTTGCACGGTAAGCTTTGGGAATCGTAATGTCTATATGTTTGAAATGGAAATTGAATTTAGCCCTTAAAAATCCTGCATAAAAACCAAATCAAAAAGATGTTTGATTTGAATTTCAGGCCAATACTTAACTAAATCCCTTCAATATTCTTTAAACACAATAGGTGCCTCAATATTTATGTTGAAGCTTGAAAACATAAAATTAATTGGATCGAGAGATCATAAAAAATACTTAAGACTTTCACTTTATTCAACTATCCCTTTTTAAGATATTTTGTGAAGTTCACGTGATCTTGTATATATTTGTTTACTTATGCACTTAATTTACACCAATACGAGGAACTGTAAAGGAATGTTTATTTTAATGATGCATGTCAACTTACAGCGTAGATATTGTAGATCAAATATGTAGTTATTTCTTCCCTTTCATTACTGATAAAGGAAACAAAATTTATAATCTCTATTATATCTAGGCTGACATAATGTTTATCTAAAATTACTATACCATTACGGCACATTACACAAGCAGCGTAGCCAGCAATTCAGTTGCATGTAATTAATATGCAACCCGTCCTCTTCGTGCCATCAAAAAAATTAAAATTCATGATGGGTGGCTCTCCTCAAAACTGAATTATCGAACGATTACTTTATCGAACACCTGCTTTTTACAGGATACTCGAAAGCTTCGGAAACGAGTGGGAGACCAATTATTTGCCGGATGCCCCACGGAAAGGTGGCCAACGGAAAAAATATAGGTACTGAAAATTACCTTTTCCCACCGAATATAAAATACAATATTTTTTAAGATCGTTGTCAAAATTTCTCTATTATTAAACTATTTTTCATAACTTGTGACAAGGAAACATGATTTAATCTCATATTATACTGAGTACGTAATCGGAAATGTACGAGAAATCGTTTTAGAAAATTATAGTTTGCTATGTTTCAAAGTTTCAAGCAAATAAATGACTTGTTATATATTACAAACCTGTGGTTAATACTTTTAAAAGGTTTTTATGCATGAAAATTCGTGTTTAGACTAAAAAGGAAAAATTACATAATATTTTGAATTGATTGCAGAGACTACTACAACAGATCTCTGCTAAGTACGCTGGCACATAGAATCATTTGTAACATGCCACCAACTAACATCAGAAATCCTTTTAAGTCATCAAAGACAACAAAGCATCAGGTAATACCGGAGACACGATGGTCGTGTATGGGCCATGTTTTGAGAATTTTCAGTGATATATGACTAAAAAGAGCGTTGTTCTTTCGTCCACCGACTTCCCTCTTTTCTAATATATTGTTCCTATTGGCAACGACATCAGCAAGGAATAACTAATTCAATAGACGCAGAGAAGTTCTGAATGGAGGAGACTGCTTTCAGTCTTGTGGCCCCGAGAGGAGCGTTGAAGGGAATGACGATGATGATTATTTTAAATTGATAGGAAGAATAAAATCTCTATATTGTAAGTAATATTTTTCAATCTGAATGACACATTTCATCTCATTACTTTCAAACGTATGTAGAATCGGTGGAATCAGTTTTTTTTATTTAAAATCTTCAGATGTTTGAAAATTTTAAGACGTTGAGCTGAGAGGATATTTAATGATAAAACCTTCAACTTATATTTATTATGGACGTAAAAATAACAGCTGCAATATAGATTTTATTTTTCACACAAATATCAATTCACACTTTGTTTTATACGCACCCATTCACAAAATGTATTCCACGTAACATTTAAAGTATTTTCTTTTAGAACCCAAGTATTTTCAGCAAAAAAAATATTTCTATAAATCGTATCATAAAGAAGTTATAAATGAAATAATATAACTCCAAATCGTTGAAATTGTACATTCATTGCTGTGAAGAAAATCAATTTGTTTTTAATCTTTTAGGAGTATATTCGTAAAATTAAGCCATTCATTTAACCCTTATCTGTATAATTTCAAAATTCTCTCACCCCCATTCAATTTAATTCAACACTTTAATACCAAGCTCCCACCCATTGAAAATACTGCCTGCTCTAATGTCTGATACGTAGTATACGCCGTAAATAATATCAAAGGTATATTTTATTATCCATATCTATCGTAAAATTATAGGGTTTTCTTTATTTTACTGCTTACAGCCAGGGTTCTAAAGATGAGAGTGTATTTCTAAACACTAACAGCCATTCTCCTCGTTCCTGTAATTTAAATATTAACAATACTGACCTAATCCATACTACAATTAAAGAGAGAACTTGAAGTAATATGCAAATTTAGTTTTTAAAATCATCAATTAACAATCTCTATAATTTTCTTTTAATCGTATTTTTATATATTTTTTCTTTTTTTTTTAATATACTTAATGATTTTTGTATATTTTTGTGCTTTTTATTGAACATTTCTGGTGACGGTTCCTGCCATTTACTTCGAGAAATTTTAGTCAAAAATAATAATGTAGGAACTTTATGAAAAATACTATAAAAAAGTAGAATACAACATAAAACTCAAATATGAAAAACAGTGATATCTATCTATACCCCTAGGTGGGGTAGACAAATAGAACGAATCACTAACATACTATTATCGCTTCTTCCTCGTTCATATAATTTCTCATACGTGCGTGCCGATTTCTTTTACTCAACACGCGGCGTATTTGAGAACTTGACCCACGTGATCAAGCCACGTAGTTCTAGGATGTCCCTGCTTTCTAACACCACCTTTTTGAGATAAATACATCCCCTTTGTCATCCTTTCAGCACCGATTCGCTCCACATGTCATCGTAATTTATTTACTCTCATTCTATCCACAACAATATAATAATAATAATAATAATAATAGTTTAATCACAAATATCACTTACAATAATCGTACAATAAAATAATACATTTATTTATCCTAATACAATTACTCCCCAAAATTGAGCGTTGCTCGTGCTTTGGGGAGAAATCCTTTCCAATCCTTTTGCATCCGCTCATTCTCCTAATATCCTCATTCCTCACTCTGTCACGCAATGTTTTACCAACCGTTCTTCTCAACGCTCATACATGCACATCATTGTTCCACATTTGTCCCTCTTCAACCACGTCCAAGTTTTGCTTGCAAGCATAAGCGTCGCATATTTCATCCCTAGCAAACAAACTTGAATATCTCTAATACATGTATACCAATACGATCTTTCGTTTATTTATTTATAATCACCTTCTCCCTTTTGATTATCTGATGAAAAATTGCAAATCTTGGATTACTTCTGAAATTAATTATTGCCAATGCTTTGGATTCTTTGAAACGCTTGTCAGTTATTTTTGTAAATAATGAACATTGTGCTCTGTAAACAAAATATTGAATATAGATTGGATACCTTTTGTGTGATAAAATATTTATATAACTATCAAAATTTGTCGTTTGAAGCAATACGTCATGTTGTAGAACATATAATATTTATATTTAGTTGTATTATATAACGCGAAACCAACAAAACTGCCTTCATTATATTAATAACTTGGACAACTTATTCAGGAACAGTTGAGCCTTATTAGGAGTTTGTGAGCAGAGCATTTGAATTTACAATGGTTACAATATTACAGCATTATATTTAACTACAAGCATTATTATAATGATACTTGTTTTCCAGGAAGAGGACAGGAGTAAGTTATTACTCTCTCACTAAATGCACAACGTACCAACCTATACACAGTAGAGATGTTATTATTTTGTGAAAAGTTTAATAGTTTCAGATTCGCTGGTGCAGATAATACTTATGCATGAACTACAAAGAGAAGGATGTTCTTGAATGGTCATTAAAATATATATCTAGCATTCTCATAAGTTCCATCTCCGAGACAGCAAGGAAGTACTATCCGGAAACTTCATGGTAATTTACTATAAGATGAACATAAGAGAAAAACAAAAAAAAACTTTAAATAACATTCTCAGTAAAACACAATTTATTTGAATCATTCGTTTATCGAATTATTAGAAATATTTTCTATGAATAAATAAGTTTGAATTTGACGATACATACATATTTAAATTATTTATTAGTAACTTAATAAATAATTAATAAATTTTAATATTTGCGAAATTCTGTTTTAACAAACGAATTAATTAGTAGCAACGCAATTTATTCCAACAAAATACAAAATTAATTCTTGCGGTTTCATGAGTAGATCGAAAAGTTAAGTTAGTTGGCAGGAAAAATGTATTTGAAAACAATAATTAACAAATCGAATTAATTGATTCATCAATTATTATTCAACACACATTATCAATATAATATTTGTTTTAAGAAATTAATAAACCCAATATATATAAATAAAATTTTAAAGGAATTTTTGAGAATAAGGCAAGAACGGAGGCGGTGGACTAACTATCAGCGCCAAGATTTACCAACACACCAAGCCACACTTGTAAGGAAATTAAGGAAATATTTTTCGAAACACCTCCATATAAAATATAATTTATAATAAATATTTAAAAAAAGCACTATAAGACTATGTATGTTATAGAATATATATTGCGACTTCCTCATTCCAGTACTCCTTTGAAATACACATTATTATGTAGTACTTGTAGATTATTTGTTCGTCTAATTTTTGTAACAATAATTTCAGTAGATCCATACGATTCTTGCGATAGTCTAAACTTCTTTTCTTCTTATATTTATCTTTGAAAAATATTTCCAGCGTTTTCGCAAAGTCATACGAATAAATTCCATTCAAATGGAGAACAAAGCTTAAGTTGAAGAAATACCTAATACTAGAGATTCAAATGCTTTTTATAAAAGAAAATCTATCGCTAAAATAAAACCCAAATAACTTTCATATTATTAATGTACTATCAAAACGATGCTGAGAATATAGAATATAGTTTATAAATATGTTATTTAAAGTACCACACAAAATGTTATAAAGCAGCACATATCCAACGCTTGAAAACAAGAAATGAAGCTTCAGTATCGCAAAGAAATATACGCCGTACAAATTACGCTTCTACGTACTACTACGAAAAGTGTTCACCTCGTGAACAATTTTCTTGTTAGGAATTTACCGAGAAATATAAGTTAAACGTAGATTATAAGTTTACAACATGCAATACTGTTACGCATGCAATATGCATTTTATAAAAGTTACAGAGCATGCCATTTAAAAGTTCCTACTACCCGCCCAGTAATGAATTATATGAACTGTGCATAACATTCCAAGAAAGCCAGAAAATAAAACTATATCAACCTGCATTTAGTACATTGTAATTTATAGGTATGTCACTTTAATTAAAAAGGCATCATAAAAAAAACTTTTTAAAAAATATTAGAATCTTTCACTCGGTTACGAGTTTCCAATTTTTTAATCATCTACATAACATAACATGTATAGACAATTCACACAGACCGAGCTAGTCCCAAACTAAGATATGAATCTTGTATTATGGGTACTAACACGACGATACACATATATACAATGCACTGAACACACATATACATGTAACACCCAGACCCAGGACAATTTGAAAAATGTCATTCTTCATTTTGCCGGGAATCGAACCCGGGACCTCGTGACTCAAAGGCAAGTGCGTTAGCCTCCGCGCCACACCGGTTGTCATATATCGAGAAAAAGTGAACACTAGAAACTAAAGAAAAAAAAATTAAATCTTTCCTCTGCCTACAGAGCATTCTATTCATATATGATTGTATGTTTTTACTTAAATTCAAATAATCTTTATCGAAACTAATCATTTTTCAAAGATAATTATGTGTAATGCTGTTTACAAAATAATAAATGTATTGAAATGCATGAAACACCCTAAACTGGTAACCTGTCACATTCTGTCTGGAATCGGTTTCATACATGAATTACTTTCGTAACTCTAATCCCGAAACACAGTATTTCGCAATCATCACTTTTAAAATTGATGCAGGTTAATAAGAAACGTATAAAATAGCAAATAGGCACATCAAATCTCAAGGGTAAACCCATGTCTGACCTTTCTTGGCCTTATTTTTATTTCGTTCATTTTAGGAATATGAATTAGTACCTTCTCATACATGAAGTTAAGAGCTTATTAGATAATTTATTGAATTAATTTCTATGTGTTGAAAAATTTATTAGGATTGAAAAAGTGATCGCATTGTGAAAATGTCTTATGGAGATTACGCCAAGCTTAGAATAGATCAATATTGTTAATATCATTTAAAATACAATATAAAAAATATAACATGGATTGAGACAGCTGCCCTTCCTCTCTTGGGTTAGCTCAGAATATAATTCGTTAATAAACAATAGAATGGTGTTTTGTTTTTATCTTAAATTATAGGCTTGTGAAAAAACCAAAAATAACGCAAGTAACTGAATCGAGGCATTGAACCTAACTTATTCTTCGCATTTTCTATTGTGCATTCAACACAAAGATTCGAGGTAAAACTCAAGTTATTATAGCTATATTTCATCTTGGTAATATATAAGATAAACTGAATTTACCTTTCTTATTTATTGCAGTATCTTTTTGTTTTGATGGAAACTATTTTCCATACTCCTAATGTATTGTTATTTTTAGCCATTATCCTGTTCAAAGTATAATAATCCCTTCGGAAACAAATAGTTTCTTTATGTTTCATGGAATGACTTCCTATTCCGACATCTTTTATTATAACATAACCCTCACAGATTCAAGACGGGAATATTTTCTTATTAGACTTACAGAGCGTATAATTCTCAATAGCGAGCTGTACCTACGTATTGCATTATATTATTGTTTGGCTTCCTCTACGATATTCTTTTTAATATTAAACCCGTTCATTGTAGAATCTCTCAACCGTGACACTGCTCTCTATTCAAGGTGAATAAAGGAAGAGATGTGCACTAAATAGAGTGACTTATACGATTTCTGTGCAGAGTATGTGAATATAAATTTATAATAATATATAAAAAATATGCATTAAAGGAATTCACATATAATACTGAATGAAATCACAATTCACGTCAAAAATCACGTAACATAATATAGATAAGGAAAGTCGACAATTTTCACAAAACACGTCATTCATATTGGTACCATGCATTAAAAGTAGGTTTATGACTTATAAGTACATAACTCTAGATCAAGGGTGGCCAACCCGCGGCCCGATGGGTGTCTACGTGCGGCCCGCGAAGCATATGCATACTTTTTTTTAAATAATAGTCGGTACAAGTATCCGTTACTTTTTTGAAAGAGGTATTTCGGGAAATTTTCTTTCCTTCTTAAAAAAAAAACCGAGGAGTTGTGAGACATTTCAAATTCCTACACCATTTTGAAAATTTGGTAACGGAGGGGGGGGGTCAAAATTTGAAGGTGAAGTAAAATTATTAAATTTTCCATATAAGGAGTATATTGTTGTACGGCCCGGTAGGAAATCCCATTTCTAAAATGAGTCCCGGCTGCTGAAAAGGTTGGCCACCCATGCTCTAGAATTCTAGATGATATATTATGCATAATGTTACCTTCCAAACAATTTCTTTATAAACTAATAACTACTATTATGGTATGAAAACACTTACATGCCTATTACATCTAATAGTTAAGAGATATCTTACTTAAAATCTATGCTGCCGTAAGACTTTTTCATAGTAATATTTTTAAAACTATCAAAAATATAGGTACCTCAAAAAAGAGTATCAATTATTAATAGAGATTAAAAGTTAACGTACAATGATACACTTAATAAGTCATTTTATTTTTAAACAAAAGTTTTGTGATTTAATTAGAACTGTGCTTAAGAGAACATAGTACCTATGGAATGTAAAATATTGTGGCATTTTATGAACAAAATGGAATAATTTATTATTAACACAAATGTAGGAATTAGTGTTCATCCACGATATAATGTATTTACTGAGTAATGTGGTTAGTGTGATTGTCGCGCTAATTAATTATCACATATTATATTAATACCTTTGTAGATGTATTGTTTCCCACTTGTATTAGACTATGCTATCTATGTATGTTACATATATAATAACATGATATGAGACTCTTCCTACAACCAAATTACCTCAACAGTTTACTCAAGATTACATTAAGAAGTATAAGGTATGTTTGAATAAAAATAATAATAACACTTTTGTAAACATGAATTTACACAAAAGACGTGCTATGTATCTGAATATGCTATAAAATTGTATTTATTTAAAGTTCAGATACTCTTTTATTTCACTTTTATAAAATATTTCATGTGAATTATTGTTTTATATTTTTTTTATCCAATATAATGATAGTGAAATCATATATCGTATGAGTTATTTGATATCATTTTGGTTTGACTCTAGAAAGTAAGTTATAAATTGTTAATCATAACCGAAACTTATGATACGAAAATACGAGTATTAAGACATTTTATGAAGAAAGTAGGGAAATTGTTGTTTTGGAACAAAGTTGATGAAACAATTACATATTTATGATGTTGTCTGAGAAATATTTTATGATATTATACACGAGTTTTCTCTCATGGCGCAAACATCGTGTTTAATAAAAGCGATTAATTAACATAAAATACCTATAAGAAATAATATTTTAAAACTTAATTCATTTACACAAATAAATAACCGTAAATTTTCTTCAACTCTTTTTGTTGAATATTTTGCTGGTAACCTTTAATTTATATGTTTTATCGTTAACTGATATAGATATTTTGAACTAAAATACACTAATTGTTATCAATGCAAGAACGTATTGAAAATCCACTGTAAATATTTTAAAACTTTAAGAAAATATTATTTTGCAAACTTAATATCTGCACAATCAGTGAAAAATTCAAATAGTTATAATAATGTGGACGATTTGTATACGGCACCGTGAAATGATCCGTGTCGTAATGTTTTAAATTTGTAAGCCGGTTCTGTTTTAGATCCGCTGGTAATCGCCTCCAGGCAGTTGGCCCTGCAACGCTGAAGCTCCTCTCTGCGAATTTGGAAATGTTGTCCTGTTGGGCTCTACAAGTGCGTTGATGGCGGTGAAAGCCGAGAGAAGTGGTCGCCTCTTAACTGACCTCTCTGGCCGACGATACAGAGTTCAGCGAGGCATGAAGGTGCTATGCCGCTTAAGCTTAAGGCAATTACCGAATTAAGAACGATGCACAATCGAAAACAAAATTGTGAAAGTGATAGATTATTTAAATAATAATTTATTATTTCTTATTTTATATTTGAGACAAATTTGAAATAAAAGTTTTAAGTACTATGGGGAGACTGATGTTCAGATAACAACAATACAAGCACGTGGAAATAATATTAGAAACATTGCAATATACGAATCTTGTAGGTTATTTTTAATCGATACATTTTTAACAAATCATCTATTTGCCTTTATATGAGTTGCTTTATGCCATTTCAGAGATTAAACGATAAATAAATATGCAGTACGAAGAACGGAATGAATCAGTATAAAAGTTTTACAAAAAGCTTGATACACTGAGAGAAAACTGTTTTCCGTGATCAAATAACACATTTTTAGCAACGATAAGTACAATCTGCTGTAGGTACCTATCTAATAATAAAATCCAAAAACGAAGGCAGACGTGACGTGGAAAGAAGGTGAATGTTCTGGTTCTGAAATAAAAGAATGGATAGGAATTCCCGAGACTTGAGAAGCTGCTTTAACATACACAGAACAGGAAGGGGATAACCGACTTTAAAGAGACTTGACAAAGCAATCGAAGAAGAATAATAATAAAAAATAATTGACGTACCAATGTACTTACATTTCCTTACTTACATTTTTCTCCATATCCATATGTCAGTCTTGTTATTAATTTTACTGTATAGACAAACATATTCTGAACCCTTTGAAATATAATTACACGAGTTGACGACAAAATTGTTTATAGTTTTAATTAAAATAATTACGGTTAATACTTATTCATTTGGAAAATATTTACTAAGTAGAATGTTTAATGACTATTGATTTATTTTCAGCCTTGAAAACTAAAACATTACAGCTATAATTATTAAATATTAATCAACGTGAAAAAGTATTTGAAATACTAATGATAATATTAAAGGGATGAATATAATATATGATAACATAAAATGGTTCCTCGATCATTTCTGTAAGTTTTCGAGTGTCCTGTAAAAAGCCGGTATACGAAAAAATAAAGACAATTTACATATTAAATTCAGAGATGAGGTTTGCCACCTTCCCTGAATGTCTTATTTTTTTGTTGTTGATAGATTGTACGTTTATACGTGCAGCTGGTTTGCTGGCTACTCCACTTATTTTATATTTATTTATTTTTTCTTTACAAAATACATACATAACATAACATAACACATATAGACAATTCACACAGACCGAGCTAGTCCCAAACTAAGATATGAATCTTGTATTATGGGTACTAACATGGCGATACACATATACAATGCACTAAATGCATCTAAAAGAAAAATAAAAAAAATAAACACATATACATGTAACACCCAGACCCAGGACAATCTGAAAAAGGTCATTCTTCATTTTGCCCTGGCCGGGAATCGAACCCGGGACCTCGTGACTCAAAGGCAAGTGCGTTGACCTCCGCGCCACGCCGGTCGTCAAATCAAACACAGCCATATAATCAGTTTACATAGGGCAAGTTTATCGCAGAGGTGCGATTTCCTCCAACAACCCAACTTAAATGCCGAGATCGTATAGTACCTAGTAGAAGAAGATAACAGTCATCTGATACAGTTATCACAATTATTACAGAAGGAATAAACTTACATGAGCCCCGTAAATACAAATACTCACAAAATATTTTCAATTCATATCTCGCAACAAAATAATTACATCCGTAAGTAAATTCGTATTCAATTGTAGGTAATATGGTATACCATCCTACATATTAATATATTATTGTAATATTATGATAACTATATGAACGTTTTGTTATCGGATACAAACTCACACATTTATGTAAGTACCTACATTACACAAAACATAGAAGCGTATATCGTATGTACGTACCTACATTGTATGTACATATTATCCAAAGTTATTTCAATTCCACAATGATAATATTACATCTCTTACCATCTTATTACTATGTGCTGTTGCTCTACTCTGTTTCTATTTAACAATGTTAGTTCTTCAACAAGCAACTAAGTTTTCGAGAGTGTTCTATCAAATTAGTATGCAAATTGCATTCGTTAGAACCGAGAAATTTAATCAACTTGTTCATTCCCTAGAAAATAAAATATTACGCAAGATTATAACATAATGTATTTTCGCAGAGAAATAATAACAAATCATAACAACAATACGGCAGGGTTACTCTAAACACAATCTAAATACCATCTTAATCTTGTTTTGATCTTAATTAAACGAAGCGCAAAGGGACTAAAGTCAAAAATACCCCGCTTCCGCGAGATTGATATGCATTCATTTTTTAACGCAAGCTATAAGCTGGTTTGACAGTTGATTTAAAGTATTATGTAAAATACATATTTTATATTATGTGCCTATTTGTGATTTAATGACGCAAATACATCCACGATGTTAAGGTCTTTAGCAACCGCACATATTATTTAACGTGCGGAAGGATAGAAAAGTACTTTGAAAAGCCAATCACACAAACTGGGCTTTTTCATATTGGTGATGCCAAATTTAGATAACTTCCGCCTAAAAAAAAGCTAAAGCATTACAAGTTCACCATTTTTAAAAAATCATATATATGTAGGTATGTTTGAAAATGTGTTTTCGCTGAACATATTATAAATGTATATGTAAATGTGCCGCTCTATTGATGTCTTCCTTTCTCCTAACCGTTTCTGTCCCTAATCCTTCCCTTACTGTAAGTTTTCTTTATAATGTATGCGCATGATTGGTGGGTTTTCGGACTCGGCAGTGATTCTTTAAAATTATCATGTTCTTTTTTTCTTTCATTGTAGTATGTTTGGTAAGATTTATTTTGTAATGTGTTAGCAAACTTTGCTGGTTTATGTGCCGATTTCTTTTATCTATTTGTATTACCTATGTATTGTAATAACTGTATGTTTGCGTAAACTATAAAATAAAATATAATATAATGATCGTTTTTTTGGGTATTCTACGTACAGTAGTCTTGAAGAAGACTTTTTAGGCAGAAGCCAATGGTCTTTCTCAAGACCAACTAAAAAGTCTTTTATAAGGCTACTACTGTACGTAGAGTACCCAACAAATGATCATTATCATCATCATCATCATCAATGGCGCTACAACCCTGTGTGGGTCTTGGCCTCCTCAAGAAGTCGCCTCCACTCCCTCCTATCCATCACCTCTCGTCGCCAATTGGTCACGCCCAAAGCTCGCAGGTCCTTTTCCACCCCATCCATCCATCTCAACTTTGGCCTCCCAACGCTTCTTCTGCCACTGGGCTTTGTGGAGTATATTCTTTTGATTGTTGATGTGTCGTTCATCCTTTCCACATGCCCTAGCTATCGGAGTCGGCAGATTTTGATGTGCTTGGTGATATGCACATCTTGATACAACGTGTAGAGTTCGTAGTTGTATCTACTTCGCCAAACTCCGTTTTCGCATATGGGCCCATAGATGCGTCTTAAGATTTTTCTTTCGAATATGTCCAGTCTCAGCTCACCCGCCTTAGTGAGTGTCCATGTTTCGGCGGCATAGGTCAGGACAGGTCGAATGAGTGTCTTAAAATGATCATTATATAAATATAAAATTCCTGATACACCTAAATCCTCATGAAGTTATCCATAAAAACTAAACTAAGCTAAGTGTATCTAAATCACTGTGCACGATAGCACAGTTTGCATTTTGTATGTTGTGTTCTGGAGGTAAAATACACCTACAAGGAACACATAAGTTAACTCAGGAGAACTGTATCGTAGATATACGAGTAAGTAATATATTCTCCTATTTTACGTGTTGGAGAGAGAGTTCTCTAACAACTCTAACATTAACCCGAGGTCATTCATTTTTTCTACAGAGAACAAAGCTCCCTTCCTTTGAGTGCAACCGAATGACTTTTTATTCAAGTGCCGTATGTACTATGTATACATATACTATACAAATCCAGTCCTGTATTATGTATATACATGGAAATAGATAACCACATTAAAAGAGGAAACTATTTTCTTTGTAGACCACATTAGACTGTTTGAATATTTCTATGAAAACTATAGATACAGTATACCCCAGTATTGTTTCGTATCTGTCATTATTTTGGTTCGTAACTACTATAAATATGGACATCACCACATAATACAAATAATTTATCAAAATTCGAAGCGGAATTAGCTACTGCAACAATTTTAGCACTGAAATTAGTTACGTAAATTTGTGTATGTACCAATGTAAATAAACGGACAATAGGTAGTCGCAAAATAACAGGTAAGCAAGTACTCACATATTTACTTCATTGTATTATGACAAAATCTGTCACTGTAGCACTTACATAGTAACTAAATAATAAACTATGTACCTACTATGAAATCATTCTTAAAATATATTTGATGTAAAGATTTTCCAGGAAAATATATTTTTATCAATAGGTAATAATTTCCGGTAGGTAGGTATGTATTCACTACCGCGTCTGAAAGTCACGATGTGTTACTCTTCAAACCGCATCAACTTTTATTAAAGTGTTGTAAAGTATGGTAGGTACCTACCTTCATATTCTAGTATAGCGAGAGTGATACTCCTCTGGAGCATCTTGCCTCTAAAAACATTTAAGTTTGACCTAATTCTGCACTGAGTTAAACTATGGTTACTTAGTAACCATTTTCGTATTTATTTTCCATTCCTGAGTAGCTGTTGTAGGTATGTGTAATTATAAAGTAGGTAAAAATACAATGAACATACCAGAATATTATGGATAACAAAGTATCTAAATAAAGCTAAAACTAGGATTATAATATCTACTAATAAAATATGCTGAAACCAAAACAAAATATATTTGTAACTCGTATGTATATTTGAACTGAATAACAATAGTAAACGGTAAGTCGTTGTGAGTTTATTAATATTTCTTATTAGTCAAACATTGATGTTTTCACATCGTATCATCACAAATGCACCAATTCATAAATGCCGGTAGACTTTGTCGACGAGACAAAACCAATTGGCATTGGAAGGATTTGAAGCCAGGATCTCCTAATAAAATATTTGAGACTCTATGAGTGCCCTTTAAATAGTAGATATTTATAGAACGTCCCTATAAGACATTTAAATCAATTTAGCAAAGCGGTATATGCAACTTGTGAGAGATGCCGTGATGGTATACCTACCTAGAAAATATTATATTTGTTTCCATTAGATACATTTTGCGACATCTTAACGATAGTTAAAGTTGTTCTGTCAGGATTATTATAAAACTACTTAGGTACCAAGATAAATTTGCAAAGAAAGGACAACATGAATCATTTTTATTTCCCATGGAAGCTTTTTAAGGATTATTTCGGATTTCGTACATGTGTATTTCAAGTTTCAGTTGTTTTCCTATCTGATTCGACGTACAGATAGTTCTTTCTAAATATCTTTATTTGTGATTTTCTAAAATCTGAGTACCTATAAGTAAATGAAAAGTTTGAGTTTGTTGGGGGAGATCGCGCCTTTGTGATAAACTCTGTGTATTTGATTGTATTTAATTCGAAACAGTATTTATTGTGATATATGTGCAGTAAGGAATAAAAAAAATACAATAACTATTACTCCTGCTCGTTTTTAAAGTTTTTTTGTTAATGAAAAAATAAAAACATACCACTGAATATTTCATTTTTACTGTAAAAGGATAGTGAATTTGAACATTTCTAAATGTATTGATGCAAATACCAAAGGACAAAGATTATTCCATTCCTTGTAATATATTTTATTTTATTTAAGGCATTTCCATTGGGAAAACATCACGCAGTGTGAGTATTCAAAAGATTTCCATTAAATATATCAAAACAAGAGTAGGTAGGTAGGTACTTAACCTTTATTTACATTTTACATGTATCACAGATCAAACCCCTTGTATTTATATAACTTGTGGATAGATATATGTAGGTACCTATAATATACCTATTTGTTATTGACCCTCAAACACCGTCACGTGTACGTGATAACACATTGATAAGAAATACATAATTATACTCGTTCATGATCAATTATAATAATACTGTGATATTATTTACAAGTACCTACGTGAATAAAATTTACCCCCATTTCAGAATCTCTACTTCGCCTATTACTGCATGCGTTATTTCTTCACTTCGACTACCTGCATAAAAATTGTCATGTAGGTACTATTATTAGCACCAATCTATTTATATACTTAATATATCACCATATCTACATAATGTACCATCTCTCACAGTATTTTCCTCAAGTAGAAGATCCAGTGGACATATTTCGGTGATATGTCAAAATAAATTATCATATGTACCTACGTGAAGATATTTAATATTCAAACGAAATTCTGAAAAGATACAGCTGTATATAATTCGCGTAAATACATATTCGCGTTCGATAAATAAAAAGTAACATTTTTTATCAAAAAGGTTATTATTTTATTCTTAAAATAATTTTCTAATTTATATGGAAACAACGCTCACACAAAATGAAAGCTACCAAATTGTATCAATGGGTTATTCAATATGTTAGCTTATATTATAATGTACCTACGTTATAATGATACGTCAAGGGTGATGGTTTTGTATCGATACAACCTTCACATTTCAATACATGCTCTTATGCTCATATAAAGGGAAATGTTTTTATCATAAAATTCCAAAAGACACACACACATTCCTTAATAATATTAATAAAGGGTTTCTCATACTTCATATCTAATTTGTTTTTTACATAGGTTATCCTTTACATCATTAAATACATCATCATCTATCATACCATCACGGCACATCCTATAAGTGGGGTAAACAGCAGACAGGCCGCATGTAACAAACATGCAAGCCGTGAATAATTAATGAAAATGAAAATCAAATTCAGAAGAATTTTATCTGCGTAAAACATTGTCTAATGAAATACCTACTTTATGACATATATAATTTCAACTAGTGCTAAAAATAAATCAAACGTATTGTTTAAATCTGGTATGGAAAACATTTCCTGTCAACACAATTAATTTACTCTCCCAAAATAAATTTCTCTAGAAACAAACAAATAATGGTGAAATTCTTAAAATAAAACAGTAAAAATACCTTACCAACTATCATAATTTATCAACCCGCCCTCACAGTAATGTGTATTGCACCTGCCCTAGGGTACATAATAAAATATTACTGTTGCAATCTCTTCTGTTGAGAATGATGATGTATTGTATAGTGTGTTAATAATACTGAATCCCTAGTATATTAAATAAATAAAGAAATAAATACTTTATTCGATCAATTAGTATCACTATTAGTGTCCTGTAAAAAGCAGGTGTTCGAAAAAATTAAGACATTTTACTTCTTAAATTCAGCGATGAGGCTTGCCACCCATCCTGAATGTCTTGATTTTATATTGGCACGAAGAGGACAATTTGCATGTTTATTACATGCAGCTGATCTGCTGGCTACCCCACTTGTGGGATATGCCGTGATGGTAAAGTAGTTGTAGTAGTAGTATCACTATATTCATATACGTGTTTTTGGTCTTTATATATAAATAATATTGCTTTTAATTTGTGTTGTTTTTTGTTTGAATATCATAATTATTCACTAAATAACATTGTGCTGGAATAGTTTGAGCATTACTAAGCACTTTTTAAGTTGAAACCATAGTGAACCTGATAATTGGTAAACGAGATATATGAATGACTGTATGATCTAATTTTCATCCGAAATGCGAAACCAACGTGCATTCCATGAACGAAAGATCATTATGATTTTACGCAGGAGATGATATAAAGTGAAGGCTTTACTCCATTTTACTGCGTACAGACTATAAGATTTATTTATTTAAAAATATATCAATTTTCATTGTATATTTCCACAATGTTTGGTATCTAGTTCAGTCACAACTTCACTATATACCTACCTAATAATAATTTTATCACTAAAACACGATTAACATACCTGCTCATAAATTTGAATAAAATTACCATTTCGTTGAAAGTATAGTAAGTTAAACGTAATACCGAACGTGGGGTACCGTGAATCGAATCGGATTTGCAATCAAGATGGTTTTTAGTAATCCCTCATAATCGTGAAATTAAACTTTGAAAGAGAGTTTATGTTATATAATCCACGAACAAGAGCGTTAAATCCCTATAAAATTTATTATATGCAGAACCGCACGGTGCGCAATTCAATGGTTGAGCTGTTTCGTTTATAAATAAAATCTTCTTGAATTTCTTTAAGACGTCAAATATTTGCATCAGCTTTAGATTTGTTACACTTTTGATGTTTATTAATTATATAACTTTAAAACATGACAAGTTATTATAAAATTACACATCCTTTTACTTAATAAATACCTAAGCCAAATAAAAATGCTGTTTTTTTTAGTTTTTCTTAGCACAAATTTAAAATGAACTAATAGGTCTATTTATCTACGTATATCTATCTCAACCCCCATACCGCGTCTCAGGCGAGGACGAACGATATATATTTTATATCATTATAATATGCTTCTTCCGTTTACTCCACCTTCATCTAATTTTTATACATGCACGACGATTTCTCAAGTACTCAACACGCGTCCGTCCATGAGCATTTGATCCATGTAGTCAATCCACGTAGCTCTCGAACGATGACGTTTTTTCACATACCCTCTTTCAGGTAAATACACCGGCCTCTTCCGTTAATTTTATCTGAAATTTTAAATTTTTCCTATTGTTTAATTGTATTTGGGCACAATACTCAGATGACAAAACCATTCAGATATCTCGATTCGAGAACCATGTTAACACAATGTTACATTATTAGATATCTGATTGGTTTAAAAATACTCTGTTCGTATCTCGGGGTCATATATTCCATTTAATTTTCAAAAGCTTTTCAGTGGGGTTTTAGCGATTGGTGAAATGACCCAAACCTACATTTACACACGGCAATCTCTTTATACATATTATAATATATTAAAAACACACTCCGTAGTTCCGTAATGTTGTATCGTGCTGAACGTAAAATTTACCTCGGATTTTATATACATTTCACGTAGCCTTGTTAATAATGTATATTGTATGTTCTAACGGCCAAGTCACCGAATAAAGCCCTGATATTGTGGAAAATTTCTGTATTTACAACTAGTTTGATCTTTATATACTTACAATAACTTGTTTTATCTTTTTGTGTACAAATTATTCTATAAATTGAAATTTATATCAATGAAAAATAAATAGTCTACAATCTTTTTCATCTAATGTCTTGTAAAATCTCCTCAAATTTCACTATAATATGACAAAATCTTTATATAGAAATCACTGATATAACTGATATAACCCCTCAACTCTTCTTATACCTTTTCAGTTATTATAGAACTAGGAGAATCATGTTTTTCTAATACTAAAAAAATATAAAGCTCTAAATAATGTTTCTAAATTATATTTATTTGTAAAATAAGTGTCGATGATCTTTTTTCATTTCAACATTTACATGTGTTTATAACACAGTTTATGTCAAGAAATATTGAGGTTTTTTGGTAAGGTTGAATTTTTCAACATGAATACTTAAAGTACCTTCTCTCTGGTATTAAAAATATATTTTGGTGAATGGTATTGGTAATGACCAAATTATGTCCATAAGGAAAATGATAAAATGATTATAGGATGGACAATAAAATGTACGTACGTGTGTTAAATTATTCACTCCTCTTCATTATTTACACAAATACCTAATATCAACATTAACGTACACATCATTTAGGTTATCAGCACTTTTAATGACGCCTTTTTTATGGTAGACACATACAGTTATATGTTTACACTCGCACAGATTCATTATTTAATATATTTATTTATATTTATTCGTTGACAATTTTTTTATTTTGTCATCAAACACCCGATAAAATGTTTTGAAACGCAATATTATAGTTATTGGAAATATATGTAAATGAATTAACAGTTTTCTTTAAATTATTAAACATAGAATAATCCGAGAAAAAATGTGATTTGATTTTTTTTATACACAAAATAATGATGTTATGACTAACCAAACATAATGGATAAAAAAAATCATTGGCAGAGTCAATCAAACGTTCTTGCTAGACTTTCAATCAATATTGATCAAAGTCAAAAAGAAAATATTATGGAGTACCCACTTTGCATTGCTATGTTAACGTTCTACTATATCCGAATGTTTATGTGACTGAAGTCCCTTGAGATTTCCAACCTTTCAATCGCAGAGACGATCGAAGCAACGTTACGAATCATATTCATTGATTTTATTTTTAGTTTATTTAAAATTATTTTTGAACCTAGTACGACGAGTATTCATGCGTAAATTGCATTATTCACTAGTCACAAAATTTCTGTCAAAAAATATGTTGTAATTAATATTTTATAAAATTCATATTCTGTTTAAAATATAGCAAAATATAAAGTAACGTACATTAATTTTGATTTATTTTACATGCATATTTTATATTGAATATGACATCGTTTATTCCAAAAGCACTTCCACTGCCGTGGTGTTTCCATTTATTTTTCAGCGAGTTATAATGTCATGAAAGAGCCGTAGGAGTACTTAAAATATTTTATCATTCGGAGTAAAAAAGAAGAAAACATTTTCGAACGGTAAATTATATGAAAATACTCATAAATGTCCCCAATATAATGGTAAGATATATCCAACGAGAGAAATATTTTACTTGTTTGCCCTCCTCTTGTTGAATTTGTACATACATACATGTTATATATAAATATTTCCTTATGGATTTGTGTCTGACAACCTTGTTCTTCCATTTATCTTGTTTGGAGATGGGGTCTCGAGGTATCTAAGTATACATATTGTAAACTCACTTACCAAACCTCTATACCTATATAATTCCTCAACGTAGGGACAACACACTACATACATACAACCTACAGCTACATACTTTTTCTCTATAATACTTCACGGAGGAGTCTTAGATTCCAAGTGATTTATAACGTGAATTGTGTCACTTGAGTTTCAAAAGAAGTCGGGACATTTCTAAGAACTTTGAAAGGAAGTCAAGAAATTACGCAGATTTTCTCTGATATTCAATATGAGGCTTACGTAAAATAATATACATTTACAAAATAAATAATCTTGTAGGCACAGATACACCGAGTCTTTTTTTCGCAAACCCAATTATTTCAAACTATTCCACAACTAGGTAATGTTTCAAAATATATTTTATCTTTCAAATTTACGGAATCTTCATTCTTTTGATACATATTTCATTTGAAGCTTTCTTTTCTTCCGATTTTAAAATATATGGAAAAATATAGATATAAATAAACCAACCATAACTTTGCTTAAAATAGTTATAAATAAAGCATTTGAATGACTTATCAATCAAATTGTTGTATAACACGTAAGATTTACTGAACGAATAAACAGAATAATATAAATTGCTACTTTGAAATGCTTGGGTTTAAGAAACAAATCCTGTTATTAGATGTTAAATAGATTGTACCTACCTTTATCAATTTTATCCAACATAAATTCATTATTCATCAGCGAGCGTTTAATTTGCAAAAGGAAATTAAGTTCTTTTGAAATACGAGGTTTGGAATTTGTTTGCATTTCACTTAAAACCACGTTTTCAACATTTGGTGAAAATAACAAAATACATCAGCTTATCTTTGTACATAATAGGCATTGAAAACATAATACAGGATGTTTGAAAAGTTTGAAAGAACTCAATTCCTTTTCTAAATATGTTTTAATACAACCTTAAAATATTTTTTTGAAAATTACGCATTAATTACGGTAGCACTTCTATGCATTTATATTTAAACAAATTGTCTATTCAGTCAGAAATCGTCAGAAATCAAAGACAAATATTTTTCTACTGTATTGATTTTTATTGAGGGGCGTTTTTCAAGGACATATACCGTAAAATGGGTTATGATTGTGCCACTTTTTAATTTTTTTTTGCAATGTACAAAAAACTAATCAATACAATTATAAATGGAAAAAAATTAATTCATTTTTGGCATATTTTTTTTTGTTTTTTTTTTGAAAATTATTTTTACTTCTTTAGAAGTATAATATTATTATAATAATACTTTATATTCAAATTTTGATACACTGATAAAAAAATATAATGATAAACTGGTAAAACTTTGGATAATTTTTAAAAATATATTTATAATATCTAAAAAAATGTGATACCTATATACATTCTGAGTACCCACAAGATGTTTCGAATGGTCTCCTCTAACCCTATCGCAGTTTATCTAAAGTTCTGCCGAACACCCTGTGTAATAGAATATAGAAACAACTATTGATATACATAATCTAATTACGTTTGGTATTTTTTATGAAGTCTGTGAAATGTTGAAAACTTCCCCATGTAGTCATAAACCTTATCACTCTGGTTATTTTTCTATGTCGTATGTACAGGGAAAAAGCTTTCATACATTATTATTAATACGACTTCCTAAACAAACATTGGAAATTTACCGGTTCGAAAATAATAAAACTTGTGAGCATCTAACACATGCGAGCACAAACAAGTGTTAAATCATTGTAAAACAAGTGGTAAATCATTACGTAACCAGACGTAAATATTATGTAGTTATTGCGCATACTGGAATATGAGTGAAGAAATTATTGTATACCTACCTACATCAAAATAATATATCAAAAGACTAAACGCAATCCCAGAAGTAGTGCTAGTTTTATAATATATGTCTAAATAATTTATTTAAATACACTCTTATTTATTTCTCTATTTACCATCATGACATCTCCCACATGTGGCCAATGGTTCTACCTCTACGTCTATAATTAACATATAAATAGTCCTCTTCGTGTCATACATGTCTATGTCAGAATTATTACACCAGTGTAAAATATTGAAGGAAACTTACTATACGAGTAATAAAAGGTCTATATTTATGATCCACCTTTTAAGAAATGATCACAATGAACACCCTTGCTGAAAAAAACACAAAATATGAAATGTCCCATAATAATTATTATTATATAAATTGCCGTAAAAGAAAAACTTATTTTATCAGAATGAAATACGTTCCTGGCACTAAACATTAATATGTGCGTCAAGTGTTGAGTACCTAATGCATTTGGGAAAAGGTTCAGTTGACAAGGGAGGCTGTGAAAAATATACGAAATAATACACTGTGACACGCTTTGTTGAGACCTAAGTACATATATCCACTAGATACTTAGATAGTTGAAGAGATACGAGTATGCTATCTACGTCGCAAATAATATAGGCATATATACATTAAATGCATAGCACAAAGAGGGTGGAAACTCCCTGGCATGACATAACGCAACAGTGTGAGCGATCATTAGGGTGAACACGGATATCATATGGCTTAGAGTTCCTCCGCAATAATCTTCTTATGCTTCTATGTAGACTATTTAGGTAGATATTTCTTCCAAGTCAGAATAAATAATTAAACAATATATATTTATACTGAGTAGATATCAAATATAACATAGACGTATATGTGTTGTCTTATTTAAATATTTCTGTTATTATTGTACTCATCTCAAGGGCCCAGGAAACTCTATTGGAGGAGCGATGTTTTCAGTTTACCCTTAAACGTTTTTATTGATTGATTAATTTTTCCAAAGATCCCAAATGAGTGGATTCCATATAACTAAGGTGGCATGTTATTCAATGCCTTGTAGACCACAAGATACAGTTTGTATTGGACCTTCTCACCCATTCATAACCAATTCAACTTTTCCAAAGGAGTTGTGATGTGATGTGTTATGTTTCAGCTGGGTTTAGCTTAAAACGTTTCTTGGCCATTAGAGAGAATAAATTTACTACGCATTCCACGATCCGAATTCAAGATCAAACGATCTGAAGTTTGCATAAACTAATCAGAGTTCTGTCATCCGCGAAGACAAGGCTGCGAAAGCCTGTTTTTTTCAGTATACTGTCAATACTGATGTAGCGAGTGAACAAAATTGTATCCAAGACGGAACCCTTATGAATCCCCTGAGTGACTATTGCTTCTCGATTTCTATTTTGACCTTCTTTTAAGGACCAGTTAGGAGTGAAACCATCCAAGTGTGCTTCCTCGAAGACCATATTCAGTTTTCAGACAACTTAGGGGTATGTTGTGGTCAATGGCGTCAAGCGCTACGCTCATATTGAGAGCTGTTACGACAGCTACGCCCTCTATCAAGTTCGAAACGAGACTCTTGTAAGAACGGTTTCGGTGGAGTGATGCTTCCTGTAGACGAATCGATGTAACCCATTATTCTCAAAATAAGTTCGTCGGTAGCCTGGAGGTAGAGTCTCGGCCTTATGAACATGAGGTCCGGGGTTCGATCCCAGGTGCCGGCAAACTCCCCTTTCACGACACAAGCTTTTAGCTTACTGTGAAAGGTGTATAAGGTTGTATTTGGGTTTATAACAAAACCCAGATATATCTATTTTTTTTTTTTTATTTAAAAAAAAAAAAAAAAAAAAAAAAAAAAAAAAAAAAAAAAAAAAAAAAAAGTTGTTAATTATTCTTTTTTTTTCAAATATTGATTTAAATTGATCTGTTGATTAAAGAAAACAGATAAGATAAAGATGGTGATGAAACATTTCTTGTGTATTCATCGATCACTAAATTCAACGGAACTATTTTAAATTAGGCGTGTCCACACTAACCAAAGGCAACGTGCGAGCGAATGTTCTGTCTTTTTTTCTTTTCTCCATCAATACAAGAAAGAAAGAAAAAATCATTCTCATATACATAGAAAAAGAGCAGAAAAGAGAGAGAGCTATTTTCAAAAATTAATAGGATAATTAATGTAATAAGATTTAAATTATTTATGTCAAATCTGTTGATACCTCTTTATGTGTACGACTTTTTATGTCTTTGTCTGTAAAGTAAAATGCAATAAAAGTGTATCACTGAATTTTAGATTTTCAAGTAGATAATTGTAGTAAAATTATAAGATCACCTGCCGTTTACGAAACCCTCGAGATTATTAAGGATACTATTCTCTTTCAAGAACTCACCAACATTAAAAACAAAATTACATTCAAACACAATACTTTCTCCTCTTTTACTTTCTATTGAGTTACTCTTGAGAATACAATGATGGGGGAGTATTTTAACGAAACAGTATTTAAGTTATCAGAAAGTATTACTAGAAACTTCCGTAGTTGTATTACTCACAGTTATCAATTCTAATATGACACAGAAAGTTTATAAACCTACCCGTTTATCTCTCATCCATGTCTTGTATTTGTTAAGCAGTAGATAAAATAATTAATTTGTATCCCATGAAGCAACCATCATTTCTCTGAAAACCAATTACGTATTCTCAAATATTAAATACTGGTAGGTAGGTACCTATAATATATTGGTACTCAATATCGTAAATGTATTAGAGAGTGATGGACTATTTAAGCTCTGTACATCTATCTATGCTATCAAGGTATTTACCATAACTGAAGAACATTCAGATTTTCCCAATCTTACACCTATCAAGTGTAGCGTAAACTTTTACATGATATTTGATGATTCACAAATACGGGTCTCTTCCGATTTATTCGAAATCTTACAAAAAAAAAACTATTTCTATTCCATATACTCGTGGTTTATACAAGCAATCAATTTCACAAACGAAAGTTTCAAAAAAAATACCACCATCAAGAACATCTAATCAAAGTTTTGTAAATATTTTTAATTATCTTTTGAACAAAATAAAAAAACCAAAAGTTTCCCGACTTTACAAGTACTTCAAATTGATTTAATTCATCATATCTACATTCTTTCAGACTCGTAATTCTGTTTGCGTATTTTTTTGAAATGATACAATTTATGATATTAATAAATATTTACTGGTAACTTGATAATATTCAGCATCACCTAACAAAGAGAGACAGTCAATATTCCCCTAAGTAAAACATTCCAGAATAGATTTGTAAATCCTCTGGTACGATTCATTAAACGTAGTAAGCTTGTCGAGGTCCCTTTTGTTACAGTTCACTGCTTCAGGGTGGACATTTTCTTGCTACCTCTCTCTTTCTCTCCCGACGTAAAGTTGAGCTGTTGAGCTCTCTTGTTGCTTTTACACGACTACAGGAATTTACCTACTCAAACCATTTATCTCAGTTACAACACAACGTTCCACCTACATATATGTACTTTGCACACATAATATAGTGTAAGCAACACCTATGCAAGAACATACATAATCATTATATAAAAATATGTCATTTTAAGTGGATGTTTGTGTATTCTAAGTCGGTATATAATAGTTAATTTGATACATAGACACAGATATTGAGATGTGTTGAGTTGAATATATACAGATATGTATCTACTTACTTATAAGTATGTTCTTGAACATATTTTTATCTATTTAACAATTTTCCATTTATTTATTAAAATTCATGAATTAGTTTATCCAAAGTTTAAGAAAAGAATAATGCATCATTATTTTGACACTTTATATATTTTATATGGGTACTTTATTACCGTCAATATAACTGCTAAAATAAATTTAAGTATGTAGGTACTTGTAATATGAGAAAAAAAGATTTTACTTTGATACGATAATAGTAATCATTTCTGAGAATCTTATATAAAAAGAAAGAATTGCTAAAAAAAAATTGAAGAATTCTGATAAAAAAATACTTCAACAAAAGACAGAAAGAAAGTAACTTACCTGAAGAATGCCGCGCTTTATTTTAAACCTCTCACAGAATAACAATTCAGAGAACAACTACTCACAAAACAATTTTTTTTAAATTTGGAAATAGAACACTTTGTTCTTCTCAAAGATGTTGGTACCAATTATTATTATTACCTCCTAAAAAGTTGTTTTTCAATCGGTGGCGCGCGGGCGCCCTCAGATGACGTGCGGCCGGTTAGGCGGCGCTCGCTCGACTCGCAGTTACGGGGCGGCGAAGATGGAGGATTGGGGGTAGGAAGCAACCCGACTTGCTCCCTCTTACTTACAGACAAACCGTACAAAATTGGCGGCCTACTTCGGATGTAGCGCTATATTTCATATAAAAATATTATCAATATTTCACGAGTACCTACTTGCATTCAGTGTATGGGTTAAATTTTGATTTTCACGTGGCCAAAAGCTATTTACACGCAATGTACCAAATTACATGAATTTTAATATACAAAACGATGAATCTAAATTCGCCTGGTATCGATATATGCCTAATACAACGCGCCCTTACGTGTCGGTGGTGAATGTTTCATAACAGAACTAATGTCTGTAATTCATACTTGAGTATGTACATTATAATATCATACATACGTACGTAGATACATATAAATTTATGATATTCAGAGAATGAAATTATGTTTATAGGTACTCCCTTGTATTTCATATCGTGAAGCATGTATTGTAAAACATTGTGATATTATAAAGAATTCTTTTATTACCTGGCAACACCGAATATATAATAACCACCTGTACCAACAGTAATTCTCAAATATTATATCTACCTACACAACACACATCTATGAGTTCATAGGCACATACATACATACCTGTACATATTATATTACAATAACACTCTATCATTTCTTTACTAATAAATATCCTTTATGTTGCCATACAATAAAATAATTATTATATTTTATACATACCTTGTCCGCCTTAATATGTTCTTGGTATATAATATATTCTCTATACCTGATATATAGACATTATTATGGAAATTGGATTAAAAAAGTGTCAATAAATGTTTACATATTACTATACCATCACGGCATATCCCACAAACGGGGAAGCCACCAGATCAGTAGCGTGTAAAAAACATGCAAGCTGTCTTCCAAGTGCCAACAAAAAATTAAGACATTCAGGATGGGTGGCAAACCTCATCGCTGAAATTAGGATGTAAAAGTCTTCATTTTTTCAAACACCTGCCTTATACCTACTGAACACCCGTAAACTTACAGAAAAGAATGGGCGACCAATTCTTAGCCGGTTGTTCCACGGCTTGCAATATTATACTGATAATAAATGTTTACATAATATTTACTGCCTCAGAACAGACAAAACTCTACAGAGGCTGTGAATTACATTCACGATTATTGTATTTAGAATAGAGGGTAGATTCTCCCGGATTATTTTCGTTCCCGGGAAACGGGAAATTAAAAAATGAATTTCCCGTTTCCCGTTTAATAATTTTTTTTCGTGAATCCCGGGAAATTGAAAAATATTAAATTTTAGGTGGAAGTTGTAAAAGTTTTACGGAAAAGCTAAATAAATGTTCACTGTGTCGGTGTTAAGGTAGTAGAATTCCATATCGAAAAAATAAAACAGGTGTTTTATTCTACTAAAGATTATATTTTGTGAGAGAGACGTCTTTCGTCTTATGAGGACATTGTCAATCTCGACAATGATTGACAATGTCCTCATAAGACGAAAGACGTCTCTCTCACAAAATATAATCTTTAGTAGAATAAAACACCTGTTTTTTTTTTTAAATAAATGTTGTTTATGCAATTTAAAGGAGTTTTATGAATGGAATGAATGTAAGAGCGTTAATGTTTGCCGATGATTTGGTATTGATGGCTGAAAGTGAAAGTGATCTACAGCGAATGATGACGTGTGTGTATGAAAATTGTGCGATTAATGGATTGAGAATGAATGCAAAAAAGACAAAAATCATGGTGGTTGAAAGAGGAAGTGAGAGAACAGTATGCCAGGTAATGATTGACAACGAAGTGGTAGAGCAAGTTGACGAATGTGTGTACTTAGGTAGTTTGTTCACGAGAGATGGGAAGTGTGAAAGCGATATTGAAAGGAGAAAAGTTGCTGGCAATAAGGTAAATGGTGCAATCCGACCAATAATTGCAAATAGAAACATATCTACCACAGCTAAAAGGTTGGTGCACTCTGCTATCTTAGTGCCAACACTTATGTATGCAAGTGAGACGTGGACATGGTTAAAGAAGGATGAAAGTGGCATTAATGCAGTTGAAATGAGATCGTTGAGAAGGATGTGTGGTAAAAGTCTGAGAGATCGTGTGCGTAACAGTGATATACGAAAGGAATGTGGAATGAAAGTGGGTGTAATAACAAGGATGAATGTAAATAAGTTAAGATGGTTTGGGCACGTGGAAAGAATGAATGAGGACAGAATGACTAAGAAGATATATTTGGCTGAGAGGAATGGTGCTCGGAGACGTGGACGTCCTAGGATTAAATGGCAAGATCATTTAAATCAAATCCTACAGGACGGTCACGTGTTGAGCACATTGAACAGGAGAGCATGCATGAGGAATTGTATGACAGTGACGGAAGCGAAAGATGTATGCAAGGATAGAAGGAAGTGGCGCTCGATCCTTTCTGCCTACCCCGCGAGGGAAGCGGCGTGATGGTATGTATGTATTTTAACTGAAATGATACTTCCTCAGCAGGAGTGACCGAATTCTACGAAAAAACTATAAAAATAATGTTTATCTTAAGTGTCCGAATTTTGAATTGTGGTGGTATTTGTAAACTACCATTTGTATTAAACGTTTATTTGTTTACATTATTAGTATTTCGACTGTTTCAAAGAAAACATTTTTTTCTTTTCTCATATTGTTTTTACATTAATAAAGAATTAAAACCATACCATAGACATAAAAAAAATGCAAATCGGTAAATTTATGGATTCCTTTTGAACTTGTGTACCTAAGTGTCTGAATATCTTATTGAGTAACTGTTCCATCAGGCCGAAAGAAACACATGTCAGCATTTTATGATTTTTCCACGTTAAATAAATAATCAATATTTTTTTGTTAAGCGATGTTATTTATTTTTTATTTTATTCTTATCAATTTGAATTTTAAAGTGGTGAATGCTGATTTGATAAATTTGATAATGCAATATGTTGATTATGAAATTTTATATTTATTACGACTATTAGAACGACACGTTACGCAAAAATTACGATTCTCATCTCATCTCATCTCAGCCTTCTTCTTGTGTCCAGTATTGAACAAAGGCCTCCCTCTTGGACTTCCATAAATTTCTGTTGGACGCAACTCTCCTCCAGTGCAGGCCCGCCACTCTTTTAATATCGTCGGACCATCTTGTTTGGGGCCTACCCACGCTTCTGCGTCCTGTTCTAGGCCTCCAGTCCAGCACTTTCTTCGTCCATCTATCATCAGACATACGCGCCACATGACCTGCCCAGTTCCACTTTAACTCCGCGATCCTTTGAGCCACATCTGTTACCTTGGTCCTTTCCCGTATCCAAACATTTGTTTTGCGATCTCTGAGCGAGATGTTCAGCATCCTTCTCTCCATTGCTCTCTGTGTCACTCGGAGTTTGTGTATTATCCTCTTTGTTAAAGCGGATGTCTCAAATCCATAGGTGAGCACAGGAAGTATACACGCATCAAATGTTCTTTTCTTAAGGTGGATGGGAATATTTCGGGATTTTAGGACATGTGATAGCTTGCCGAATGCAGCCCATCCTAAAGCTCTTCGTCTTTCCAGTTCAGCTTCCATATTATCCCTTCCCAATTTTACAGTGTGACCCAAATAGACATAGGACTCAACTCTTGCAATGTTTTGACCCTCGATTGTAATCGGTTGGGTTAATTCTGAGGTGGACATAATTTTTGTCTTACTCATGTTCATTTTTAATCCCACTTTGCTGCATTCGTTTTTAAGATCGGTTAACATTACAGCGATTTCTTCCTCTGTATTGGCAAAGAGTACTATGTCATCAGCGAATCTGAGGTTTGTCAGTCTTTCCCCGTCGACATTGATACCATACTGATCCCAATCAAGCCTACGGAAAACATCCTCCAATGCCAATGTGAACAACTTCGGGGAAATGGTGTCTCCTTGTCTAATTCCTCTTTTGATATCAATTTTGTTAGATGGTTCATGGAGTTGGATAGTGGAGGTGGCATTGTTATATATGTTTTTAAGGAGATTTGAATATCTGTGATCGACTCGACAATTGTTCAGTCCTCGCATAACAGCCCAGATTTCAATGGAATCAAAGGCCTTCTCAAAGTCTATAAATGCGAGGGTTAGTGGCATATTATACTCGCTGTGCTTTTGAATCACATTCTTTAGGGTCTGAAGATGATCACTTGTTCCAAATCCCTTGCGGAAGCCTGCCTGTTCCCTTGGCTGGTACCCATCTAGCTTTGTCGTAAGTCTGTTATTAATAATACGTGTGAACAGTTTATACAAATGTGAAAGCAAACTTATAGGTCTGTAGTTTTCCAGCCTTTTATTATCTCCCTTTTTATGTAAAAGAATGATTGAAGCATTGTTCCACTCAATCGGGATTGTCTCACTATCCAGGCATTTATTAAATAGTGCTGTTATTATGTCGATAAGGGTATCTCCTCCAAGTTTAATGGCCTCAATGACTATTCCATCCTCACCCGGTGACTTATTATTCTTCATTTTATGCATGGCATGGAGCACTTCATCTTTAGTCACCTCAGGAATATCCTCTGATCCAACATTCATGATTAAGGGTTTCGATATATTGCTTCTTTCTTCTGGAACTTGAATCGAGTACAGCTTCTTATAGAAAGCTTCAGCAACTTTCGGCAGTTCCGAGAGGTTACTACAGATACTTCCATCTTCTCTGTACAAAGCTATAATATTCTGTCTTCCGCTGGCCAGTTTCTTCTGGAATACTTTTGTCGTTACGCAAATGGAATACTTTTGCGAATACGCAAAAATTACGATTCTACAGTTAACTGTACAAAGATTTCAAAATCGATATGGCAATCTGCATGACTAATAATTTGTGTTTTTCCCGGGAAACGTTTTTCTTTTTTCCTGGGAAACGGGAAATAAAATTTAAAGATTTTTCGCGAAAATTCCTAGGCGGGAAATCCCGGGAATAACCCTCTAATTTAGAACATGTGAAATAAGGTTGAGAAAACGTTATGTTTCAGTTACATTGATTTTTGTAGTAGTTATGTTTGATATTTTGGTAAATTTAATTAATTTAAAAAAAATCGTGAGTTTATTAAGACTATAAAGAAAATTGCACTTATGTCGTTTAGCATTAACCTATTAAATACATTAATAATTCAAATTTGAGTAGCTGAAAACCTACCCGTGTTTTAATAAAAACGCAAATATTAAAATTTGCTTTAAGTTTATTTAATAAATCATAAACACAAAACAGAAGAATAGTTAATAGTTATTTCACATTCTTTATTATTGATGAATGAACTGGATATTTTTAAAAAGCTCGTTTTTTATTACTTATTCTTGATAGCTTTCTTAACAAGCAAATTTAGCCAATATTCTCACTAGACATTTCATCACGCGATGAAGGCTAAAAATAATATTAAAAGTTTATTGCATAGAATAGCTTCTCGGCCTGTTGGCTAAGATCAAAGTGTATGTAGTAGTTTATTGTAAAGTTTAGTGTCATTACGGTTACATTAAATTCATACAGCTTTTTTTAAAATCGAAATAAAATGAAAAATTTCTACACACTATTATGTGAATCGAATCGATTTTTGCGTGAAAATCAGCATCACGTATATATATATATATATATATAAAACATTAATGTTGTTGATAGAAGGTACTTGCTGGAAGTCAATTTCAAGATAAAATTGAAAAAAACACAATATGTAGTTAACTTCCAAATGACTTTTATTAACTTCGCGTACTAGTATTCGGAGACTCTCGACTCCACCATCAGGCGATTAGTAAAAAGTGAAATAAGATACAGAGACAAATATGTATGTATATAGTGAGTTACAATCCATTGAATTGGTCTGCAACGAGTTTAGATTTTCTTCTCCATTCCTCCCTATTTTCAGCTAGTCTCTTTAGTTCTACGTATGTGCCACAGTTCATGTCCTTCTTCAGTTGACCCATATAAGTGTCTCTTGGTTGGCCTCTACCGTTTATGCCTTCTGTCTTGCCCTCCGCGATGGTGATAAGCAGGCCTGGGTGCCTGATGTTGTGGCCAATCCAGTTAGCTCGTTGTTGGTTGATTCTTTTAAGGAGTTGCCTCCTTTCGCCTACCCTGTTTAATACCTCTTCGTTTTCAACGTGTTCCGACCAATGGATCTTCGGTATGAGATGACATTTTTGTAATAATTGAAAAAGTATCTAAATTTGTACCCAAATGTAATTTTCGTTTTCTATAACATTATTGATAAAAGGTGAAATCAATGAATTCGTAAATAAAAGGGTGTCGATAAACCTTCAAATACGCAGGAGCCTTTTCTTACGTAATTCGATCATAAATAAAGTTGTGTTTTAACAGCAACAATATTTTTTTCTCCCTGATTCAATTGGTATATTTTTCTTTTGAATTGAATGTTTTTTTTTTAATTATTGATGTTCATTTTAAGTAAGTATAATATAAATCAATTGATTGTATTTAAACTATAAAGGTGAAGGTGGGCATTGACGAAAACAAGTTTGTTCATTAAGAAGTTGAAAGTTTATTAAAGTCTTTCGATCGATGCTAACAAAGTATCATAGTTACATTCCTCGAAGGAAGGAAAATGAAACTTTAGTAATTACTACCATAATGTTTTACCTTCTACTGGACAGATATTGACAACTACCTACCTTTAAAATTAATTCAATTATATGGGTATATAAGGGTAGAAATAATGAATTTTATTTACTCGGTGATGGAAAATCTTCTATTTTCAAATTATTAATTGTAATTGATAAGAGAAGTTTGATTACAATCATTATTTTACTTTTACATTATGTATTGAACAATGACTATTCTGAGTCGCAAATTTGTTGCCAAAATTCTTTTATTTCTTGTTTTCCACTTATCATGAAAAATATGTGTATATATTTTCCTGAAAAACGTTTTGCAACTTGACAACCTTTGTATATCAATTCAATTTACATGTGCATCGCAAGGAAATACTTTCGTTTCAGAGATAAAGTCGATCGATTTTTGCAATTCTCGAAACCTTAGAAAAAAACTCAGACATAAACAATAATTTCACCCTTCAAGTTGTTCTAAAATGTGTTAGCTTTAATTTATGTTATTTTTCTGTTTACATATTGTTACAATATATTTATTATTTTTACTATGAATATTATTTACTCATGAAAAGGTGCAAAACAGATGATTAATATATTAATCGTAGTTAAATAAGCAAAATTCACACAATTAACCAGACATCCAAACTATGACGTCAATAGACAAACGCATTAAACTTGATACAAACATCTCGCAAATACTCACAGATAAATATAATATTCACGCTATTATAATTTATTGTAAAATCATAATGTACTCAACAGACACCTCATCTGCACAACCAACAGATTGTGCTATCCTTTTAGTATGGAACGATTTATAAATCATCGCTTACTTACACCATGACCTGAAGAGCGCCATACTGTGTGTCTATCGTCCAAAATAAAAAAGAGTGTGATCAGATTCCTTTTAAAGCCCTACTGTAATATAAAATATTTGACAGAACATATAGGTTTTTGAAAGGAGCAAAAAATAAAAATGTTTTCCATTGTTAATACTCCACTGGATAGAGAGAAATTATGATGCAAAGTTGTCTCTTTGGTGAAAAAGCTCTGTCTAATTTTCACGTTGTGAAGTTGCGCGAACTTTCGTTTCAGTTTATTTAATGCGTCTGCGAATTTGGCTAGAAACATAAAGGTTCTCTGCCTCCATATACAGTTATACAATATAGATAATAATTGAGTAACAGTAAATATAATCCACTAGTACGTTTACATTGTGCAGTTCTGTTTCACATAGTGTACAAGTACATAGATGTTGGAACAAGCTGCCTCTGTGTCTGCGAGAAGAGGTGAATGGAGAGAGTTTTAAAAGAGGGCTGAAGACACACCTTTTTGCTGGGAGTTTCGGGTGATGGATACGATATACAGCGCCCTTGAAGTCATGTTATGAGTAAACGGCGCTTTACAAATTGTCCATATATATATATAAAATGTATATACGAGTACATACATATTTTACCTAAATTTTCAAAAAACTTCTACGTGTTTTTTTGTTCAAACCTTTATGACTTTATTAGGATATAAATAATTTAAAGCACAAATATCCATAAGAATTATCTGCAATTGAAATTATTAGATATTACAAATCCTTGATGTTTTTAAAGATTTACGTGCTACAAAGATTTCATAAAGAAACTTTGAACTCAAGTAATTATTCAGTGATAATGATCTCAACAACATATTTAATTAAATATTTTTTTATTTAAAACACTGTATTCTTTCCAAATTAAATTTATTCACCTCAAACGTTTTCGCCAAGGCTTCTACTTGGCATCTTCAAGAGGACTAATTAGTTAAAGTTCGTAAAAAGTGAGTCTGTTTTCTATACTAGGGGGGGAGAGCTTGAAGGTGGAGAAGGCTGGGTGGAGTTAAGTGTGTTTGGAAATATATAGGCCAAACAAGTAGGGCAATCAAAACTCGCATTCAGGAACATAACAGGGCATTCAGGGGGTTATCCGGATATTCTGAGATGGCAGACCATTGTGTCGAGCTTGATCATTCTATTGACATGCAAGGTACTAAGGTCTTACACTCCGAGTCCAAGGTTGGCAAACTGAATGCCTTGGAGACCCTTGAAATTCGCAAAAATAGAAATAATTTGGTGAATATCCTAATACCATACGCATCTCCCCTGTTGATATACCCATCTCCTTCACTCTTTCCAGACACACTTAACTCCACCCAGCCTTCCCCACCTTCAAGCTCTCCCCCCCCTAGTATAGAAAACAGACTCACTTTTTACGAACTTTAACTAATTAGTCCTCCTGATGATGCCAAGTAGAAGCCTTGGCGAAAACGTTTGAGGTGAATAAATTTAATTTGGAAAGAATACAGTGTTTTAAATAAAAAAATATTTAATTATATGTTAATAATGAATTTCCAAAGTGTTAACACAAAAACATTAGATTTATTACATATTTAATTGCAGATATCAAAAATAAAATAAAACATCTGTAAATTCTCCAACCATGACAATGTATGGGGCAGTTAAATTGGATGGAGAAGTTATCTTCTCCTTTATGGCTTATTACTATAATATAAAATGCTAAGGGCATCGCCTGCAAAGAGCCATTTTTTAAACTTTTTCTTAAGTCTTTGTTTTATAAGTAACTTTTGAAAGGAAATACGTGAGCTCAAAACCAAATTAAGACTTTCTATAACGGATAAGAAAATAATAATACGGAATTTATTTTTAGTGCTTCATTTCCTTTCAATTTCATTCCAAAATATTATAGGCGTGATATTGATTTTTCATACGTGACGTTAATGAATCGTTAATACTTGTGGTAGATTAGAAATAACTTAATATATATGAAAGGTTAGACATTAATTAAATAAATTATATTCATCCCTTTGTTTTTGTAAACATTACATTCCTTTATCTTTATAATGTTAAGATTCAGGATTTGAATTTATTACATATACTTAAAATATTTTATTCTATTAATTTTGCTTACATAATTTACTCTATTCTATTGTAATTGTTGTTTGTTGATTTTATCTGTTGTGTTTAGTTATGTATGTTTTGTAGAGCACATGAGGGTAATATAGGGATCTTCACTGGTTTGCTTATTGCTAAATATGTTATAGACCATTGTATTTTTTGTATCAACTGTATGTATCCTGTAAAATTGAAATAAATAAATAATTCTAATATCGTGAAAAACGTGCCAAATAAATACTGGTTTATCGTTTACATCTTGTATAGCATATTAAATAATGTTTAATTATTCAATTGCATTGAAATAATCAACACTTCTTTATTTTCTCTCGATCATTTTCCTCTTTAATTCTTTCGTTATAATGTTAATACACAAATTATTAATTTTAAAATATACAAATTATTAACTTTTAAGGAGTTACCTCCTTTCGCCTACCCCGTTTAACACCTCTTCGTTTTCGATGTGTTCCGACCAATGGATCTTCAGCATGCGTTTGTAGCACCACATCCCAAAGGCTGCCAACCATCCGTTTTCACTCTTGCTGATGGTCCACGTCTCACAACCATATAGCAGAATGCTCTATACAAAGGCTTTAATAAGATTCTTCCTAACGCCTAGATCAATATTTAGGGATTCCAATATTTTAGGGTTTTTGTTAAAGGCAATTCTTGTCTGGTTTATCCTGCTCACGATTTCCGATTTGGAGCGTCCATCCTGATTTATTCTGCTGCCCAAGTACACGAACTCTTTTACTTGTTTGATACTCACTCCATTTATGGCAATGTTCGCAGTCGCCTCGTTGAAGTGATAAAATTATAAACTAAGTGTATACTACTATCTCATCTTGTTTCCATTTCTTCCGCCCTTCGATATTCCTTTCGGAGACAAAATGCTCTAGCTTTATTTATTTATTTCTCAATAAGGCGCCTCAATTCCGATCAGCTATGTGCCAATTGAATCACTGAGATATCTTTATTGTGGAAAAACTGTTCAAGCCGTCTAGATATTCATTGACTTCGCAATATGCTTATGTTTATATACATTCCTACGCTTACTCGTATAAGAGATAAAATACGAATAAGTATGATGGTCGTATTGAGTATTAGATACCCCTAGCATTATTGCATACTCGTACCTATTGGTTCCACTTACATACGTTAATATTTAATAACATACGATGTACTCGTAGATGTTGGATCCTAAATACACTGCCTATAAAAATAACCTTTGATGACTTGAGTAATGTTTGTCGAAATAAAAGCTTCCACGATCCTTATGTAAAATCAACTTTTTATTTTTTTTATCGATAATAGTGAGGCTAAGAAAAGGTTTAAATTTGTTTCCGTTTTAAGAGATCAGGTGCTAACTAAAGTTGTAATATTCCATTTTACAAGCTGGTAGATATACATATTAACAACTTTCAATATATTCTTTCTGAATTGCAAAGATTAATTTTTAATACTCATTCATAATAAATTTTATGATTATCGAAATTAAATTATCTTGGGTTAGTTGGAAGATATCGCGTCCCTGCGATAAACTCGCCCATTGTGCAAAATTATTCGTTTATACCATGTAACTTTATCATTTGTATCCATATATTTTGTACAATAAAGTTTATTATTATTATTATTATTATCTTCGAAACTATTTATTTATATAATATATGAAGCTATATGCAGGTAGGTATATCATGTTAACTAATTTGTACTAACAATTTTTTTCAAACTCTTTTCAAACCAAAAAAGTTTGAAAAAGAATTTGTAACTAATTTGTACTAACAATTTTTTTCAAACTCTTCAAACCAAAAAAGTTTGAAAAAGACATTACATGTCGAAGCTCAAGTCACTCTAATAAAGTACTTGTTAAACAAGATAATCATACCATATTTTATTATAATTATATTGCTTGATTAATATGGAGTTTTACAAAATAAATACCAATAAAATACAATACAAAGAAATATCTGTATTTTGTATACTGACGGAGAGAGCAGGGACTGTATAGTTTAAAAAGGCGTTTGAAAATTTACTTCACTTACCGTACTCAAATAAGAAGTTAATAATTTCTCGTTTATCCAAGAGTACGGAATGATATCTCGGTGCTTAATTGAAATATTCACAATGAAAACATATTATTATTATTATTCAACTAGTTCCATGGAAGCATGCCAACGAATAACAACTGAAAAAGGCTACCGATGTGAAACTTTTTATTAGTATTTGTAAACAACGTAGTGTTTTAACAAGAAAACTTTTCACATTGTAATCAAATATTATTATCACTGCTCTGCTGGCGAGTGAACACCTAGTAAACGAAGCAATAACACTAACGGTACAAAGTTTCACATTTGTCATATTATTAAAAGATTATTTCAGCTATTATGGACAACTGAATTCAATATCTCAATAATATTTAAAATTTCTGACGTATTTGAATGGTCATACATAAATATATCTATTTTTTATATGTAAAAATGTAATGTTGGGCAATACTAAAACAAGATTCAGAATACCAAAGAATTATTAATACTCGTAATAATTATTTAATTACTTACTAATATAAATTATTTAATAATTTATTTACTCGTACATTCATGCAGAATTTTATTTTATATACAAAAATCAGCGCCTTGTCCTTCTTTCCATTCAAAGTAAAGGATACAAATCGTCATAGAATCTCTGATGTTAAGAATATTTAATATTTGTTTATTGTTTAAGTGGATTTGGGTTCAACGCGCAGATGACAAAACTAATCAGATATCTCGATTGGAGAACAATATTTACACAAGGTAACATTGTTCAAAATCTAATCGGAAAAAGTGAGAAAGGCGTCGCAATGTCCCCGAATTAAATTTAGGCTGACTTGAGTTATAACTTCCAGTATTTACGGACAACGTTTACCAATTCCGCCATTCTCCCTGTCACATTGACGTTGTTATGATAACAATGTATTCACTGTATTATTAGTAGACATTGAAGGACCCACCGTCCACCCGGATACCGCAGAAGTCTGGGGACTTCCATTTATCCGAAATACTACACTTAACAAATCTTGTCCACACCGAAGGTGCCATAGTGGGCAGCCTGAAGGGCTGGCCGGCCAAAAAAAAAACCCCCCGTGTGTGGAATCTTTTGACTACATTCCTTCGATGTCTCTTTATAGCCGAGAGAAGCAAACATAGTAATAATACATATATCTTTACAAAATAAATAAAATAAATAAGTTTTCTTAACCTAGATTACAAAAGTAAAAAAAAAAAAATATAAAAAAAAAAAGTACGAAACTTTTTACAAAATTGCATATATTTTGGACCAAAAGCTGAGTTGAGGTGTCCAGAGATTTTTTCTAGGTTTTCTAGGTTTTTTGTATTATTAGTATAAGTAGGTATACCTATATAATGAGTTACAATCGATTGGATTGGTCTGCAACGAGTTTTGACTTTCTTCTCCATTCCTCCCTTTTCTCAGCCAGTCTTTTCAGCTCTACGTATGAGCCACAGTACATGTCCCTCTTCAGTTGGTCCATATACGCATCTCTTGGTCGGCCTCTGCCATTTGTCCCCTCGGTCTTACCCTCCGCAATGGCGATGAGTAGTCCTGGGTGCCTGATGTTGTGGCCAATCCAGTTAGCTCGATGTTGGCTGATTCTCTTAAGAAGTTGACTTTTTTCGCCTATCCTGGTTAATACTTCTTCGTTTTCGACGTGTTCCAACCAATGGATCTTCAGCATGCGTCTGTAGCACCACATCTCAAAGGCCGCCAACCGTCCGCTTTCACTCTTGCTGATGGTCCACGTCTCGCAACCATAAAGCAGAATACTTCATACAAAGGCTTTAGTAAGGTTCTTCCTTACGCTTAAATCAATATTTGGGGATTCCGATATCTTGGATTTTTTGTTAAAAGCAAACCTTGCCTGGTTTATTCTTCTCACAATTTCCGATTTGGAGCGTCCATCCTGGTTTATTCTACTGCCTAAGTAGGTACATGAATTCTCTTACTTGTTTGATGCTCACTCCATTTATGGCAATGTTCGCAGTCGCTTCCTCCCTTCCAACGACCATACATTTTGTTTTGTCTTTATTTATTTTCATGTTGTACTTTGACAACAGTATACTTTCCATTTTTCGTAAGGCTTCGTTCAGCTCCATCTCGGAGTCTGCGAGCAGTGCTATGTCGTCAGCATATCTAATCATGTCAACCTTTTTCCCATTTATTTTTACTCCTGTCCAGTTCTTCATTTCTTCTCTCAGTTCATCAATAGCTCGCTGTATATAGCAGTTATGCATAGTAATAAAAAATATCACAAATTTAAAATTGAGTAAGAATTTGTAACAAATACTCGTAGTTGCCTTTGGCTTTTATTGTTTAGTTTAATGTATCAACTAAATTTAAAATGTACAAAATAAATTTTAAAATGTCAGCATTATTATAATAAGGTTGACGTAGATAAAAGGTAACAAATTGAATTACTTTAATACTCTCCATTGATTACATTGAATTTTGTGTCTTACAAAGTGTTGTTTATATACATAGATTAGTTGATGTTTGTGTTCGAGATTCTGTATACAATGTTGACTTACAATGAAGTGTTCTGAGAAATCGATGTTTTGTTTTCATTCCGTCAATGTCGATGGCAGGAATCTGAAATATACCACATCTGAATTAAACAAGTCAGGTAGGCACTTTAGGAAAATACAAACAGAAACTTTTGGAAAACTTTCAAAATATCTAACGATGTCATAAATACAATGCTATTTTGACGACTCTCCTCATTATCCCATTCCATATTCATTACAGTCCCCCCCCCCGCACTTAGGAATATTATATAATATTAATTTCTTACCCGTATATAACTACATACACATAATACTATTATTAAATATAACGCACTAATTCTACGCAATGATTTGCATTATGTATGCTATTTAGATCCTTTAATGATACATAATTACAAAATTATTTATCGACTTTTTAAGTAGGTGTTACGTTAGAAATTACAATGAAAATACCTTAAAAAGCTGACTAATATATGCTTTCTTAAAATTGGTACAATGTGTTTTATGATATTTGTACAATTTAGGTTTGTCGATGGAAAATAAAAAGAAGATCGTGTATGAGACGGTGTAAGAATTTACTTTCCCCCCGATAATAACACAATGCATGTAGTAGAGTAACATTGTTTTATCTGTGAGCTATACATCCGTATAGTCGCACCCACTATTGGTATATATTTACATATACATACACGTATAAAATGTAATGGTGATGTGTAGCGCACGCGCGTCACACTTCCTTTGTGCTCTAAGTCAACCGCTACGACCGCTACGGACTCTACCAAAGACTTTTACTATTCCTCCAGTTTCAAGACTGATTCAACAACTGCACATGTTCATAAGTTACTTTTACAATTCGCAATTAATTAGTGAACCAATCTATGAACAAGCACAAAACTGCACCGCTACTTAAAAAAGAAATAGTTATCATTGTAAAAATATAATATTGATTAAACGATGTTCAAAGAATATTTATTTTATTTATACGAATTGTAAATAAAAATGAGAATGAAAGAAAATAAATACTTAAGTTTTTTTTTGTAATTTCTAAGATTTGATTCAGCCTGACATTTTACAATTTCATTCATTATAGGTATGTTGTGTATGTTGGAGTACAGAGTGGAAAAAGCTACAAGTAGTAGAGTGGAGGAGTCGGAAAGCAACAAGCTGTGGCTCCGTACTATCATAAATGTTTTATGTCACTCTACAAAACTTATGTATAAATGTAATTGTAAATTGAACACAGTTGACTCTACAAATGCACATTACTATGTCAATATTCTAAGAACCTATTCATTTCTGAAAGGTAACTAATTATTATAAATTCTCTAAAGAACGGTAAGAAGATAGAAGGATAATAAAGTAGCCCTGGTAGAATAGAATATCTCATGAATATGTAGTACAAGAGACTAGAGAATAATGGATAATGCAGGATAGTGAGACATTTGCAACTCCTCTCGAAGCACGAGTCACACTCTTTTTGAGGTTGAAAAAAAAATATTTAAGAAATTATTTGTATAAGTAATGTAAATTGTTTAATTATATGTATAAATAAATAAATCTGTATAAATAAATAAATCTTATTTGTTTATTTATTTACCAGAGCAACATAAGCAAGCTAATGACTCTGTTATACCAGAACGGTCAAGGCGTCCTTCAAGTGTAATAATAATTAAGTAATATTTTATGTATCAACATTTTCAAAAACGTTTATGTTGTACATTTTAGCGAGAATAAAAATAAATTCAACGGTGTAACTGTAGCATTAATGCGACAAAAATGTTTTCATAAATGAAATGTTTTCCTGACCGTCATATTATAATCTGTACATTAGTAGCATTAACATGGCATTAACTATGATCAAGTGCTGTGATGTTAAGCGGAAAAATTTAGAACACGCGCGTGTCTGAATGATATTATAGAATTAGCAGCTGGCAAATATAGAATATTATTCATTTATATAGCAAAACACCCAAAATTGAGTAAATTATGAAATAAAAAATTTACTTCCTCACTGATTACCGAAATCAAAGTGTTTTTTCATCATATCGAATAAGTGCTTCATGAAATTCTTGATTACATAATATTACGCTGTTATGTAATAATTTGGTGGAATTTTATAAGTACCGACGGCGTTATCTTCGTATTTGTTACTCGTGTAGCCATTTCATGGTATTAAAAGTAACATCATTTTTTTATGATATAATTGAAATCATAAACAAACCTCCATCTACATAACACCTTTCACATACTGTAGAGTGAAAAAATAAACTCAATTTACGTAATTATTGTATGTAACACAGTCTGTTGTGTTGAAAACTGGATTTTCACTTACTCAGAAGTGTGGATGTCAATCAAATTAAGTTTTGAACTACTATAGATGACTCGCACACATTGAATTGCTCAGAAAAATGGACATTAATATTTTTGCCCAGACTGAGGATCGAACCCACGACTCCTCGCTTTGTGTGTTTAAACAGAACTTCGATAGAGGGACATAGTATAGGAAACCATGTTACATGTGAAAAAATATTTGAAAAATATAGTATATATACAACTTTCAAAAAACTTCTGATACATGTGACAAGCATGATATAGAGGAATTGGAAATGTTACCCGGGTGTAAAGAGTACTCTTAACCAGCCTGTGTCGATTCGTAAGCATCGAGACTCTGTATCATGCTATCCTTAAGGAAGTTCACATTGATGTATCACCACGTACACGCGGTATATATAATGTACCAGACTAGTATGTAACCTAATTCATTAGGTTGGACTAGTGGTTAACACACTCACCTGACAAGCGAGGGGTCGTGGGTTCGATCCTCAGTCTGGGCAAAAATATTAATGTCCATTTTTCTGAGCAATTCAATGTGTGCGAGCCATCTATAGTAGTTCAAAACTTAATTCAATTTACGTACATTGGAAAAAATATGAAATACATTTAATGATAATATTATAATGTCTCCAAGAAATTAAATACATATCTGATAAAATACTCGTATCATCCATACGACGCATAATAGGCAGGTGTGTTACTGTGTTTAGCTAGGTCACTTTATTCAGTTTCAATAATGCTAATAACGACATGGTTGGGAAATACTTAAAACTCTTTTATACGAAGCGGGTATAGTAAAAGAGTTTTTCTTTAAAAAATAATACAAGTAACTTAGCTCATATTTACATATTGTATCGTCATATTTAAATATTGTGTAATAATAAACACAGCCGTAGTATGATATACGTACCTACGTAGGTTCAGTAAATATTAGTAATAATATTACGCATTTCCTTAGGGCAGAGACATCGCACTTTGTCATGTAAATTTAGGGATTGGACTACGGAGAATTGTCGCATTATTAGGTTGCCCATATACCATACAATAGGTTTCAGATTCTGTCATGATTTATTGTGTATAACATTTCAGTCAAAACCACTAGAACGGGTTATATCTACGCAATGATTTGTAACTATAACGATTACCCTATGTACTCGTAACTTTAAAGGATATTAGGTGGACAGATTTGTGTTTTCCTAAAATATACTAAAGTAATATTTTATTAATGGGATCACCTTACATTGACTTTTGTAATCTTACAATTGTATGCTCGAATATGAAATTTAAAAGAAATGAAAAAGTCAAATTATTACATTCAAAATAACCATATCATAAAAAAGTGTGAATGCTTTTTAAAAATATTTGGAATATTTCTATCTCTATTTTCATGAGCTATATCTCTAGTTTCCTGCGCAAATGTTACTGTGTACTATTTTTAAAGGTTCCATCATTTCAATCTTTCTGATTATGTGTGATTGATGTGGACAATAATTAACATAGTAAGTCCATAGGTATATCGCTTCACTCACGTGTTAGTAACAGGAGCCGAGAAACATTTTTAATCTTTCTTTTGTACACCTAATACGAGTAAGTTTGTCCGTATATGTCATATGGATGTAATAATAAAACTGAAACCCTTACCCAAATTATTTATTTAAGTAAAACATTAAGTAAAATACGACATGGGTCATACGATGTTAAAGGATGCGACCTTATGCCTTACACTTTAGTAGTTAGCTACTAACATCACAACTCCCTTTGACCGGTCCATTGTACCATTCAACACTGGACCACTTCATTAATCTGCCCTGGCACTACATCATTCATTTATAATTTGGCTAATACAGACATTACTATTTCACTTTTAGGAAATATCAACATTTTAGTTAGTACACACACACATACTTGTCCTTGTCATGTTTTCAGGCATTCAGCGGACATTAACTTAATCATTTCATTATGTTTGAAGTCGTTTATATATGCTCGTTACCTACAAATATTTTTTTCTGTATTTATCATTCCTACTCCACCCACAGTCAAGTACATTAACATTTATCCAGCATAATATTCAGCATTAGCTTTTATAATTAATGTTCCTCATGTATAATATTTAATAGGAATGTGTAGTAAATAATAAATAGACCAAATAATCTTTAGTAGGTAAACAATAATGTTTTGTTTGCTTTTGCCTAAATAAATTAAAATTACCACTAGTACTACTATTACACTATAATGGCCATGTTTCACAAGTGTGGTAACAGACCAGCTAAAATTTAATAAACATGCAAACTGTCTTCTCAATACCAACAAAAATTCAGATATTCAGAATGAATGGCTATAAAACTCATCGCTGAATTTTAGCTATAAACTATTTTTTATGTTTTTAAAACACTTGCCAGGAGGAACACCGGCCATCCGCCACCTTACAGGACACTCGAAAACTTACGGAGAGAGCAGGAGACCTAGTTTTTGCGGAGTACTCTACGGAACATTAAAATTTCATTCTAGAATATTTACAAATATGTAAAATTTAATTGTGCGTACTTATAATCACATATCAAATAATAAATCAATAATTGATTTACTTTTGGGTTACAATTTTTCATACGATTGTGGATTCTGCTATGTAAAGTATTTGGCAAACAAATATAATAACATATATAAATATGGATAATGTACATTTTACTATCATTTTATTCGTATTGCAAAATATTCCTGATTATTTTTCGTCCGCTATCTATTTTATAGTTTATGAACAAAAGAGTAGATACATCTTCCACACTTTTTTTTTATTTTTTTATTTTTTTTATTTTTATTTTTCTTTTAGATACAACAGCATTTACAATAGGAATAAGTAATTTACAAGTTCAATATTTGATTTACATCGCCAATTATAGTATCTTAAATATATTCATTATTATGTAGTACAAAAAAAAACAATATAAGTACACAATAGGTGGGGAAGAGAAGGAAGAAAGAAAGAAAAGAAAAATAACAAATAAGTTAATAGGAGGTGAGAGAGAGAGAAGGAAGAAAGAATAAAGAATAATTATAAGGCATATTCAGTACAATAACAACACCACAATACTATTTATATGTACCTACACTGTACTATATCATCGCATACCTATAGCTATATCTACATTATATCTACACTATACGACAGCACTCAGCCATACTAAGTATACACAGTTCCACCGTATAAATAATCAAACAATTTGTACCTACTCATCCACCATCAGGTGACAATAATTTATTTTATTAAATAAAATCTGCCTTTTTTTTAAAAAAAAAAAAAGGGACAACAATATACATACAATACACAGTACCTATAAAAATACAACACTATACTTCCAGAGTTAGGTATGTTAGGTTAGACAGTTTGGCAGTAAAAACCACTACGAAAGTGCATTTAAAAAGCTGTATCTTCCCGTGAAACATCAAGTCTTTATAATCCCCATTCCGTAAATCAACATTAATTTGTATATGAAAAAACTATGATATCTTTTGACATCTTATGCAACAAGTTATCAAACAGCAACGCCTTCTGTCAAAGATACAAAGAACAATACAATTGCAATTGTTTATGCATAAAAAATATACGATTGGAAAATAAAAATATCGCTAAACCACAATTAGACTTCTAGAAAATTTACGATGTGTAGAACACGTATAATTTGTACAAAATGATATAAAATGTTTTGTGTTTATTTTGTACTCATAATTTTGTGGTTAATTAAATATTAGGAACTTTTTTTATTAAAATAAAAGTATTTACAAGAATTACGTGTAAACAAGTAATAAAACATTTCATGATTCATCTAGATAAGAAATTAACGTAAAAGAATTTTGCTGTTAAGGTGTTTACTTAATATAAATTGCTTTGATAACGATGTCGATACTGCATTACTTTTCTGTTTTTAACCGAAATAAATTGTCCTAATTACTACAATTTTCCCTAGTTTAGTCACAGCTACATTTTACCGTAGAGAATTAAAATAGGAAGCGATGGAGACTGGAAAAAAAATAGAAATTAATGCCGTTATCTAATTCCTTTTTCATTTCTACAACAATTGAAGTAATGTAAAGATTTACCCTCTTATTTATTACTTTTAACGATGATTAAAAGCATTATGATTCTAAAGTGAATAATTAAAAGGTAAATGAAAAATCATTTATGTTAATGATAATGGAAGGAAAAAATAATAGCTAATATTACAAAACTAATTAAAATTCTCTGTCTAAAAAACACCGTTCACCAGACGGGAAACATAGAAGTAAATTATAATTTTGTGTTATGATATCATTACTTCGTTATTATAATATTAAATTAAAACACGTAGTTAAAATATAATATATTTATTTTCATCCTACAGGGAACACTGAACACGCATACACATCTATATACATCCCATCTAAATCTTATTTTAAGCGAGTCTTAAAGCTCTTCAATAAATCTTTAGTTGGATCAATAATAATAATAATATTAATGCCTCGCACCCGTTGCCGGGTATTATTGAGAGAGTGAATGGAATTGTGTATCTTGCCGATGGTGCCATCTAAGGTGACTGTAAAGGCTGATCCTGAACAGGCACACTTTGTCACATTTGGGACAAGGCCGCATCTCCTTTATAATAGGTCTGCGAGTTGTTCGACTTTGCGGGCCGCAATAGCCATTAATGATTTTCTGGCATTTCATGCGGTCACCCGCCATCTTCTCCCAGTCATCTTGAGCGTTGATGTCCTTCAAGGTGTTGTGCAGGACATCTTTGTATCATTTCCGCTGGCCTCCCCTCTTTCTTTTATACTGCAAGTTCCGGAAAGGTAATGTTCTTAGGGAGTCGGCCTTTATTCATGCGAACGACGTGTCCTGACTTGTGAAGTTGGGCGCGAGGTAGTAGCACCTCAATATTCTGACGACCCGCTCTCTCCAGAATCTCCTTGTTGCTGATTTTGTGGAACCTTTGTGGAAGTTGGAATAATACTGATATATATAAATATTTAAATTTCCGTCCTTTAAGATCATGATTTTTTCTCATTTTTTTTTATTTTTTAGATAGGGTAACTTTATATACCTACTAAAATTAATATGATAATTTTATACGACACATACCGTCTCTTATAGTATATTCAAATGGCCATAAATTAAATTCTAAGCTTCATTAACTACAATAAAAAATAATTATTATTATACCGTTTTTTGTCTTTATTTGATTTGGATATTTTGAGAACACAGAAACTATAATAATATTTTAAATAACATTAGTAAAGATAATTAAGTTTTGTTACTAATTAAACGAGAATGAGAATCAAGAATATCTTTGTTTATATAAAATTAAGTATGTATAATCAATCAACAATGATTGCCGAGCGCTTTCGCTTTACGGCATCTTCCGAGCAGGAGTTATTTAAAACTCTTTGTATAGTTACGCGGCGGCAGAATTGCCATCCACACTTCTCAGCATTATACAACCAGATAAGTCTCCATATGATCAGTCATGATCACACAAAAACTTAACAGTCTAATGCCGGGAAAAATTCACCTATCCAGATATACAGGATATCAAAGGATTAGGCTCAAAACGCGGGATCAAAATACCAGCATTGTGCCTGAAATATCTGTGTTCAGAAACTTTTTTACAATATTACAAGTGTTTATTATAATAGATTTTTGAATTTTAATGTACAAATTAACCGGTAAATCTAATTTTTGTAAATTATTTATTAAAGATTTCGGAGTTACCCCTGTAGCTGACATGACTAAAGGTATTATATAAACGGACCTAGAATGCCAAATATTTTTTATTTCTCCTGCTAGTTCTGTATATTTACGTATTTTTTCAGCGACGGTTGTTTGTATATTATGTGTATTTGGGACAGCGATGTCGATTAGGTACGTTATTTTATTACGTTTATCATGTAATACTAAATCGGGTCTATTATGATGTATTTGTATGTTTTTATTATTCATTGATTTCAAGTAATACTATAGTTTCAGTACATCTAATAAATGACGACTTATTTAAAATACTCTAATTAAATGTGTATATTAAGTTTATCGAGATTTTAGCTTTCGAAATGTAAGAATTTATTTATTTCTCTCATCTACGGCCTTAGCCTTTTACATCAATAAGGTTAACGTGAGCTCCCGTGGTAGTACCTTGCCACGGCTAGCTTGGGGGCCACGTTACAAGAAAAGTTCCTCTTAAGTAGGTGGGTACTAATATACAAAATAAAAAAAATAATAATTATAATTATAAATACGATTTATTCAAGGGAATAATTTATATGCATGGACCAATGCAAAATAAACACAAACAATAACACTGACGTGTTCACACAGTAAAAAAAAACACATGTAAGTACTATTATCATATAGTAATAGAATATAAGTAATGTACAAAAATTATAAATAAAAAACAATTACTTCTTCGTTGCGCTGGCTAAACGCGAGGGCGCGACCCTCAGCGATTGTAGTACAATTAACACAAAGTCTATATATGTGTCACGAAGAGTCCAGTTGCAGTGCACAAATAATAGTTCCCGATGAACAACTTCACAATGGAATATTTTATCAATAGTCTATTAATCACTCGTCGAATATATGATATTGCAATCAAATTAAAAAAATAGTCTCAGATGATAATAATGAAATTCACTTTTCGATTTATTTCTCACTTTCGATGAATCACTTCTCACTTAGGTATTTGTATATCGTAAATACCTAGCAGACAAGGCGAGTACTATATCGGTGTTACGCGCACGGATGTTGAAAAACTTCTGAACTCGCGTCCTTGAACTGCGCTGGCTTATATAGTTCTCCGGGGCGGCAGACAGAGACAGAAATAAAATTGTTCTGTCTCCTTCTATGTCCTTGTACTTTTCTTCAATGGCAGTATAAAATAGTATGTATTTTAAATTTGATTGCTTTATCATAATATGAAGAATATTCAAATTATTAAAATGCGATGTTTTTTCTTTCTTGAAGTTACAGCCGTTTTTCGGAAGATAATTATCAAACAAGATTATTTACATACATTTGAATTATGGAACAAATACATAACTTATCTTAACATATGCAAAATTATTTACAATCAATTTTCACCTAGATATCTACATCTCTAAACAACAATTTATTTAATTAAATACATTTTCATGTTCTTTTGATATACATAGGTATCGTAGAATTTTAAAACAATAGTTATGACTCTAAGATTACCATAAAGTTTGATCCTATACCTACCGATACAATTTACTTAGCAACATCAATTTATAATTTACATACTCGATCTACTTTAAATATAAAACAAATCTCAATTGTAACATATCGTCATAATATATTATTGAAATCATTAAATATTATTAGTGTACACCTCTGTCTATCAACAAGCAATTATTTACATATTAAACATTATTCTTTCTTATAATATCCAATTATTTACATACGTCCTTAATCAAATTTATAATTACAATTGTTTTTTTTTTTTTTTTTTTTTTTGATATGCAAAACTTTCTTTATACCTATCTCAATGCCAGATATTAAGTCCAAATTATATTTTCCAATATAGTGACAATATCCCATAAGTCGGGTGACTTGATAGATATTTATTAGATATAATGAATCAGTGATACAATTAATCATTGGATGAACACATCTATATAATTATAAAAAAAATTAATTCTTTCCATACTAGTAAATATTAACTACCTACTATATTATTTACATTTTTACATATTTAAACATTTCTTTTACTCAATTATTTACACAGGTTAGGTATATTTTAGGATCTCTCATAATGTATTATCACATACATCATATCAAAAATCATACAAAATAAATTACAATTAAAATATTACTATACCTAGCGCGGACATTAGTCATTATTATTAAACAGGTGTAAAAACAAAACACTTTGTTAAACAAAAGGGAATATCATAAAGCCATTAAGATTTTTGTAGAAAAAGTTACAACAAAATAAAATTACCCAGCTGCTAAGTGAGTAGTCACCAGAACTCTCATTGTTATATGGGATAGTTATAATCCTGCCATTGTTTATTTAACTTTCACTAATACATACAATAGTATCTAAGTGCAGGTAGATATATAGGTACATAAAAATAGATGCATCAATATTTGGATTTTTCTAGACTTTCTTGCGAACTCTATTATTTGAAATAAATATTCCCGTATCAACAAAACAATATTATATTCATCATAATGTTTTCCGTCATAATTAATTGGCAATGCATATCAAATTCGACACCCCCTTCTTGACGGAAAAATTATGTTCAATGATACTTAAATTATTCTTAACCAATTACAAGTCCCGAAAAAATTACATCATTCTTAAATTATTACATATACAATCAATAATGTGTGCAAACTAGATAACCAAGGTATGTACCGATATATTTAAAAATTTACTCTAAACCCGATAGGCGCCAACTCATTCTTCTTATTTAGATGTTCGACGGAGAACGAGTAAGACCGTCATGCTCAATGATAATATTATCGGCAACACACCTGTATTATCCCATCTGCACACCACATATTAGGCAAAAAAAAAAAAAAACATAATTATTGCCAACTTATAGCCTATATACAGATCATCTTAACTAATGTTGTGTGAACACGTCAGTCCTACCTATCTATTATATACAATTATTTACAACTTAACACTTATCTTACCTACATGTTATCCTAAGCTTACCTAAACTCTACTTAAACTGCGCAGTTTAACTAATATTTACACTAACTACCTTTCTACATACACGCACCTACCTAACTATTTATATATTTACAATTGATTAATTATGAAAGAATTATTTATATTGCACTCATATTTACACGCGATGATTTAAGGATACTAGGTATTTACAATTACAATTTACAACGAGTATGATTTTTTTTAAGAGACACGTATAATATATTTACTCAACCGTTTCTTCTAATAGCTCTGCGCCAACTTCCTCTTGTACAGACTCGATGTCTTCCGTAGTGTTTGGGGCTGATCGAAGGTTATCTACGTGAACCTTGATAGGCTTTCCACGTCTGTCAATCCAATATACGTTTCCTCGGCCAACTGACATCAAAACAGAGTAAGGCCCGGACCATTTTGGCGCAAAACCTCCATGAAACCCAGCTAAGTGATTTGAAAGAGGATGTTCTTTCATCATTACCTCTTGGCCGGTGGTAAATTTAGGTATGGTGGTCGTCGCAGACGCATATTTCTCACAATAACGTGCTTGATTTAGACGGATCAAATTATCCTCGGCTGTTCGGTCACGTACTTGTTCCACTTGATCGTTATCCGATGTAGGTATATGTGCCCATTCTCCTGGCTGCTTCTGTTCATATCCTAATAAGGCCTGTGATGGAGTTACTCCTGTAGCGTCGTTACGTCGTCCTCGAAGCGCTCCGATTATTCGAGGTAAACACTCATCCCAATGACGATGTTCTCTATTGAGAAGATGAATTCTTAATCCCTTCTTGATTTCCTGGTTTCTTCTCTCCGTTATGTTCGCTCTGGCATGGTAAACTGCAGTGGTCCAATGTTGGCATTGCCAACGCTCGATGGCCAACTTCCATGATCTATGTATAAATTGTCGTCCATTATCTGAGAGTATGGCCCTAGGATAACCATATCGTGAGAATACTTCCGTTTCCAGGATCCTTACGATTTGAGATGCTTGTCCAGTCTTGATTGGAAATGCTTCCACCCACTTGGAAAACATATCGGTGACTACCAGTAGGCACTTGTTTCCTTTCAATGAACGTGGATAAGGCCCCATTAAATCGACTGCTACAATTTCAAAAGCATGCTGCGCTTGGTATGCTCCTAAGGGAGCATGTGGACGGTCGGGCAAAGCTCTTGCTTTTGCGCATACCATGCATCTTTTTACGTATCGCCGTATATCACTGTTCATTCCGGACCATAAATAGTATTGTCGGACAGCTCTGATCGTCTCTTTCTCTCCAGGATGTCCTGCTCGACACCCATTATGATAACTTTTGATCACTTTCGAGATCATAAATTTAGGTACGATCATTTTCTCTGTCTCACCATCTTCCATAGCACGATAAAGGCAACCGTCACGTAATCGATAAAATTGATTTTCTGTATTGGGATTGGAATTGTCCGCCGAAACTTGATGCTCTAAGCTACTGATGAGCCTCATAATCCTAACATCAGATCTCTGAGCCATACGCACTTTATCTGCTAATCCTATGGTAATATCTTCGTCACTGGAAGCTTGATGTTGACGTGACGATCCTAATTCATCTTCAATATGCATCACTTGTGGAACATTGGATCCTGTCTTCCAGCCTTCCTGGTGTACTGCTGGATACATGGCTCTACTAATTTCCGTATCTGGGTAAGTAAGAACTTGCTCGGGGCTACGAGAAAGATAATCCGGAAGTTGATTCTTCTCGCCGGGACAATGTTCAATGGTGAAATTATATTCTTGAAGAAGCAATGCCCACCTTGTAAACTTGGCTCGTTCATCCTTGGCGCTGTCCAACCATGTTAAGGCTCTGTTGTCGGTCCTCAAGATAAAATGTCTACCTTCTAAGAAGGCACGGTATCTTTTGATAGCCCACACTGCGGCCCATGCTTCTTGCTCATTGGAGTGCCATTTTCGTTCAGCGTCAGTAAAACGAGCACTTGCATAAGAGATAACATCTCTACCACCATCTGAACGTTCATGAAATAATACTGCTGCAACACCCAGCATGCTTGCGTCCGTTTGTAAAATAAACTTTCGGGTAAAATCAGGTCTGCATAGGGTCTTTGGCTTAGTCATCTCAACCTTGATACGCTCCATTGCTTGGTTAGCACGTGTATTCCATTTAAATGGTCTTTTAACACTTAACAAATCTGTAAGTGGTGCTGCTAATTCAGAGAAACGAGGTATATACTCCCGCAGCCAGTTGCATAAACCTAGAAAAGCGCGTAATTGTTTTCTGGTTGTTGGGACAGGAGTGTCCATTACGCTAATCTCGTGTACCTTTTGTGCCTGGTTTCCGGAAGCTGTTACAACATGGCCCAGGTAGTCTATTTCCTTGGTGACAAGTTTACATTTATCGGCCGCACATCGAAGACTATACTGTTGTAATCTTTCCATAACCAACCGTAGATGACGTTTATGTGACTCCCAATTTGGTGAATATATTATCAGATCGTCTAAGTAAACAAGTACAAATTCTCGTAGGTAACCTGCAAGCACTTCCTGCGACATGATCTTCTGAAAGGTTCGAGGAGAACCCTTCAAACCAAAAGGCATAACTTTAAATTGATATGACGCGCCATCAGGCGTGGTGAACGCAGTATAAATCTTGGAATCCTCATCCATTGGCACCTGCCAGTATCCCTTCTGTAAATCTATTGTTGAGAATAACTTTGCGTTACCCAAGTCTTTAAGTGTCTCATGAATGATAGGTAAGGGAGAAGCTGCATCTTCGGTGACGTCATTCAGTTTTCGGTAATCTACACAAAATCTATACTCGTCTTTGCCTTTCTTGGGAACCATAACGATTGGAAAGCTGTACGGAGATCTGCTTGCTTCAATTACTCCATCCGCTAGCATTCCTTCAAGTTGGGGGTAAAAGTTACGTTTCTTAGCATCTGACAGCTTATAAGGTGGAAGTCTAATAGGTGCGTTATCCCGCAGTGTGATGGTGTGAGGTTGTAACGGCGCAGGACCAGCATATGGCAAGAAGATATCCTTAAATTCATCCAGAATCTCGTTCAGCTCCTCATGTTCGGTCCTGGACAATGTGGCTGGTAGTTCTGGAAACTCTACTTTTCTTGAATCGATACCAGCTCTTCTTACTGGCAAAAGGTGCGTTGTCATCCGTTCCTCTCTTCCAAAATGTAAACATCCTCGATACAGGTCCAAAACTGCCTGATGTTTAGCCAACCATTCTATGCCAAGAATTATGTCTTCCCGGAGATCTTCTGATACCAAAAACTCCTCCCCCATTATTGCCTCCTGTACCTGCATCCTCAATGAAATCGTTCCATGTACATCCATACGCGTACCGAAATTTGCCAACTGCAATTTTTTTATGGATGTATTTTGTACATTTCCCTCTACCAGGGATAACTTGATAAGGTTGTGGGATGACGCTGAATCTACCAATGCAATTCGCTCCTTGCCGCTTATTTTTATTCTTATCTTAGGAAGAACGACACGCCCAGGGTTGGTGATGATATTACACTCAGGAGTTACTTCAACTTCAATGGCATCGAAGTCTTCTACAGGCAGCCTCCTTGGAACATGCATATCCTCCACTTGGATATGTCCGTGGGATGTGTTATCCACGCTTTGTTCACTCTGGAGACTCCTATTTCCTCTTCCTTCACCATCCGAGTGTATCATCGCTTCGACAATAACTGTCTGTACTGCTGGCTCTTCGTCTGGGTGGGGTTCTTCGATGGTGGCCGTATCTCTTAATCGCGGTGCCCTTGGGTTGGACGAGGTCCGAACTGTCCTTGACCCGGGCGTTGTCCGTTTAAAGGCCGATTATTAGATTGAGAAGCTTGCCCGTTATGTGGAGAATTTCGTCCGTTTCGTCGAGAATCTTGTCCGTTATGCTGAGTGTTTTGTCCGTTATACTGAAAGCTTTGCGAGTTTTGTTCGTTGTTCCAGGAGTTATGATTGCGTCCGTTATTTCGATAGTTACGATAATTGCGTCCGTTATTCCGAGAGTTATTTCCGTTGTACCGTGGGTACTGTCCGTTCCGTCTCGTATTGTGTTGCACATTGTTATCGCCTCTTTCCATCGGTTCATCTTCTCTCTCCTCCCTGTGTGTTGTTTCTTGATAAAGAGCTTCGATTGGCGAGTCAATGTCCTTCACCTTTGTCCATAATTCATCAAAACTACTCCCGACGTTCCTTCCGATCCTTTCACGATATTTCAAAGTCATAAGTCCGACAGTACGAAGTAGTAATGCGTGTTTCCAAGGTTTATCCCCGTACACGTTGGAATATACCCGTGCTTTTCTTTCGAGAAATGCAATTCCTGACTCACGAATGCCTTGTTCATTTGTCAAGATATGTGATTTAAGGGCCGTCCTGTATTCCTCACCGGTGTATCTTGCTAAAAAGAGACTTTTAAATACGTGCCACCTAAAATGGTTACTTCCTGTTCTCTGCCACCAAAACTGAGCCGATCCCTTAAGCTTTTTAGCTACTTCTGCAACACGGTCATCTTCATGTATATCTATTTTTCTGAAATAGGTCTCACAGTACCTAATGAATTTATCTGGTGATTCTTCGGGCCTTCCCTCGAAAGTCATAGGAACGCCGTCCCTCCTTTCATTCATTACATATATGACCTCTCGCTGTATCGTTTGACTCTCCTCTTCATGTTGGCTTCTAGACGTATTTGAATTTTCCCCGGACTCCGTGGTAGTTCTTCCCGAACTCCTTAAGTCCTCACGAGATACAACAGACATAAATACATATTTAAACAAAAATAAAAATCCACCGATCCCTATAGTTGCACCACTCACAATAAGAGGAAACATTTTGAACGATTTATTATAATAACACAATAATCAGGTTCGTTTTAGCGATTATACCGATGATAGGTATTTTTTCGCTAAATCCACCACGTTGAGACCGCCAATATAACGTGAGCTCCCGTGGTAGTACCTTGCCACGGCTAGCTTGGGGGCCACGTTACAAGAAAAGTTCCTCTTAAGTAGGTGGGTACTAATATACAAAATAAAAAAAATAATAATTATAATTATAAATACGATTTATTCAAGGGAATAATTTATATGCATGGACCAATGCAAAATAAACACAAACAATAACACTGACGTGTTCACACAGTAAAAAAAAACACATGTAAGTACTATTATCATATAGTAATAGAATATAAGTAATGTACAAAAATTATAAATAAAAAACAATTACTTCTTCGTTGCGCTGGCTAAACGCGAGGGCGCGACCCTCAGCGATTGTAGTACAATTAACACAAAGTCTATATATGTGTCACGAAGAGTCCAGTTGCAGTGCACAAATAATAGTTCCCGATGAACAACTTCACAATGGAATATTTTATCAATAGTCTATTAATCACTCGTCGAATATATGATATTGCAATCAAATTAAAAAAATAGTCTCAGATGATAATAATGAAATTCACTTTTCGATTTATTTCTCACTTTCGATGAATCACTTCTCACTTAGGTATTTGTATATCGTAAATACCTAGCAGACAAGGCGAGTACTATATCGGTGTTACGCGCACGGATGTTGAAAAACTTCTGAACTCGCGTCCTTGAACTGCGCTGGCTTATATAGTTCTCCGGGGCGGCAGACAGAGACAGAAATAAAATTGTTCTGTCTCCTTCTATGTCCTTGTACTTTTCTTCAATGGCAGTATAAAATAGTATGTATTTTAAATTTGATTGCTTTATCATAATATGAAGAATATTCAAATTATTAAAATGCGATGTTTTTTCTTTCTTGAAGTTACAGCCGTTTTTCGGAAGATAATTATCAAACAAGATTATTTACATACATTTGAATTATGGAACAAATACATAACTTATCTTAACATATGCAAAATTATTTACAATCAATTTTCACCTAGATATCTACATCTCTAAACAACAATTTATTTAATTAAATACATTTTCATGTTCTTTTGATATACATAGGTATCGTAGAATTTTAAAACAATAGTTATGACTCTAAGATTACCATAAAGTTTGATCCTATACCTACCGATACAATTTACTTAGCAACATCAATTTATAATTTACATACTCGATCTACTTTAAATATAAAACAAATCTCAATTGTAACATATCGTCATAATATATTATTGAAATCATTAAATATTATTAGTGTACACCTCTGTCTATCAACAAGCAATTATTTACATATTAAACATTATTCTTTCTTATAATATCCAATTATTTACATACGTCCTTAATCAAATTTATAATTACAATTGTTTTTTTTTTTTTTTTTTTGATATGCAAAACTTTCTTTATACCTATCTCAATGCCAGATATTAAGTCCAAATTATATTTTCCAATATAGTGACAATATCCCATAAGTCGGGTGACTTGATAGATATTTATTAGATATAATGAATCAGTGATACAATTAATCATTGGATGAACACATCTATATAATTATAAAAAAAATTAATTCTTTCCATACTAGTAAATATTAACTACCTACTATATTATTTACATTTTTACATATTTAAACATTTCTTTTACTCAATTATTTACACAGGTTAGGTATATTTTAGGATCTCTCATAATGTATTATCACATACATCATATCAAAAATCATACAAAATAAATTACAATTAAAATATTACTATACCTAGCGCGGACATTAGTCATTATTATTAAACAGGTGTAAAAACAAAACACTTTGTTAAACAAAAGGGAATATCATAAAGCCATTAAGATTTTTGTAGAAAAAGTTACAACAAAATAAAATTACCCAGCTGCTAAGTGAGTAGTCACCAGAACTCTCATTGTTATATGGGATAGTTATAATCCTGCCATTGTTTATTTAACTTTCACTAATACATACAATAGTATCTAAGTGCAGGTAGATATATAGGTACATAAAAATAGATGCATCAATATTTGGATTTTTCTAGACTTTCTTGCGAACTCTATTATTTGAAATAAATATTCCCGTATCAACAAAACAATATTATATTCATCATAATGTTTTCCGTCATAATTAATTGGCAATGCATATCAAGGTACATACATAATTTTTTTACAATAATCAACACATACCCAAAAACAAACAACAAAAATAAAACCTCAATGGATCAATGAAACATTATATATATATATATTGGTATTATTAGTACATTAAGCTCATATCTAATAAGCTTAAGATATAACACCATTTAAGATTTAGCCATCATATTTTGAGGTTTTAAACAATGCTACGCAATCTCATTTATACCTTTTAGATGCATTTTAGTAACAATTTTGAAATTTTGATTATTTTGAAAATTATCAAAATAATTCAGATTTATTCTGCTTAGTAAAAGCATTTTGAAAGAAAATGACTTTATAATATGTTACAATAAAAATAATTCATACAATGTAGGTTTCTTATGTATGTAATATCTTATACCACTAAGCGGATTATTTTCAAATGAACTTAAGCAGTAAAATTAAATATATATAGGCATGCCATAATACATCATATGAGATTGTAAATTAATCAGGATAAAGTTAAATTGAAAAGAGATTTGCGCGGTTCTATCTTCTCGATAATATAAAACTAATTAAACCATATTTTATTATGTTTTTAGTAATTGAGAATGCGTTTGATTAGAAATTGGTGATTTTATTATTGTGTAATGTATGTTTTGATGTAAAAGACGTTAGCCGTTTATTTATTAAATAAATAACTAAACAAAACATTATATTCATTTTAGCATATGAGTTTTTTGCTTATTGACATTTACTTACAAATAAATACAAAGGGAATCAAAATCAGTGGTTATAGCTTACGAAAAAGGAATATGGTTATTCTATGGAAAGCATTAACATCATATTTATTACGTGTGTTTATTCCACTGACGTACTCAGTTGTGAGAGATATCATGATGGTACAAATAGATAGTTGGACTATAAATATACAGCACAGTGGTACCTCGACATACGAGCTTAATTCGTTCCGCATCCTTCCTCGTATTCCAAATTACTCGTATCTCAAAGCAAATTTCACCATTGAAATTAATTAAACTTCCATTAATCCGTTCCAGCCCCCAAAATGTCACCCCAGTTATTTTTGTTACGTGTTTTTGAATAAGAAAGATGTATTTATAAATGACAAATATTGTACAAAAACATAATAAAGGAGAATGTAAAGAAATAATCTAAATTTATCAAGAGTTACTTTCGCTTAAAATAGTAATCGTGGCGAAAAAGGCAAAGACCGTCACTCGTCTTTGCCTTTTTCGCCACGTGTTTCTCACATTCACCTGAAGGCCGTTTGAAATAAACATGTCAAAAGAGGTTTGTTTCTTCCTCCCTTTCAGAATGTTCCGGAAATGAGTTGGGCAAGTGTCATTAAATAGCTCGTATCTCAAATTTTGCTTGTATTTTAAAGCAAAAAATCGCTCTACGGCTCGTATCTCAAAAATACTCGTATGTTGGGGCACTCGTATGTCAAGGTATCACTGTATATAAATATATGTGGAAGAGTATTAATAGAATGATAGGTATACTTAACATACATCCAACATTCAAGTCCATTGCTGTGGAACAAATTTCCCTATGATTTGCGAACTCTGGAAAGTGTGGAGGTGTTCAAGGCAGGGTTAAAGACCCTATTCATCAGGAGGTGTTATGATTCTTGAATGGGCCCTTGTGGTGGCCTTTCCACAAAACGGTGCATCTTAAAAAATTGTCTAGTATATAAAATTTTTAAAACAAGACGATTCACTTACAATTTATTGTAACTTTACCTTCAAAGATAAAGTTGTTCTATATATATTAGTAAATATTATCATTATGATTTTTAAGAAACCTTTTTAACGAAAAGGTTTCCTCGTTATAGATTCACTTGAGAAATAATAATAAATTATTCCTTTCTGCCAAAGCAGCGCGCGATAGTAATTTCAAGCAATATCTCGCTGCTTCCACTCTCGCTCATATTATGTACTGTACTGTACAATGTATGTACGTAATACATACTATCACCACTATATGTTTCATATGTTCTCGTGAAACGTTTTATATCCGAATGAACGTTTTATCTTCATTCCGTTACTAACAATAAACTAAATGGCAACATAAAAGTATTGCTTACGTGTGATAACTTGCATATACGTATACCACGTAGCTTACATTTTACTCCGGCTTTTAAATAAATTTATCAAAGCGCATTTCACACAGCGAAGATAATCATATACCCTGCAGGTTAATTATTTTATTTTTTACTATATTAAGACTTTAATAACATTACAATAAACCTTCCTACATATTCTTAAAGCTTAACAGTATACAAGTAAACAAAATAATTTATTTTTAGTTGCTGATATCAATCAGTGTGATTTATGTTTAATAAATCATTTATACCGAAAGAACTCGAACACAATACAATAATGAATACTGATTTCATATAATATGTAGGGGCATTTAATAACCAAATTTTGTTTGATTGATGACCGCTATTTAAAAAATAACAGAAAAATCCAATAAAAAATACAACAATATTTTTATGATTTCGTTTTTATTACTTTTGTTCAATATTTGTGGCGATGTATATAGAAATTACTAATGTATATAGTTATGGAAAACAAGTCATACCTAACCTTCATTGATTTAATAATATGCTTTAAATTTTTTCTATATAATTAAGAAAATTCTATATATATATATATATTTGTCATATTTTACTATTTATGTTAACTGTTGTTTGATTTTCTTTAGACGTACAGTGCCGCTAGTAATGCGAGTGCTTACAACTAAGTATTTGATATCATCTTGAGTAATACATTGAGTTCAATGAGGGGTAGTAAATACTCAGATTTCTTCACGTCTCCCATGTTCCTACATTATACTTTAATCTTACAGTTTCCTGTACCTCACTCCGTCTCTCTCTCGCTCTTTCATCTCGATATGTCGCGCTCCAGGAGTTATTCAAAGTATCTTCTTAGGAGTAATTTGCACATTTCATTAAAGATATGAACATAATATGTAAAAGAATTAAAACATATTTTAATATTTCAGACATGAAATATCTTTTGTTTGTGTTCATGGAAATGATACATAGATCTATGAGAGAGAGGTAATCTGTGTATAGTTCGGATAGTTTAGTCATCTTTGAGTCAACCTTTGAATAAATTAGTCACCAGTTGACATTTTCAGTATACATTTGATCGCTTCAAGTATCAAATTATTAATATTTGTGTAGAATAAAATATATAAATGTGACAAGAATACATCGTAATAAATCATTTCATTACTTTTGAAATATACCTACCTATTATTATCTTCCTTCCTTATTCTCGATGAGTTACATATGTTGTTGGGTATATTTTTCTTTTTTTTTGTTGATTTCCATCTTTCGGACCCTTCAAAATATTTTTCCACTGGTGCTAACTAAACTAGTCAGAATAAAAGTGGAAAATCGCCGGAACTCTTATGATTATTTTTAAATTATATAACTACAAGAAAATTATAAAAAAAAACATAGCCAATGATTCCTCAATGTTTTATTCAATATTCAGAATATCTTTTAGGTCTCAATAGATAACGGGAATAATCAATGTAATCATATTAAAATGTTAAACATATATGTTAATTGTTTTAATAGTTAAATGTTAATTCGATTACAATAAATTTGTGATCAGTTAAAAACATCACAGTACTCATATTTTCGTTTCGACACAGATTCCGGACTTCGATCGATTTTCTGAACAGATCTAAAATTCTCTTTCCGTAATTATATTATCGTACATTCTATTCTATTATGTTCTAATGTCATCCGCTAATTTACGAGTGATCACGTTTCCATATATTTAAAAGCTTGTTAGGTATACTCTCACAGAGTAAAATACAAATTCAATTGAATTTTTCTTCACATAATAATAAATTTCACAGACCTCACAAAATCTCTTTACAAATTTTATTATGTAATTGCATCAATATTACTCGATTGTACCTCACTCAAACATACTTCAGTAGGTAGATAGGTATGTTATCAAAGGCTCTATTAACCTAATTAATTTAGATGAACATAATATTATTCAATAAATTATACGAATAAAAAGCAAAAGGATCTATGAACCTACATATATGTGTATTGATATAATATATCTGATGTATTTATTTTCCTTTTTATAAAATTTTATATAAATTTTATATAACATATGCAGAGACGTTCTGAAATAAACATAAATTTCTTCTTTTTTTAGTACGAAATATAAAATTTCTTAAACGAGTTCATACATAGACAATAGAAAAAGTGTTCATAGATGGAAATATGAATAAAATGTATAAACAGAAACATCCATACAAATTATATATGTGTAGCATGTCACTCTTCTAACAGAGAACATTATTCTTCACATTTTTACTCGCTGAACTTTTTCCTCTCGTAAGAAATCCCACTTTCTTTTGACGTGACATTTCCAACAACGTCGACGTGCGGTTGATTCTTATTTCTCAGAAACCCGCACTTGTCCCCACTTTCACTCTTCTCGTGTCGCCAAGTGTGCAAAATAACAAATTTTAATCGAGCTTAAGTGTTCTTCCCGTAATATATCATTTTTCGTTATACCTTCGACATTTTATTTGAATGTATGTGTATTCTCTATAACGTTCGAATGTATTTCAAAAGCATTTGAAATTTTCACATAGCCTTTGATGATTACCGCACACCAAAAATTCCAGCCTCTCGCAGCAGTTATGACTAGAAGATGATATAATCAATGGATTTATATTTCAATAATGGTACCGCTAAAATAATAATAATAATAACTATTATTATTACGCATGATATAGTTATATATTATAGTTATTATTATTATGTGTAAGTTTTCTATTATCAATGATATCTACTACTAACTTTTCCCTATTAATAAAGGTTTCTATCACTTTTACTTGCTTTATAATATGCACTTATAAGCATGATTTGAAATGTACTCAATCTACGGAATTGGTTTATATTTAGTAATCAGTGTTTTATGTCTTATAATTTTTATAAAACTATTTGTCTATGCCATTTAAGATGAAAATAACAATATAAAACAATACGTATCTTCATAGAAAACTTCATCGGAAATCGTTCTTAATACAAGTCAGGAAAGTTCGTTGTTATAGAACATGCATAATTTAATCCTGTCAATGCACTGTTTTAATATAGCTTTTACTAAACTTGTAGTTTCAAAATGAGTATAAAGAAACTCTTAGAAACTACCTAAATAATAATGTTTTATTTTGACGCATAAACTTAAATAATGTGTCCACGTTCTTAGAGACGAAGCGATTCAGTTGCAGCGGAATTTAGAGCTTAAGATGTAAGCGACCATAAGAAGAATGAAGAAATAAATAATGTATTATATTTCTTAGTAGCACAGAGAAAACTTTTTGCATGTTTATTACATGCAATTTTACTAACATGCTACCCTGGCTAGCTACTCTACTAGTGATAGTAAAGTAGCATTGAAGGAGACCCACCGACCACCCGGATAGCGCAGAAGTCTGGGGACTTCCATTTATCCGAATTCTACACTGCACAAAGTTTGTCCACACCGGAGGCGCCATAGTGGGCAGCCTGAGGGGCTGGCCGGCCAAAAACAACCCCGTGTGTGGAATCTTTTGACTACACTCCTTCGATGTCCCTCTAGCCGAGAGAAGCAAATACATTCACAATTTATTTAAAAAAAAAACTAACAATATATTTATAAAGGCATTTCCTTAACCTAGATAACAAATCAATACTCAAAACAAAATAATAGAAATAAAAATTAAAAGAAATAAAAAATGAGCAGAGAGCCGAGTTGAGGTGTCCGGAAACTTCTTTAGGTATTCATGCCGGTGAACCCGAGGGTCGCTGATACTGGAGTCTTCACAGACACGCTTCCCTCCCCAAGGGACATCCCTCCCAGACCTAAGACTCTCCACCAAGGGAGACAGGACAGCACAAAAGACGAAGAAACGAGTTCGCTCGCGACAGCCACGATCACACAAGGCAAAATCAACCATCAAGCTCATCCAGGTAAGCCGGGGGTAAGCCCGGCTCACGCAGAAGGTCCCACCGAGACACCCAGACATCCGTAAATTCCAAGAAGGCCCTGAAATTTCTCGGACTAATCATTAATTCCCCAGACCAAACGGGTCTCGGAGTATCATCACTCAGACTATCAATCATTACATCCCTCGCATCCGTCATCATTGGGCACTCCCACAGGATATGCCCCGCAAACTGAGCTCCCGTCCCACAAACACACCACGGGTCGTCCGTCAGCCCTAACTCAAAGAGCTTGGCTTTAAACTCCCCGTGTCCCGTCACCAACTGCACGGCAAAGTGATTGAAGGACAGGAAGCGCCTTTTAATCCTCTCTCTTACTTCCGGAAGAAAATCGTAGACAAGTCTAGCGGTTCTCCCCCGGTCCCATCTTTCCTGCCACACATCCAAGGTTCTTTCTCTGATTTGGCTGAAGGCCCTACTAATTCCCCTGTTCCCGGGTTCCGTCTGAACGGAAATACCAAGATATTCAGTCCCACCATCCGCCATGATCTTACGCCTGGCCACACTGTCTAGGACTTCCAAATCAGCGGGTAGCACGCCAGCGATAACAGGAAGGCCATCGCTAGCGGCAGTACGATACGCACCTGTGACGGCGAGCAGCGGGAGTCTCTGTCCCCTCAAGACTGCCGTAGATACGGAGCCTACCGAAAGTCTATGAGACCAAACCCGAGCAGCATACGTAACTTGCGCCACGTACGTCGCCCGATATATGGCCCTTACAGTCCCCGAACGCAGGCCCCATGTACCACGACTAAGTCGGCGAAGGGTGAAGAAAAGTACCTTCGCCCTCTCGGCAGTCGCTCTCACGTGAGGAAGAAAGGAAGAACCCCTGTCCAGAACAACTCCCAAGTACCGGACTTCATCGACCACCCTTACGGGTGTTCCACTCATCCGGAGAACCGGATTTCTGCCCCTTCCAAGCGCTCCCTTCAACCACATCGCGGAGGTCTTGCTCGGCGAGAAGACAAGCCTATTCACACTGCCCCACGTCAGGATGCGCTCGATCGCGGTTTTAAAATTGTCCTCAATCGCTCTCCTCGTGCTGCCAGACAGCAAGAGAAGAGCATCGTCAGCATAAGCGAAAATCGTACAGCCAGGAGGAAGATCTATTTTCAAAAGGTCATCGAAGAGGACGTTCCACAAGAATGGTCCGAGGACCGAGCCCTGCGGACAGCCCATATCTACAACCCGTTCAACCAAGTGTCCCGCGTGGGTGATCACAACTGACCTGTCGCTGAAGTAGCTGCTGATTACATTAAACAGCCAGCGAGGACATCCCCGTATCTTCAGTTTGGCCAGTATGAGTGGCCACCACGCATTGTCGAAAGCCCCAGCTATGTCAAGGAAGACACCCAGCACATTTTTCTCCTTACTGTCATCCCTCCACTTCATGCAGGCATCAATGGCGTGCTCTGTGGATAAGCCCCGGCTAAAACCAAACTGCTTAGGATCTCCCGGAACAAGGGCCCCATCTAGCCGGTTCCTCACCAAGATCTCAAGTATCTTGCCAAAGGAAGGCAGCAGAGTGATAGGCCTATACGCCTTGAGATCCGACAGAGGCTTATCGTTGCCTTTGGGGATTACCCTAAGCAAACCTCTCTTCCATACTTTTGGAAACACTCCCTGTCGCAGACAGGCCCGGAAAAGTCCCAACATTTCAGCCGGACAGAATCTCCAGACCTGCTTCACAATCACACCATTCACTCTGTCAATTCCAGGTGCCTTCTTTGGTCCTAATCTTTTGACGATTTCACCCAATTCTTGATGTGTCACATCGTCAATTTCGATTACTGACTCATCGGGGGGGCAGCGTGATTGGAAACGCAGCGCTGCATGAAATGGTGTGTCCCCCGACATTGAGTCAAGGGGCACCAGACCATCTAATAGCGCCCTGAGTGTGCCGTCAATACACACTGTTTCATTATCGCCAGAAACAATACTGGTAAGATAGTGATCAGCAGACCTCTTAGACTTAACCACAGTTCGAGTCACGGACCAAGGGTCGGCGTTTCCCGTTTCTGTTATCCACTCCTTCCAAGCCGAGGTCTTAGCATGCCTTATGGCTGATTTGAAAGAGCCCCTCGCTCGCTGGAGCCGCTCAAAGAGTTGCCTCCCAGCTGGAGAGTCCCGCAACACGCTGCCTTTTCTCACCGGGCAGAAGGCCCGTTCGGCGGATTTAAATTGGCGTCTTAAAACCGTGAGTTCCGGGGTCCACCAATTGGTGGAACGACGTCCCCCAGGCCTGCACCTTCCCAGCGCCACTGTCGCCGCTGAGACGACCGCTGAGTTAAATTTTTCCCCAGCTACTTCAGCTCCATCAGCCAAATATACATCAAAATCTCTCAATTCTTCTTTCAAACAAATTCCAAAAGAATTCCAGTTCGCCTTCGAACGCTTGAAACTCCACAGACCGTATGGTTCAATTCCCAACGAACCCCCGACAGACCAAGTGATCAGTCGATGGTCGCTGACAACCTCCCCAACGTGGACCCTCCAATTGGAGAGATCCGCAAGCAGATCATCGGTGCATAGAGTTAAATCAATCCAACTCTCCCCCATTGGCCCAGCAAACGTGGCCGGTTGACCGGCAACATTGAGAATGTTGAGGCCAGCGGAAGATATAAAATCCTCCACTGGTCCACCACTCCCAGTGCGGTCCGTGCCAGGTCTGTCGTGCCAGAGAGGCGAGCGTGCATTAAAATCACCAGCTACCAAGACCGGTCTGCCCTGCAAAGCGTCAAGAGTCCGTCTCAAGCCCCGGAGGTGTATTCCTACATTATCAGAGAACTTAAAATATACAGATATCAAGAAGATCTCGCGGCCATCGATTCGGAGGCATATACAACACCGGAACTCATCCGAAAGTCCATCCAAGAACAACGGCTGCACCTTACTGGTGTCCACCAAGAAACCCGCCATGGGACGAGACCCCTTGTCGATCACGGCAAGCGGTACATCGGCACCATCGAGGATCACTCGTGAAAACAACTGCTCCTGAACAAAAACCAATGGAACGCCCCTGCGCTGCACGGACCTTACCAAATCAATAGCAGACGCGCGGCATCGCCCTAGATTGATCTGGCCCAGCACGACGGCAGCCTCACTAGCCATTGTAATTCGTTGACTGCACCATCCTGTCAATTGCGTCCCGTAGAGCGGGACAATCCCGATCACCCGTGGGGTGGGCAGCATTCTTCCTGAAGGCTGTGCACGTGGCACACACCCTTCTTGCAATAGGGACATTGCAGTCCCTCTCTTCGTGCCCCTCTTTAGCACAACGTGCGCACACTGGAGCAGCGTGTTTGCACTCCCTCTGGGTGTGCCCATACATATGACATTTGAAGCACCTTGTGGCGCCTATGTAGTCTCTGGTTTTACAGCAACTCCAGCCCAACAATATTGCTCCGTTGGCCAGAAGCGCGGACCTGACCTGCCCGCTGCAGATCAGTATGCTGCCTATTCGTGACGCAGTCTTGGGGCCAAACTTAGCCACTCTTCTTGTCGTGGACAAAAAGGCTTCCCTACTGATGTCAGTTTTCCCTTCAATATTGGCCCTGTAGATCTCTTTCAGGAGATCCTCATCTGAAAGATCTCGTGGGGTGTCATACACCACAATGCGCGGAGATCTTCCCTTTGGCTCGGCAGCAATGAGCCCTTTGCTCTTAAGCTTCTCAGAAGCCAAGAGTTTTAGTAAAGTAGCAGTTTCAGTTTAAATAAAATAAAAGTATAATCACTGTATTTCATCATCATCATCATCCTTTCACGACATATTCCACAAGTGGGGCAGCCAGTATATCAGCCGCGTACAATAATCATACAGGCTATCTTCTCCGTAACAAACAAAAAATTAAGATGAATTTAAGATGTTAAAGTCTTCATTTTTTCAAACACCTGCCTTTTACAGGGTAGCAAACGAGATAAAAGAAATCAGTTTCACCGTTAACTTTTCAAAAATATACCTACTATCTTGACAAAGGCTATTCCGCTAGATGCTAATTTAGTTGTAGTGCAAAGAAACATTTTTCAATTCCTCTTCTTAACTTATTTGATTTAGAACGTTTTCAAAACTATGTAGAGACTTTTCATCTTCGGCAACTTTAAAGACGGCTTTATAAAGTGATTTTATTTTACGCAACAGATAAAATTATGAGTAAAAAATAATATTCAAAACAAAATATCAAGAAACAATACATGCATGTCATTTTTAGACGTTGGCTTATACCATTTATCTCAAGACAGAAGAAAAAACCTTTATAATATTATTACCTATGCTTTTCTTTTGTGTAATAAAGTAGGTATATATATAAATACACATAGTTACCTATATAATACGTAGTTACTTGTCATGCATCACGCAAGACGCACCAGGTGCTTCGTATGTAGCTCAGTCCTCACCCCCAGTTGCTTGTCACTTTCATGTGTTTGTTGTTTACAAGTACATACATGGAAAATAATTCCGCTCTTGGTCGACTGAAAAACCTAATATTCCACATACTTTCCATGACCTGCTTTATTAAGTAGGCACACAAACACAATACCTCTACGCACATCACAATATGATATACTTATAGAAAATAATCCATTAATTAATTGGTTAAATCAGTCTACATTTGTAATAAACCTTAAATTATCTCCAAATTCGTTATCGATATTGTCATGAAAAGGTTGTAAATCGGTAATACCTATTCAAAACTGATTAAAATAATTTTCCGATTAAAATTAAAGGCTAATGACACTGCATCCAATAGTGATTGGAAAATATAACTTTGCGAATAGAAATCGTATATCACTATTTTACTATCATCTACTGCAAATTATCTTTAGCATATAATTTTTCAAGTAAAAAAAATCACATACACTAGAAAAAAAATTGTTATACAAAATATTCCCAATCAGCAAATATCTATCAACTAATTTTGACATTTTGAATATGTTTCAGTATTCTACAATGCACATCCGTTAAGTAGCATTCACATTGCTTCGCTTTGGATGATCATCCAGAGTGTCAGGGTCAAACCTGTTCATCGAAAGTGAACACGTCTGTTCTCATTTGTTCATCCTATGCTTTCACTGCCGTGTCAACACTCTCAGTCATGTTGTATGTAGTTTAACATATTTTCGTACAAAAATAATAAAAAAATTCAAAAATGAAAAATAACACATAAAATAAATTAATATAGCTCTCGACTGCATAATAATTTTGTACATGATTCTGACATTCAATACAAATTCATAGAGAATAAAACAAATAATAAGATAAAACTTGTTTATGGTCGTTTCAGTGAAAGGACCTTTCATCAAAATTATGACGAGTGGTAATCTCTTTCTTCCGTCATCGCTAGTGATCACTATTGATGAAACGCCTGTTCACACTTGTTCATCTTGGAGAATCATCCGGAGTGATCACTGAAAGTGAACAAATGTGAACGACCCTTTACTTGATTATTTAAATCGCGATCGATTTCGGTAATGTGGTGTTCTCACTTTGGCGAATATCGCCAGGGCACCAAAATATCGCCGGCCATTTGAACCGTGTGAACAAAATGACAGCTAGTCTGAAACGATAAAAGCCAGTAGAAACGATATCGTCTCGAGTTGACCACCTTCCAACTTTCTCGGCCGATTGAACGATTTGCGCATGCGCAGATATGCGCGGCGTTCGTATCTATGGTAAAAGCTTTATAACCTATAAATTTTATAATGTTTCCCGCTTCGTGACAGTTGTTATCTTTTTTGTTGGTTTGTGGCGTTTGTTTCCTTAATTAAAAGGCGCCTTATAACCTCTACTATAACATTTTCGACTAAAAATAAACACTTCGCGATCTCCATCTCGACGTCCGCCATTTTGAAAACAGTGTAAAAAACAAAGCGCATCTGACAAATCGTTTCTAAATCGGTGGACTGTGTGAACAGGTGTGACGATCAATGGGCGTACGGCGAATTTTGTTTTTTCGCCTGACGTTATATTTTGAAATTCGCCTGGCGATATTCGCCAAATGTGAACACCCCCATAAACCTACCATTGACGAGCGATACAATACTCCGAAATCGATCGCTATTTAAATAATCAAGTAACGGATGTGCATTGTAGAATACTAAAAAACATTCAAAATGTCTCGTCACTGTTACTGTTACATAGATAATCCTTCTAAAATAACTGATATTATTAATTTTGAATTGAAAGATAAACTTGTCAAATAAAAAATTAAGTGAAAAATTTGAAATTCATCGAATTGCCTCTGTATATGTGAACAATATAATTATGTAATGCAACATTTTTCCTAATTCATTCGACTCAAATTACTATCTAAAAAAATATTCCCGGCATAGAACATGATAAAGTAACAACTAGTGATAAAGTATGCCACTCATTCTGAAAGTCTCAATTTGCATAGATACGGGAGGAAGCTACTTTTACGTTTATTGCATGCATTTAATGTTCAATCACTTACGGTATATATATGCCGTAATGAAATGACCGAATGGATTGAACATAATATTATATACCTGTATCTCTAAACTTCTAAAATATATATTGAGTGTGTAAACTATATTATTACCTACGTGTGTTTTCATATTATTACAATATTGCGGGTTTTGTACATAATATGTGCCTTGATGAGAAGTAATTTTAGTTACAAAGGGCAAATATCATATATCACCATTATGTGATATTGTTCATGACTCTTCGTCCTCCCATGTTGTTACCCGTGGATATGTGGTCGACCCATCGAATAATTTCAAGGAATATATCTTACCCTCGCTTACCTATTAATATTATCTATTCAGACTCAATAAGATCTCATTATATAATGTTATATTTTATATTTTTTTTCAACACATATGTACAATATTTATATACGTATATATTATAACATTTAGTCACAGATCTATTGAAAAATATATTATTTTAAATATCATTCTCTGTCGAGTATGTTTTATATTTCAATTTTCAATAAAATTTTAATATTAAACCATGCAAAATATATGATTGTGTTATTCAATGTGCTCAGAATAATATTATAGCTTATTCATCTTTAAGAAATTTGCTACGTGATCCTGCCAATCAGTCTGTTGAAAGCTACATTTCCATTACTATCTCATGATTATTATTTTTTTTCTATTCTGAAAACAAAACAGCTACTACACAATTACTGTAAATCAAGGTTATGAATCCATATTCAGTATACTAACGTTTTTACATTAAAAAGCCACCAGTTTCGAGGCTGAATTTATTTAGAGTCACGATTTTATAAGACACGCTTTTGTAACTTATATGGAAATAAGCCATAAAACTTTTGTATGATAATGTTCTATGGAGCGTAATTTTAACCTTCATTGTTGTGTTTTTGGTAGAATTTCCATCAAAAAGCCATTTTAATAAAGTCCCATTATGACACTCAAATTTATTCCTATCAACGATTTTGAATAAAATAATTTTCATTTATTATTCCCATCACATTAAGTAGATGTTGATCTAAACCCATAAACTTTATAATAGGGTTATCGGAGTTTATGGATTAAAAGGACGGAGTTTATGTTTTTGTTTTTTTTTTTTTTTTTTGGTTTTGTGTGTTTGTCTTAGTTGCTTTGAATTTTTTAAACTGTGGTAATATAGGGGGACTCTTGTGGTCTATATTTCATTTAATTTTAATTGTTGTAATACTTGTTGTGTTGACTGTTTGTTCCCTTCGAGAAAATAAATAAAAAAAAATATATATATATATATTAACCTTATGAATATTTTTATTAAATTCTTCAATCTGAAACATCCACATACGTTAGTCATTTCGGTTTAGTTTACTAACCCCAGCAACATTTTTTGTATTCTATTTTGCAATATTTCTATCATTAGTTGTTGAAATGAAATTTTAAAAGTTTTTCATTCCATATAATTTTTTTGATACTTACTATGACGGTAAAAACGCACCAAAACGTCTGGTTGTAATAATAGAAATAATTAAATATCTTCAAAATGTCCATGGTGTAAGCGAAACATTCAAGTCATAGTAGGTATGCATGTATAATGTATATACTTATACTACACTGTACAGAGTAAGTAATATTCGAAGGTTCTTTTTAACAAAACAAACCTAAATTGAGTGGATAACCACGTTTCCTAACTATGTACTTTGTTATTAATTCTTATGTAAATAATTTGTACAGCAAATTTTAAGTACTTATACTTACACATAATACAATGGAAATTCAAATATTACAACTGTAATCCTACTGAAAACAGCCAGTATAAACTTTGAATTTAAATTCAGAAATTCGCGAGTTATCTACAATATTACACCCAGTGCGTATAACTAGATATTACGAGATATCTATTACATTTTACCCAGTGCGTATAACTAGATCTACTATATATCTATAACATTACACGCAGTGCGTATAACTAGATATTACGAGATATCTATTACATTACACAGAGTGCTTATAACGAGATATTTGTGACATTAAATGGAACGTGTATAACTATTTATTACGACATATCTACAGCATTACACCTAGTGTGTATAATTAGATATTTGTTTCGACAACTTTTAAATTCTTGGATGTAAATAATTTATTAATCTTTGATTAGATTTCCGTTAATCAATTTGGTCGATTGGTATTTCAAGAAAACTGTTACAATTAGAAAACCAATCATATATCTCCATTGGAAAATCATGTTAACATAATGTTATATTCTGCAAAATCTAATCGGAAGCAGTTAGAAAGGCATTCCATCAATAAATTACGAATTGGCTCTAGGCTGGCTTAAGTTATCACTTTCGGAGTCTATCGACAACGTTCATCAATTCCACGATAGTAAACATTCCAAACTAGTACCTGTATATTCAAAACATTTGTTGCTGACTGGTCGAATTATTGAACTACCTATAATTGGGACATTTTGATCCATCTGAGATCTGAAATATGAAATCTTAAAAAAATAGCTTCTATGTTGTTCTTCAATTTCTCGATTGTTGGACCTCATATCATGACAGTGGGTATGACGGAATAGATGAACTTTGTCCATGGACACCGAAAGTGATCACTTGAGCCAGCCTAGAACCAATGCGTAAGCGTTGGGACGCCTTTCTCACTTCTCCTGATTAGATTTTGCACAATATTACATTATGTAGACATGGTTCTCCAATCGTGACATTTGATTGGTTTTGTCATCTGCACATTGTTTGCAAATCCAGTTTAAACAATAAAAAACAAATGTTCTAAACGTTTTTTCCCCTTTTTTGGTTTTTTACTTTTTTAGACATTAGTCACATTAGTTTCAATCGGTCTATAAAAATTTAGTTCGTGTACCTACTTATTTAAGGGGCCACATTAGCAAAAACGATAAAACATTCAATTTTCAACAAGTTTGGTACACAAACTCTCATAACTTGTTGACGCTACGAACATTTTGGTTTGATAAAATATGAAAAAAAAATATTGATTACCAATATCAAACTTTAACTTTAAAAAAAACTTGATTTTAGCTTCATAGTATTTTTATAAAAAAGCATATTAAGATCTAATTCGGGGGTGTGTCTGGTACATAAATGCACGAGAATCCTACAAATTTTCACATATTTATTTTAATTTTGAGAATATTAAGATAGTTATTACAATTATAGAACAACAAAAAAACTTTTTTTTTGTTTTTTTTTTAATGGATATTGACCAACTTAAAATTTTTTTTATTTTGAAACCAAAAATCACCACATGAACTCAATTTTTTGTATAGGTACTTAAAAAAGTTTGCTAAAATCTATAGTATTCATATGCTTGATAGGATGAATAAAATATATATATATTTTACAAATAATTTGTATTTTGATATAACAAAGAGTACCTAAATAAATCTCGTCAGTCTGCAATTTATTTATTTTTTAGTAAAAAACTAATATTTGTAATAAATGTTTGATTTTTTATTTTATCAAATCAATATGTTCGTAAGGGTCAACAAGTTTTGGCAGTTTTTCTATCAAATTTGTTGAAAATAGAAAATTATACCGTTTTTGCTAAACGGGGCCCTTAAGAGATCAATCGAAATCATCAACAAAGGCTACGAATTCTGTCATTCCCTTCCTTAGGATTGAATTATTATTACACTATGTACCTACTCAATAATATTAGTCATCCTTCGTTATTTATTTGTTGAAGTTTAAAAATAAGCTCATACAAAGATTTCCTCTCTGTTGAATAAATAAGAAAATCACTGTACAATTTATTTTGCAATATAATATTTGTAGTTTTTATAATATTAAGCGTAGCCTCGTGAAATAAAGAAATACATTATAAACTAGCTTTGTCATAAGAAATTACGCGAATGCAGATGATAAATGAGAAAAACTTTCACACAGCAATTAGTCATACTACAAAATGTGGTAAAAACTTAAAACTTGTAGGGAATAATGAATAAATCATTAGAAATAATTATCATTAAAAATGAACAAGTTTTGTAAATTTTACGAGTTATTATGCCAAATTACTAAAACAATTATTACATTTACTCTCTCATAAAATCACTTTTTATGTTTGGCGCGTATAGATATTTTATTGATCATCGACTTCGATATTAAAAATAATATATAACCATACATTATTGTGCACGATATATTATAGTCAACTTTAATATCATATTTATGAGAGTTTATATCTCCAGGGAAAAATAACTCACTAAAGTTGTTCTTTATACAAAACTTTTCTAAGAATATTGTCTCATTTTGGTCCTGCTAACGTAGTACATACTAACATCTCTCTGCTACACATTTGTATACGTTCTACGTAATATTATTATGTTCAGACATTCACCACCTGAAGTTCCATCATCCAACATATAATTTTATTCCTAGACTAACTTTATATTTACGTATTGGTACGTACAAGGAATGAAAAGGTTAAATATGTATTGTCCTGTAATACCTAATATTCAATATATTTTTCCATTTTGTCATAAAATATAAAAGTTGTAAATAATTATATTGATTGGTCTTGCCTTTACATACCTAGTACGAGTATGTCATCACGGCATATTTCAAAAGTGAAGTAGCCAGTAGGCCAAGCATGCAAGCTGTCCTCTCTGAGCCAACAATAAATTATGACATTCAAGAAAGTTGGCATACCTTATCGCTGAATTTAAAATGTAAAATATCATTATTTTGAACTGCCTATTACTGAATACTAAAAAAAATATGGAAATAAATGAGAAACCTATTCTTTACCAGATGCTCCTCGGCTAATTTTTACATATGTTTAAGGTTGTCTTCTGGGATCGCGTTGGCCTTCAGCTGTAATGATCCTTGTAAGAATCGTCTCTTTGTCAGTAATAATAATATATGTATTACATACCTACATAGTAAACTACTACATACAGCAAAACCACGTCTAAAATGTTTGTACTTAGGTACAACTGTATCGGAATTAATTAATTATTTTTTTTTAATTTTATTTATAGTTATAAATTTTCAGTCGTCTTATTAACTAATAAATTACTTAGTTTTCAATACAAAATGAATTTGCTCTGAGACCTTGCATCGCTGTGAAGATCTGAATTGAAAAATATCAGATTAAAGCATTTTTTCATTGAAATCTACGTGTTCAAAATCATAATTTTCAAACTGGTATAAACGACACAGCGAGTTATGTTGTATGTACAATGTTACATACAATAATAGATCGATATAGATATACCTATTACATGTTGTATTATGCTTTATAGTAGACAATTTTATGAAATACCATCTACTTCTCTCTCCACTACAAACTTTATTTGAAACCTATAGTAATAAAACTCAAATCCTATGACAAAAAAGCTTTTAGGCTTTTGTGACTTTATATACATCTTAACAGCTATTTCAATATAACTTCAGCTTTTTCAATAAAGTAAATCAAAAGTATCTCATAAAATTCTTATGGTCCTCTAAAGCTTGTTATTAATAAAATCGAGCCTAAAATATATAATCCATCTTAATATTACCTTTATTTACAAAAATTTAAAATATTTTTTAAGGCCGGCTGCTTTAATTCAATCAATCAATTACCCTTTAACGCTCCTCCCGAAAGCACAGAACAGAAACAGACTGCAACATTACGATAATCCATTTTATAAAATCGTTTGATGGCCCGGGCGATGCACATACCTCTGTCTCAGCGGAAGAAAAGTGATACGTCTGTGGGAGTGTTGCACGATCTTGAATATACGGATGATTTAGCCCTGCTTGATACATCTGTGGATGTGTTGCACGATCTTAAATATACGGATGATTTAGCCCTGCTTAATATGTACATCTGTGGATGCATTACAGTGCAACTCCAATGATCTTACTGAGAATTAATTACGTCTTAGCATTTAACATAACACTAATGGTTGTAAATACTACAATATCCCAGGTTACTAAATTTAAATACTTGATCGTGCATACGAATATACATATTATGCATATTTATTTATTTATCAGAGACACAAACAGAAATTTGACAAAATAGACACAATATAGTAAAAACAACGACGAAGGGACTATGGAAACAAATACTGCGCGACTGCTACCGCGTGATTGGTATGCACGTATTTTTGACTAATGGTCCTTCACGCGTCGTATGATTAAGATTAAGATCATCTTTAGATTTTGTCAAGAGTAACCTGACAGAGTGGATTATGCCTAAACTATTATATTTCCATCAGAAATCCCTGTCCATCGCTGCTTTCAGGACCTGACCACTGGAAATTCCAAACTAATACTCATATTTAATTTGACTCTTGTCCTTCTCAGCTTTTCCAGAGAAGCCTATCGGTCTTGTACCCTCTTCCAAAGTGTTCTGTTTTTCACATTGCCACTTGTGTCCTCTCTTTATGTAAGAGTTCAAAATTATATATCATTACATAAAAGCAATGTCTGAATTCTGAATATTGTTTATTAAATGAACACTTTATTAAATGGAAAGAAGTTAAATTCAAAGTATCTCATATTTTTATGTTATATATACATACATACATCCACCGCTATTTTTTTTATCTTTTATCTAAAAGTAAAGCACCTTATTTTGAGGGAATCAGGACAAAGTCGCCGTTCAGTTAATGAGAAAAATATTTCATCAATAAACTTGTTTCTTTGTGAAATTTATTCGAAGGAAAGGAACATCAAAAGAAATTTCACAAAAAATATTAACATTTATAGCTAATTGAAAGAGTTACAATTTTTATATTATTTTGTGGGTACTTGCTTGTAAAGAGAGATATTTGCGTTTTCTTATTATATGTAGGTACATATTTTCATCGTATCAGCCTAATTGGACGTTTTTTGTGGTTTTCATTACGTAATCATATGCTCTTTTATAATTATCTGGAAAAGACTCTGGCTTATAAAATCAAATTTAAAAATATTTCAATAATACAAACGTTTTAATACATTTTGAAAATCTGTGTTTATTTACTATCTTCTTCTTCACGTGTCTTACCGGGTCCCCCCGACGCTGACGACCATTTGAGAGAAAGCTTCCCTATCCTGGGCGGCGCGCAACAGCTCCTCCACGATTCTGACACCAGTCCACTCTCGAATGTTTCGAAGCCAGGAGAGCTGTCTTCTGCCGATCCCTCTGCGGCCCTCGATCTTCTCCTTCATGAGTAAAGTGTTTTTGTTACCTCTCATTACATGGCCAAAATATGATATTTTACGGATCTTAAAGTGGTGAACAATTCTCTATTTGCATTGGCTCTACGTAAAACATCATCATCAATTACTCTTTTGCAATAATTTAAGTCTCAGAAAGGTGAGAATATACTGCAGAACGTTTACATACATACACCCGTCTGATAGATATCTACATACTCGTACTTATGACCGAAGTAAAAAAGTTAACATATTTTGTAATAGTTTTTAAACACAACATAATCAGGGCCAACCACGTGGTATATTTCTTACACCTCCCTATAAATAGTGGACAAAGATCATACCTAATATAAGCCAAGTCTCTGCCCGACTGTACGCAGTAAAATGGAGTAAAATTTCACCTCTTATGTAGACTTTAGTTTAAATCGCGCCTCTGCGATAAACTCGCCTTCTTTATATTGGTTGCATTTGATATTGTCATGTATTTATGTGTAAAATTGCTTGTATCAATGTACAGTAAAGAATAAACAATAATAAAAATAGCATCACACCCATATGAATACATAGATCATAATTTAATAGTATCAGTATGTTGGTATAACTATAAAAGAGGAATTATATAATGTTTACAAGATAAAGTATAAACTTAATTAGTAAGTTCCATCTCATACCACTCAGAAGACCACAGGTACACAGTAATCCTTTTCACTCAACCAACTTCTCACAAATAGATATATATATTATATGTACACAAACATTTAACTGTGTATACGAAACATCTGCTTTTTTCTACTACATCTAGGGACAGTGAGAAGGGTAAAAATAACAATTTCTAGCATTTTCAAAAACCCTTGAAAGTAGGTGGTAAGTAACAACTTGTATTTTTGTACATATGATTAGAACAAAACTCTAGATTTAATAAATGTGACGGTAGTGTGATGGAAATTTTACAATAAAGAATCAAAATATTAATAGACCTAGATTTGCATTAGAAGGAACAAAGGTTGAATTTATAATTATAAATATAATTTATTCTATTTTATTCCATAAATATATAATCTTTTACCTGCAATAAAACTAGACACCGCAATTAGCTAAACTTATATTTTCTCATGAGATCAGAATACTAATGATTATATAAATAGTGATAGCATTATATATATATATCGTGGCAAGTCAGATTATGTGAGTAAATATTCTCTATGAAAAATAATACTTATTTGGATTACGGTCCTTGGAAACATGTTACAAATTATTATTATTGTGTTACGTAAAACAGCAAAGTCTCACCTAGGCAGAGATACTTACGAGTATGTAATGTGATGATGATATTATCACATTTGTGGGTTTCGCGCTGCGGAGGTGTTCGGTAAATCTGAAGTCTAATTAAAAACAACAATGTTATCTGAAATATAAGATGTGATGGACTGATGAGACGCGGTGTGATGGGGTGAGTATTATTGTTGTATATACTCAGATTTTTTCTCGGTTATCCCAGGTAACATGAGCACATAATGTGTCAAGTGCACCCGCCGTTTCTGTGTCATTATTTGTTAAGTTACATCTATTTTGCTGATTTGTAAAAAAATTGCGTACTATTCTGTAAGTATTCAGAATTGTAACCTTATGTTAGTGATGTGTGTTATTTGTGGTAGTGCCAGTGTAAGTAATTAAACCATTGAGAAAATGACGTAATATGATGCCTGTATTTGATTAAACTATCGGTGATATTGTAGCATGTTTCATTTTCCATTTTTTTTTTATTTCTTCCTGTAATTCTGTGAACTTCCTGAATTTACCTGTAAAAACAGTTAACGGTATTTATCTTAACTATACTCCATATTTATGTCTTTGGTAAGTTTATTAGTTATATCAGGCATATTTCTCGTATTTAACGTCATTGAGTGCATATAACTTAAGATCACCCTTGTATTAGAATTGAGTTTTCTAAGTTTTAATAATACTGGCTTTGACATTAATTACTTTAATGTCAAAGCCAGTATTTGATTGTTCTAGCTGATGAGATATAACCTGTTTCTGTGTCAGTGTCATCGATTTTTGTGTCAGTTCGTCAATTTATCTGTGTCATTTAAAATAAATTTCATCCGTTTCTGTGTCAGTTCGTTAAGTTTCGTCTATCTGTAAAAATTTACATACTATTCAACAAGTATTCAGAATTGCAGCCTTCTATAGAGCGATATATGTATGTTATTATTATTATTAGTGATATTTATGTTGTTATTGTTTTCTATTTTTAGTACTTTTTTGTTTATATTATTTATGATTTAACATGGTACTGTTTAAAGAGTAGAAACATCAATATCATTATTTTTGTGTTCAAACAGATTACATGTTTTGGTCATTATATTTATCAATTGTAATTATTAATGATAATAATCTAAATAAAAATATTTTTTACGATACTACACACAATATTTTTCACAATTTAAATTCATACAGTCAATTAATTAAAAACATTTATTTTTAATTAGCTGAATTTTTTTTTCAGACTAGTGTAATATTGTTATCTTTTGTCTTGTATATGTAGGTATTTTAAAACTGTCTGTTTCCAAAACATTACAAAATGAATATATTATTTCATGTAAACTTATGTTTTTTAAAAGGCAATAAGGCCGTTTATTGAAATAGAGTAAAAAATGTAAAATAATATCTAGCCTTCTACGTTATTGGATTATCATTAAATATTCCATTTATGTACCTACTTACTTACTTACTTACTTATATTTTATGATTTCTTTTAAATTATGTATTCTATTCGGACCTTGTGTTTATGACAAGTTATAGGATCATAATTTTCTATAATAATAATAATAATAATGTAGAACCACATATTGTATATGTATTGTATAATGGTTTATGTGTGTACCTAGTTCATAAAATATTATGGATAATGGTGAAGAATAATGTCATAGGCGAGATATAATAGAATGTACCTAATAATAATAATATATCATTTATATATTTATGTTGAACCCTTCTTCACACTACTGAGTCCCCACTGTGAGGAGCAGGAGCCTCATACTATAAAGATAATAATGTTTAAGCTCACCATAAATGCTTAAATCCAAACTGGGATGAAATTAAATAATCACATAATTTATGTAATATAGATAGTAGGTAATATACAACAATCTTTCAAGTCACGAAAAAGAAGCAAATGTTATACTCGTAATTCAAACCCGAACATTACAGTCATTTTTATTTTGATAAAATAACTGAGAAGCTAAAACTAACAAATTTTCAAAATACCTCTGTGTATTCACGCAGTCCTCAGTTGGCATCAGCTCAGTTAAAAGTTGGTGTTGCTTGAAACATTACTGCGTAACACCGTTCAAATTACAAATGTTTCTAACTGTTACTTTATTAAAATTTAAAAATCATTTATCTGATTTAAAATCAGTCAAGAGTTTCATGCAAAAAATAGTAACATTCTCTAAAATTGTTGCAGTACATTTACATTTACAAAAAAAAATCATAGAACATCACTGACAATGTAAATAGAACAATAAGATAATATTCAAATAGATAAATCGGAATAATAGCACATAATCTGAGACTCAATGGTTAACCTATCAGAAGGGTCAGAATAGCGTCTAATATATGCACATATATAATACATATAATATGATGTAAGCAATCACCCTATAACAGTAGAGATGCTCTCAATAAACGAGATGATACCTACATTGCAATAGACTTAATATTACATTCAGATAACCTTAGTTTTTTACAATAACCAGTACTAACCACATGAATGAGCTATTAATACGTAGATAGGTACTTATTTTTTTCATGATATGAATACGTCACAAATGATGGTGTGAGTCAACGTCCAATACACAAAGATCTACCTTTACTCTTTGCAATACATGACTCTGGCTATGTAATGAGAATATTCAATATTTTCTGTGCGGTGCTCCGAGGGGTAGGTATTGATAGACGAAAGAAAAGCAATAAATTACTATTCGCACAACTTGAGAGAATTGTTATTTATACATGCACATGTACGAATAGAACAGAACCTGTTGGTCGATACCAATTTTTCCACTGCTGAACATAACCCACTCCCCCCCCATATATCTTCATCTTGGACTTTCATTTCATCTCTATCCTGAACTTTCTGCTATCAGTCACCAGCAATTCTTTTAATGTCAAAAAACCATCATGCAGGAGGTCTTCCTCTACTTGTTCTATCTTCACCTAGTCTCCTTTCCACTACCCTTTTTGAACAATATATAATAATATATGTATGCGTGTGTGGATATTTTTGTGTCTATTTGTGTATCTTATTATGTTTTACCCTGCCATGTCTTTTTGTGTGGCTAAGGATGGTGTATGTGTATGATGTGGGCGTGAGTGCTTGGTGGGAAGTATGTGTCATATGTTTGTATGTTTGGGCTGTTGTTGATATAATATGCTGGTTTTAATTTTATTTAATTTTGTTTTATCCTCTTATTATTTTTTTAGTTTTGATATTAGTTCATAGGATTGATATGTATATCTTGTAACAAAAGGATTATCCTAGAACAGGTCTACCTTAATGGATAATCCTTTTCCTTACTTGTATATATTGTATGATTTTATTTGTTGAATAATAAATAAATAAATACAAATACCTCTCACGGAATGAAGATGTTTTGCTCATTCTTATTTACTTTTTTGTAGTTATAATACAGGTAGGTATAATGAATTTACATACTCTCAACTAACTAAATAAAACTTCTTTTTACCTTATAGTAAATAGCTGCAAGTACTTCTAGGAAAGCTCCTCTCAAAAGTTCACATGCCAGTGCGCGATACAATTTGTAAGATAACACGGAATCATTTTATATCAAAATTATCATATACTTACTGGTGTTGTGATACGATAAGGATTCAATGTTTTATTATGTACTCCACACGGTTTTCTACTTATTTCAGAGTAGGTATATGCCGTAATGGATCATATAAAACATCTTAAGGAAATGATAATTCTCATACATAGGTGCTCGTTAAGGCTAAACTTCCTATTCTCCTATGCCGGGCTTACCTTTTCTCGCTTTAAGAAATTTTTCATCCTGAGTATTTCCTATTGAAGTCTTTATACCTTTAAAAAGGAAAATCTGAACAAGCGATGATCACCCGGGTTATTGAACGTGTGAAGGAAGCTTAATGCTACGTTACAGGGGAGCCGGGTGTGTGAAACGAGTGAAGGGCGGGTAGACGGGAGGGTAAATTGGTTAGGAAGAGAGAGAGTAGACGGTGTGTTGTGTTAGCAGAGGCGGGGTGAGGGTAAAGTGGGTCAATACAGAACAAAGGCTGGATCATGCAGAGAGTGTATCTAAACACCTCGCTCCCCGACAGCCAAAACAAACATTTCCTTTATTCAAAACTATCTTCACTTACATCTTCGACGTTTTCCTAGCGAATAATGTATTTCTTAATAAAGGGATTATAAAACAAATAAAGTGCCTACTTACAATACTACATAATAATATTATACGTTCTACTTTATATTGACTTAGAATACACATAGCTTTTCTAAATATGCAACATGTAGACAAGCTTCATCTTTGAAACTTTACCCAATAATATTCAAATCGAAGAAGATAACTAGATTATCAAATCAAAAAGATAACTAGACTCTTTGATGATAACTTAAAAAATGAAACTTGTCACTTTCATCGTAATTGCATGCAGAATAAATGCTGTGTCTAGAACAAAAATATAAGACATTTCCTACTTACAAAGACTAAATGAAGAAAGTGTAAAGTCATCAAATAAATTGTTTAAGAACCAATCTATAGCAAACAGTTTTTTTTTTTAATAATAGGAATAATCGTGCGAGTATATTAGTGCCGTGAAAATTTGAAGAAAATAAAATGTTCGCAGGTATTGTCCCGTCTGGCGTATCCTCTATTCTGCCTGCACTACACATCATGCGCATTGTGAAAATAATTGAACCACTATATTTTTTTTACAAAAATAATTATATGACAAATAAAATGCTTTTCGTTTACACCCTGTATGCGCGGTTCATTATAAGGATTTTAAATTCTCATTTCTTCAATATCCCTTTCTTGCGAAATTTCTCTCTTGAGAAGAATTCAACTATTATCACACTAAATAATATGTAGGTGGGTTCTTCAGGAACAAACATTATACGAAAAAAAGAAGATGAAAAATACGAATCACTTGTGCACAATAAATTGGTGAATTCCTAGCTACTTATTTATTATAATATTCCAACGAAGTATTAAAATTCACAATTAAGATACCAACATATACCTATACTATTCTATATGTCTATGAATACCTACCTATTCAAGAGTTTGTGTGGTTATAGGTACTACCCATTTTAAATTTAAATTAACAAAAAAAAAAATTGAAAACACTAAAAACAGTTTCCTTAGATGCCTACAAGTATAGGCGAAAACGTTTGGTTACTCTTAATTTAACATAGTGAAAATTAAACAGTATTTTTTAATTGTATTTTAATTTTGGTTGATTAAAATGAGATATACCTACTTATACTTGTGTTTACTTTGCTGGTGTTACAAATATGCACTCGCAGATAACGACACAAATTATCTAAGAATTCAGATTGCATGCATGAAATAAAACGTAAGTAGGTAATAATAAGTGATAATAAGATGCCTGATATATTATAATAGGTATATTCATATTGCACATTATCTTATAAATTCAGTGCAATAAATTATACTAACACAATATAATACTTACCTACATGTAGAGCACAAAATATAGAGACTATGGATACTAAATGGGAGATAAAAGGGTAAATAGTTAACCAAATGGCACATACTACGAGTAGGTATATAGAATATGAATCACCTCACAATTACAATGTGTATAATGTATGCATATTTTGAACATTAATAACGTTATCTCTATTAAATGTGTAAAAGTTAATGATAATCAATATAGATGTCATGCCTCATCTCTGAATTGAATGTCTGACGAAAAATGTAAAATATTATGTGCCTATTTAACAGAATAAATTCGATTTACAGTAAATTTAAAAACATTTATGGAAAATACATAAAGCTTAAAACTATTTGAAAGACTCAACAGGTGTATACCTACCTAAGCTATATACCCATAGTAATATCATCATATATTTAGGTACACCTAAAAAAATGCCTATATCTTAACATTTATAGTGTGTAGGTATACATCATATCCAAGGGTTTGAGATACTTATCTTTTTCTTATTTTAAACCTTGGAAAAATCTCTTACTTGGGGTAAATCGTGTACCCGTAGAATTATATTGTTAAAAAAACTGAAAAGGATTTTAATTTTACCAAGCAAGTATCTCACTTGCACTTAATTTTTTTAAATCAATCCTGAAAAAAAATACAAAGCTGAATGCAAAATGAAATGAGGGTTGGTAGGCTGTGGTAAATAACTTTATAAGCTGTAGCACAACAAAATACTCTCTAGCTAGCATGATTAAAGCAGTAGGTAGGTATGCTACACAACAATATGATTAAATAAACTGTGTATATACCGTCGCATATACATCCCCTGTGTCCATTATTAAATTATGTTTCATTACAAAATGTTAGTGTCAGTCGTATCATAATTGTAATATTGTCATGGAAATATCTCTGACAACAGAAACAAATATTACATTTTATTCTGATTTTTACATTGTGCGCATTATAGCAAGGGCTGACAATGACTAGCTATTATATACGGTGAAATGAAATAAATGCATTTTCTGTACGTCCAATAGTTGGCTGCTACGAGTTTATTCACTATGCGTGTATTACTTTTGATTAAAGTCAGTCTTTTATTTGATTTAAAACATTTTCAGGGACAACATTTACCCAACGAATTTATTTTTAAAGACTGAAACGTAATATAACCAGCGACTTTTATACTTACACAGACTAGAAACTCAAACAATAAATTGGTAATGAGTCTTTTGGCCATTAGTCACTTCGCGCGTCGTATGATTAAGATCGTGTTTAGATTTTGTCAATAGTAACCCTACTGAAACAGCAGACGTTTACTTTCTTGATATTAATTTTGGAATCTAAATTCTGAGAAATTTAGTACAGCGTTACTGTTGCTGTATGTTACTCTATAATAATCGCTGAATATAACGATAAACTATCTGCGAACTAACTGACATAAATAAAGGGTAGTAAGTACCTTCACCTTTACTGAAATTTCCTTACGTTATATCTTTTTCATTTCTCATTCTCATCCCCTATTATCCAGCTGATATCAGCTTTCATTTTCTCCTTTCACCTCTTGGCCAATCAATATTATTTTATTAATTTACTCTTTGGTAATAAATACCTACTGTACTTATAAACGAAAGCATCACTCAGAAAACATCCAAGTAGATGTTATATTATTTATAAGAAATACGTTTGCCTTACAAAACGCTTTTGTTTTATAACAATCCCCTTAGTCTTATAATACTATTTTATTAGCCATGGAGTCTCCGAAATATACTCTCTAGGTAAATTTTCAAATATCTAATTAATTCGTGGGACATCACATAATATAGGATATTTAACATTTTTAATTCTGCGATGAGATATATGTTACCTATCCTTATAATTATAAAAATGTCTTATTTTTATGGCATGCCTATAAAGGACAACCTTTATGACAGCAACAACGTTTTTAATTACAAACTTCAAAATTACTTATATTTTCTATGAATATTAAAATGCCACAACGTTAAAAAACCTTTCAATATTTTCTTAAGAACGTTTACCTACATATATTTGAAATTATTGCAACAGTAATCAAGAATGTCACGACATGAGACAAATCAAAATGTCGATACTAAATTTTATGTAGAATGTAAGAGGAATTCAGAAGGGAATGCTTACCTAATATCCCTAACTACCTACTTATTATTTGACACGGGTCAAAATATATCAGACAGCTTATGTACCTATCATAGAACTATATACTGTATAATATTAATTAATTAATGTGAATTTTGTTGTGCGGTTTTCCATCGAACAGAATTCAGATTAGATGTGTAAACAGGGATACGTAATATTATAGATAAAAAAATATTATATTCATTGATTTATTTCCTAAAATAATATTAGGTGAAAGTAAAAAACATAAAAGTTCTCATTACAATAAGAAACTCTTTTAAAGGCAGCATATACTCGTACTCGTAGGTACATAATATCTAACATGTTGGATATGTTGAATAATATTACTAAGGTCAACGGTGACACGGGGAAGACCTCACAAATTGTATCTCGCCTGAGTTTAAAATTGACTAGCATCCAACTCACAGGCGTAGCCAGGGGGAGAGTTTTGAGGGTTCAAACCCCCCCCCCCTTCCCGAGAATTTAAGTTATCAACATCAATAATCTATTTTTTTACATATTTCATATAATATAAAGGTGCACTGCATGCACTTTCAGCAGTTTCTTGACCCCCCCCCAATTTAAAACGTGGCTACGCCCATGATCCACCTAATATTTTCGTTTAAATATAAGTCATAATTCAAAAGCTTCAACCAAAAATTAATCGTTTTTGCGTGAGATTAACATCAAGTGGGAATTGAAAACTTCAACATCTACCTACCTGATGTCTTGTGCAGAACCCAATCTAGATATTTTCCGCTAAGGGTAAAAATAATATTTGCCGCCCCTTCCAATAAAAAAAAGACGCAGGTCTGACAAGTGAGGAGCTTTTTTAAACATCAAATTCCTTAGTTTTAATTACCCCATAAGCAATTGATAAAGCAGAAACAAAATATCCTATTTACAAAATAATATTTACTAGCCTCATTATTTCCTTTCCAATTTTGATCTTATGTACAACATATGTATTCATTTACTGCCTCTATGTATTTGTTGTCAATTGTTAGGCTCTCGTTTGTTGGACTCAAGATTTTTGTCTTTCCTATGTTCATCTCTAGACCAATTTTTAGAGAGGTTTCATGCAGCTCTTTTATCATATTTTTCAGCTCATCAATATTCTCACTGACCAGTACAATATCGTCAGCAAAATGTAGGTAGTTTAAGTATATTCCATCAATTCTGACTCCCTTGTTTTCCCAATTAATATCTTTCAAGAATTTTCTTTACTTACTTCCGATGGACAAAACGGTTTTATAGAGTTCTAGCCTCCTAAACAATAAAATTACTTTTTCACCCTCCTCTGTTACACAGTGGATTTTGAGTCATGTTTGGGTATAGTTAAAACACAACATAGTTATAAATTTTTATTATTTTACTTCATTACAGACTTTATAGAAAAAAATATATTCTTTTATAATAACATGATTTTAAGTAGTCTATTATCATGTTTAATATTTATAGATATATTAAAATAAATTTAAATACTTACCATCTATAGGCACATACCCATAACACAATCACAAAACATGTGTAATAACATATATATTACTTATTACATGCTCACTCTTGTTGAGAAGACTTTATCAAACATGCAATCTTGTTATGAATACTTATCACATACTAACAGGCCTCACGCCCCGTCATACAATGAAAGACACCCTGGGCAAAATAAACTAACATCTTTTATCACTCTATTGTTTTATACAAACACCACAATAGTTTTTTTTATGAGCGACTGTGTTACAGAAAATTGTAAGAAAATCAGTTCATTCATATAATACAGTTGCCATTTATTGATACATTAATCACACTAAAAACCAATATTACAAATTGTAAAGTTTAATTTATAAAGAACAATTTACAAAACTACTTATTCAAGGTTTTTCTGGCCTGCTTTCAACATTGCAAATTTATTTATGATTTTCATAAAAGTCTGCACTCTTTTTCACAACACAATAAAAATAAATGATTTAGTTTGCTGTCTGAAAGAGTTGATCTTTTCCCATTCTTCACCCGAACCAAAACAGAAAATAGTTATTCCCCAGAGCACTTGGCGGGTGTGAAAAATTCTAATAACTACTTCAAGATTCAAATAGCTCTCCAAGGTTTAAAGCTATTTTGCATCTGCTACACGATTAAAGGTTTCACTTTGCAAATGATTCCTGGCTTCATGAAATCTTTCCGAAACATCATCCCACAAAATAATGAGAAAAGCTATTTGAAGTTTTCAGTTTTTTTTTTCTAGTCCTGAAGCTTCCACTTGGACTGCAGGCTTCTGAGAATCTACGGAAAATTTGATCTATCTTTTTTCAAAGTTCAGCGGCTCCAAAAATATGCATCCTGGGCAAATGCTCTACCTGTCCATTTATAGCATGGAGTCTGATTACTCACTCTGAAGACAATATTATGTATGGAACATTTAACCAGTTATAATTAATACTGGTCTCAATGTAATGGATTTTCAAAATGAAACCATCTACAATTAATTGCTACAGAAATAAATATACAAATAAAACTTTATTGGCAAAATATGTAGTTTACAAGTATTATTATATTTACAGAAAATATCGCAAAGTGAGCTTATCACATATATGATTTCTTCCAGCCAACCCAGAGTGATATTTACAGTTTTTTTATGCATTATGGTGGAAATGGGAAGACATTTGTGATATGTATGTAATTTTGATGTGGGCTAAGTGTATAGATGAAATTATATTATTATTGCACAAACAAATATTATAAAATATTCTCCTCATCCAACCCATCCGCCAATATAAACTCCAAATTTTTTAAAAGTTACAGTACGCATTATACACAATATCATCGTTCGGCGTTCAATACCGCAAATGTAACAATTTCAAGATTCAACTTCAACAACAACAACAAATTCAAATTCAAGCCGAATAAACTGAATAAAAGTTACGTCGTCATCCGAATACATGTGATTTTGGACAATATTTAGGGAATTTTTTGTATACACAATTGCGTATTTTAACATTGTGTAGCAATATCTTTAAAAAAAACTATTTCACTTAAATTTTCCAATTCGCAGTATTGAATGCCAAGAGACAATATCCTATTATATTAACAACAAAGTAAGTACCTGTTTCTTTTTGTTTAACCTGTTATATTTACAAGTTATGCATGGAAGCATATTCAATAATTCATTCCTTAACAAATACTAATATCTACAAATATATACTTGAATACAATTTTGTTTTATAAATAAATCATCAAGAACTGGCTTTGCTATAAATGAGTAATCTACATAAATTTCAAACAAAATCATTTTAATACGTGTTAGAAATTTATTTAAACTGGCCCTCAACAATTTCAATGTCAAAAATTGTAACTATAACTAAACCACCACCATAATGAAACCAGATTCTCTTTGTTTAACTTAATATATTATGTAATATCTGAAATATTATCTATAATATAATAACATATTCTATCAATTATTTGTACTTATCCCCATGACTTGAAGTCATGGAACCATAACAAACATGGGTGAAGTATATTTAAAATTTCCTCAATGTCAGCTCAACTTCAAATATTTGAAATATTACTTAAATCACTGTATCAAATTTGAATTAAGGAAACAAGAAATTTTAGTGTTCAATGCAATGTTGACATTGATATTTTTTTAATATACTCACCCGTTTTCATAGCATAGCACCAAATTAAAAAGATAATACAGAGATCATCGTAATTGACTAACATCACATCTCTAATACAAAAATAACATCAACATTTATTATGGTTAACTATGGTTATTATGGTTAACATAAATCACTTGTATTGAGAGGATAGTGAAAATTTAATAATATTGATAACTTTAAATGACTGAGGTAATCATGTAAAAAAAACTTTTGCCCGGGTTTACTGTTTTGTAAATCTACAACAATTAAAATATGGATAGGTATTAGATTATATTTTGCTTGCTACATGACTGCAAATAATGGCAAGATAATTAAGAATTGAATAAAATTTGAATAAAAAAAACTGAAAGATTAGAATATAAAAATGAGTATGTAAAAACTACGAATGAAAATCTTAGTGCAAACAAAAAGAATTATTTTACGATAAATGAACAGCGGGATGTCCTAAAAAGTGTGTTAGTAGAGATTAGTCTGCTCCTTGTAGAAAGGGAAAGGCTCTAAACCGGAATGCGGGAGTTATGGGGCTATTAACTTACTGAGATCAATAGGGCAACTGTGTCGTAGAATTCTGAATGAAAGAATACGAAAGACAACTGAGTGTAAGATATGGAATGCATAAGGAGTTTTTTTGAAAGGCAGAGGATACTCCAGTCAGATCTTCTCCCCACAAATAGTTGTAGAGAACTTTCTGGGTAAGCACCAGAAGTTTTTTTTGTACGTACATGGATTTGGAGAAAAGTTGTGGACCGGGAAAAGTTGTGGTATGTGTTGTCAGAGTATGGGGTGAGCAGCCAGTAAATCCATGCAATCTCTTCACTCTACATGGGGGCTCCACTAGCGTGAGGATAAATAAAACTCTCTTGGAGTGGTTTGTCCTCACCAAACAAGTGAAGCAAGGTTGTATCATGCCTCCATGGCTGTTCAACCTATTATTCGACTACTGTGTACAACCTGTGAAAGAGATGGATGCTGGTGTTGACTTGAATGGAACCCGGGTGAATGCATTGATGTATGCAGATGACTTAGTGTTAATGGCTGAGAGTAAAAGTGACTTATGAAAGATGGTGTCAGTTGAATATATATGATAGTTGTAGTATGAATGGAATGCAAATGAATACTAGTGATGTGAAAATGAAAGTGGTTTGATGTTAGAGTGAACAGTATACTTCGACCCATTGTTAGCAATGGCAATGTATTAAACAGCACAAATGCTGCTGCATAATACCATTCTGGTACCATCACTTACGTTTGCAAGCAAAACATGGACGTAGTTGAAGGGCAATATTAGAATAAATACAGTGGAGATGTGATGAATGGTTGGTAAAACGTTGTGTGATGGAGTGAATAATGAGGATATTAGAAGAATGAACAGATGCAAGAGAAGTTATGTGGATAGAATGCATGTAAATAAGTTATAATGGCTTGGACATGTGAAACAAATGAATGAGGAAAGGATAATAAATAAGATATCATACTTTTTAAAAAGGAGTGGGAGCGAGCGTGAACGTTCGATAACCATGTGATTTGATCACATTGGTCAAAGTCTCAAAGAGAGCTGTGTGTTGAGTAAAAGAAATTGACAAGCACGTATGAGAAATTGTATGAATGTAGTTGAAGCGAAAGAAGTATGTAAAGATAGATCTATATGGTGTTGCATTCTCTCTGCCTACCCCACTTGGAACACAGCGTAAAGGTATAGCATAGTAGTAGTATAGTTTAGTAATATTAGTAATAACATCTCACTTTCAGATCATTTATAACATATTTTATACTACATCTATAATAATTGGAATGAATAGTATGTATAAAGAAAAATAAGCAATGCCGGGCAAAACCCATTAGGTACTGTTTTTAAAGTAATGGGAGATATGCGGTATAAAGTAACGTTCGGTTAAGCTTTGCACTGAAAAATTTAACAGTGGTGTACAAATAATGTTAGATGTGGAGAACTGGCCAATGCATAAAAATTAACAAAAATTTAAAGGACAAGTAGACACACTAAAAAATTTTCAAAGCAAATAAACGCTATTTCAAAATTATAACTAAAATATGATTTTGAAAATAATCCTAATTAATCCTATTAATATATTCATATTTATACACAATAACAAACATATGTGTGGTTTGGAATTAAAATTGGACAAATCTAAAAATGGATTTATTTTAACTAAGTACGTAGAAATATTCTTTGTGTCGAGTTCTATAAAACTGCATTTTTCAAAATAGTAGAATTCTATGAAATTTATATAAAAAGTACAAGAAAAATTCTAATTTGATATCAATCCAAATTCATAGAGAAATTAAAAAACAAATGTTTTTTCCACTATACAAACTTAATAGTCTTATCAAAATTGACAATTTCCTTGTAAGACGAAAGACGTCTCTCTCAATTAAAATTTATGTTGCAGAAAAAAATTTCACTATGGAATTTTACTACTTAAACACTGACACAGTAAATATAATGTAAATACAGTTAGTTTTTGGGCTCTATTTGGTCCGATTTCTATATTTGTCCAATTTCAATCCCAAGCCACTCATATGAAATACTAGAAACAACCTTCATTTTAAAAAGTTTCTAGAAATTTCTACACAAAATTCAGACATTTTGCCTTATCTTGACGTAAGGAATATGCTGGGTTGTCGAAGTAGAAGGGTAATACAGAAACAGTGATAACTGGAAAAATGCTAAAATTGCTCCCAATGCATTTGGAATCTAAAACAAATACAAAAAAAATAATAAAACAGTGAATGTTAAATCAAGTGATGAAAGGACAAAAGTAACATTAAAGATTTGTGCTACTAAATTTGAAATGTAATTGCCAAGAAAAAGCAGTTCCTGATCACTCGTAAACGAGTGGATGGCCTTTATAGATAGAATAGAAAAAGTAGTTAAAACAAACCTTCATAAATTCATCACCAAGTAATAATCCATAGATAAACCATAAGGAACAAACGAAGAAAGTTGTTAAAATTATAGGAAATGGTAAGGCATCCGTACTCTTCACTTTCATCACGTGTAACAGCAATGTGAGAGGAGAAGCAATGAATACCAGAGTAACAATGCAACTTGTTAAACCTAAAATAATAACATCTCAATAAACATTTGAATAAACAAAATCAATCTTAAATATACAAATTTCTTCTGTTAAAAATAAAATAAATACCAGTTCTTTCAATGGCTGTCCTTGGATTTGTTTCTTGTAAAATGTATAAATGGAATAATAATAAAAATCCACATACAGACAAAAATTGTATCACAGTGGTAGATTTCTTTGTTGTAAATCTGTAATATACTGTGATATACGACAAAAATAATGCACATCCAACTGAATTTACAAAAAATATAAGAGAATCTTCTCGCAGTAGTCCATATTTCAACCACAAGTTACACCTATAATATAAAATCAGAAAATATATTTAATTACAAGTATCAGTTATCAAGTATTACAAAAAAAGAACAAAATTATGGCAAAAAGTCATTATTTCATAATGACATAAATCTATCAAACTTTTTCCTGACAATATTTAACTCATTGGAAGTATACATAATACTGTATTTTAAAATACGATACTTACGAAAGAAAGCCACAAACAAAGGAAAGACCTGAAGAATCTCCAGTTGTACGAGTTTTAGAATATTTTAAGCATATTACTCTGGAAAACAATTAATTAAACTAATTAATTAATAACAAATATAATTATAATATGTTTGTAAAGCAAGACGAGGTGCATTGATCAGTAGCCGGGCAATCAGTCGGGGCCCCTCGTAATACACTGAAAATTATTAGTTTATTTAAGCTGGAAAGAAAAAAATATTTCATAATCTTTTTTCAAAATTGTTGCTTAATAATGAAGAGATTATGAATTTCTTGAAATGCTAAACCAAATTGAAAATTTGATGATGAGGGGGATTTTCTGAAATTCCTATACTATAGTAAATTATTATCAGGGTCTTCGCAAAATTGCTTTGCCCTGGGCCCCACAAAATTTGATACATCCGGAGCCTCGCAATAAGTTATGACCGCTACTAAATAGTTCTAATAACTTCACACATTCATATTATCTATAGGTACATAAAAAACATGATTCATGTAATTTATTATTCAGTGATTTAATGGATTCTACATGGCACGGCATCTTGCGCTCTCACTGTATAACATCAGAGGAGCACTGTGGAATACCAGCTGTAGGCAATATAGAAGCAAGGAAAATATGTCAAACTAAAGATAAAAATGTGATCACTTTCAGTGAACAACAGCTTTGACCTGGACACTCTGGATGATCATCCAAAATGAAACAATCTGATACAAAATTTCAACAATTTCTACAACAACAGCTTTGACCCCGACACTCTGGATGATCATTCAAAGTGAAACAATCTGAATGTTACTTTATATACAAAATTTCTCCCTGTCGTAGCCAGATTTTCAAATTTGTATATAGATCTTCTCGGATTTGTTAAGAAATATTTAGGCAGACCTGTGTAGATCACATAATCCGGCTTATGTATGTATTGTTTGACGAACGGTGTGGCGCAGAGGCTAACGCACTTGCCTTTGAGTCACGAGGTCCCGGGTTCGATTCCCGGCTAGGGCAAAATGAAGAATGACCTTTTTCAAATTGTCCTGGGTGTTACATGTATATGTGTTCAGTGCATTGTATATATGTGTATCGTCGTGTTAGTACCCATAATACAAGACTCATATCTTAGTTTGGGAATAACTCGGTCTGTGTGAATTGTCTATACGTGTTATGTTATATGAAATGTGGCAGATCAATTATCGTGTTTTCTGTACATATGGCATTTTTGAACTGAACAATAGGACACATCATCATTATTTTAAATGAGACACCTAGTATCCAACATTCATATCATTCTATATTTGAGATAGAATAAGAAAGATAAAGGATGACAGAAATAATCACCATGTGAATCAACAAGAAAATTTACATTTGAATAATAATATGCTTCATTTCAATACTTACGATCCCGATAAAAACTGAATAATAGTTACAATAGTGGCCAAAATTCCGATGAAGTCTTTATACTGAATTAAACTATCAGAAAACATTATAACAAAGAAAATGTAACAAATTCTCAAGAAAATAAAAATGCCAAGCGGGTGTCACGAACGCAGAAAATATTAATACGCCGGATATTTCAAAATGTAAATTGTTTTGGAAGTAAAAATACCTATTTGACTTTACATTGACAGCTGACGTCCACTTTGACGTGTCAAATGTCAAAAAAACAGTAAAGATGTACAGTGCCTCGATAATTATGTTTAAATCCAGAATGACTCGCTCTCTCAGTGAAAATGAGTGAATGAGTCAATATTATTTTATTAAAAAAAAAACGCTTGTGAAGTGTGATGCATCCGCGCTCTAACTGCTGAGTTTTGTGTCATTTTCTTATACACAATTTAAAATCTTTCACTATCTACCTACATGGTTTTGTTCTAAAAAGTTTTCTTAGAATCTCGAATTTGATTTCTTAAGTAATTTCTTTAAATTAATGGACACATCTTACTGGCCAATTATTGGTATAAGAGATTACAGTGATGTAATTTATTAACGATAGTAACAATTTTTTGCTTAACCGGTATACCGATAATAAAAAGTAACAGAGGTTTAATAACGTATAGGTACCGTAAAAACATCACTATCACTTGGTCAGTGTCAGACCCAGGGCAGCGTTCATACAGTCGCCGAGTGATCACTCGACGACGCTCCGATCGTTCACGAAGCCGGAGCGAGTCACCCGACGACTCGCACTGTCGCGTTCAGGCATGTCGTCGGGTGACAACCGAACAACCGAGATCATAGCAGGGTGATTATCGCTCTGACAGTTACCTTGACGTTTGAGTGGTGATGGCTGTCAAAACAATTGCGAAGTTAATCGTAATTATGGTGTATTCTTGTCGTATACAATTTTTCAAAATAGAAAATCATATTTTTTTAGTTCAAGAAGTGGAAGGAAGAGAAATTAAAATAGTTAGTGCAGATTTTTCAGATCGCGAATGAATCTTACGAAAATGGCGCCATTTTGATGACATTTGGGTCATAAAACGCTCAAAGTTGTTCACGATATCCGGGGTGACATTCGCCACTCACTGCAACTTCATGGTCGCTCAGGTCACTCGACGTCGAGCGATATTTATGCTATCGTGAACCCAGCCCAGACGTCAGTGTTATTTTATTATTCTATGGCTGATGGGCTGGCGCTAGGCTTGTTCTTGCTCGGTCATTTTTGGGAGCGATCTGATCTAGTACAATTGTCCTACGGAACTAGTACGCTCTTCTAGTACTATTAGTACTATTAGTTCACTGAATATTTCCATGTCAAAATTATTCAGTCATGAATATAGTACATGTACTAATAATAATACAGGATGCATATTATACTAATTAGTACATGTTCTAATAAGAATTTAGAATGCATACAGAGTACATACATAGGAAATGCACATTTATGTAATTTTGTGATTATGAAAATCAATACTTAGTAACTAACAAAGAGAAAATTCAGAGAATATTTTATTTTCCTTCATAATTTGCAGGCTTTGGATTTTCATTTCAATAAATTTTAATAATTTTGCTATCGACAGTAGGTACCTACTACATTATTATTTTATATGTTTATGAGACGTTCATAAGGGATAAATTATTGGCACGGAGTAGACAGCTTGCATATTTTATATGCAGCTGGTCTGCTGGCTACCCCACTTGTGGGATATGCCGTGATGGTATAGATAGATAGATAGATAGATAGGGATAATATTTTAACTTATGTCTACTAACTTACAACACCGTTATATAAGTTATATGTAATGATACTTTTTCGTCCTTATTGGCGCCATTTTCAATGTTCATAGCATAACAAAACACTAAAAAGGTCTAACACCAATCTATTTATCTACCACTCTGTATTAGAATACTACCTACTAGAATGTACTTGTACAGTACTTGGTGCTTCTTATTAGTTCATTGACGTCACTGAACTAAAAGAACGAAAAGAACTAATTAGAAGCAAAAGAGAAGGCACTATATCCTTCATAGAATCATCACATCAACTATCTCACTCGCACTCGTTTAAAGTTCCGACATAAACCGAGTGGCGCCGAGCGGAGATGCCGAACGTCACTGGCATTACTTTAGTTCTGTCCGATTGGGAATGAATGAACTAAAAGAACTAAGAGCGAATAAGATACGGAATAGTTCATTCTAGTACAGTACTGGGAATTAGTTCCTAATAGTACCTAGTACATGTACTACACAAGCCTAGCTGGCGCACGTGGTTGGTCAGAGTAATCTCGCGAAATAATATTCTCTTTGAGTTTGGGTGCGAATTGTCATAAATTGCTAAAATTCATTCAATTCGGTGTTAGGAATTAAGTTTAGCTTCGTCCTTTACTGATTTCATATTGTGTCTGTGATAACAATGGCAAAATCTTTACGAAGCAAATGGCGAAGAAAGTGCAGAGCAGCAAAGCGAGAAAAATATGCCATTAAAGAACTAGCCCGACTTAAAAAAACATTGGGAATTGCAGAAAGTGGTGGAGGATCACATAATGAAGAGGCCATGAAAGATTTATCAGAAATTACTATCACTTTGGATGCAGGCGCTGTTAAGGTATATCTTTAGCTTTCAAGATAGAGACTGTTATTCAAATTTTACTAAAATTATTATTTAGATATACCCACTATACCATATCATAAAATTTACGTTATTCCATTTTGTTAGTACCTACTCATTAATTTTATTTTATATTTACTAGAACCAGTATTGATACTAGTAAATGACTACTTACATCATGGGTGTCTAAACTTTGACCATAGGAGGGCCACATTGCAAAAAAAAACTATATGCTGGGCCGCACATAAATATTTTTTCAACAAATGGAAATAAAATTAACTATATACTGTACCTATATGTAGTTCTATTAAAATAAAATAACTTCTTTTATTATATTTATTTTATTTGAATTAGATATAAATGTATAAAATTATAAATGAACATATGTATATAGATACACATGTTTATACATATATACATAATATACCTATGTAAAATTAATGTGATGGATGGATTTGCTTTTGTGAAAAATATTGCAAACATTAATTTTTTTAATAGAAATAAACAAATTTAAATATTTTCATAATTTGCGTTTGGGCCGCATCTCAAAGTGTTGTGGGCCGCACTTTAGACAAGCATGACTTACATTATTTCCAGCTGTGCTGTGTGAACCATAGGAATTACTGTAATAATTATATAAACTTTTTGTAGGAAAAAAAGACTAAAAAGACCACAATGAGTGAAATTAAACTTCAAGAAGCTGAAGATTCAGATATGGAAGAAGTTGTGGTAGTGAAAAGTGGAGAAACAGAAGCAAGAATATACAATACCAAAACAATGAGAGATCAACATGGTCGCTACCCAGCGTGGATGTCACAGAGGAAAATCAAAGCTCTAAAAGGTGGTAAAAATAAAAATACAGCTCACAAAATAACCAAGAAAGGAAAGAGAAAAGGTAGAAAATAAATATTAATAAAAAAATGTCTTTCAATACTGTGTTAATCCAAAACACAATTCCTTTCTGACTTATAATAATGTTATTCTTCAAATACATTGGAAACTCTGAAGAGTGTGGAGGTGTTCAAGGTTAGGTTAAAGACGTGTCTCCAAAGACAATCTATACATACATACCTCGTCGTGAAAAACTTATCAACAACATATATTTATATAGTTGTATTGATAATGTCTCGTTCAGAGACAAAGCAATATTGTATACATAATAAAAGGGTGTAATAAAAAGTTGAATATTTGAATTAATCCAGTATAAATGAGTGTTTCTTAGGATGACCATGGTCATGAATAATGTACACACATAATCATACACTTGTCTGTTAAATGAAACAACATAATTATAGTCTGCTGCCTCAAAGAGCACTTTTATTTCACCATTATAGATTAAATTAAATGATTCAAATGTAAATTATGTTTTACTTTAAATACTTTCATAAAGTTATAAGTCCTGTTCTCACGAGGGTTTATTATCATAAATTTTGTAGCATTTAATAATTAATTTTCTATCATTATGCTGAAATTTTTATTACGATGTAAGACTAAAAAGAGATTGGTACTATTACAAATAGACTTTTCATGTAAAATCTTATTATAGTGTAAGTATATAAGTACTATTAAAAATGTATTTCATCTCTGACTGCACATTGGTATGGTTTATTTACAGACTAACGGGCTGTTTCACCACCTCTGGATAAAGTTCTAGATAACTATCCTTAGGATAAATTTATCTACAAGATAAACTGAAGCGAGCGTTTCACCACATACAGATTTCTTACGGATTGTTATCCGCCAGATAGCAGTGGCAACGTTGTAATTTCATGCGTTTGTTGTATGAATGTATCTACCTATATACATCCATGGAATGTATGCACATAGGTAGGAATATATTGTGCGTTGCCTAGGAATATATCTAGGCAACGCACGTGTAAACAAATTTTGACAGTTTAACACTATCTAAGACTTATCCGCCGGATAACTTATCTAGACCTTTATCTATAGGATAGCGCTGTCAGGGAGTCGTGAAACACATTTTTCATTTTATCCGTTAGATTAATGTTGGATTGGCTATCTGGCACTTTATCCAGAGGTGGTGAAACAGCCCGTAAGTCTACATATATCACTGCATTGCTTTTATACATTTTTAATTACCTATAAATTATTCCAGTTAGACATTGCATCACAATATTCGGGTAGGTACTATAAATATTATCATGGAACTAACTGTTAATAACTAGTGTTATTGATGAAGAACTTTAATTGGATTATTTACATCCAATAATAACGATCCGCCAAATTTTACTAACTTCTAATCCTAGATAGGAAGCACAGAACACAAAGTATTACAAAATAATAAAAAAACATGCCTATATGTTATTCATGTAGATATCTTTTTTTGTATTTTAGATATCTAGTGAATATAATTTCTAAATCTATTTGAATTATGCATGCAAGTTTTGAGCGACTACAAATGAACACTAAACATAGATTAAACTAAAAAATATTAAGTACTATAATTTGAAAAAAGGTAGTTTATCTAGAGTAAGCGAGAGTTATAGAGATTCATATTTCTTGAAAATTCTAACGGCCTGCCTTTACATCTAGTAATCTAAACACTAATAAATAAATAATGATATAAGTACATACAATACATAGCATACATACTGAATTCAAACTAAATTATACATTGTGTTGTAATGTACAATGTTTATATTACAAAAAAAATCTGCACACAAGTATATAGGAAAGGTCATGGATATATCAAATATCCACCAATAGCATTTTGCAATTCACAATCAAATCCATTTTCATGTGATTAGATTGGATAACCTAACCTAATCTAATGAACTATCAACTATATACCTATGTTACAATAATTGTATTTACGAGCACTAAAAAAAACCTTTTATCACAATACCGTATCACACAAGTATCTCAACTAGTCATTCTTCCAAATGGCCCCTTCACTTTGCACTGTGTAAGCTGTTCCATATTTCAGATATACTATGGAGACTACAGCACAGCATTTAGTGAAGGTTTTGCATGTATGTGTTTACAGGATTGCAGACATGGTAGTTTCTCAATGCCAGATAACTGTAAGCTACTTTTCACACTCGTAAGATTTGTGCAATTGTATGATACATATTGGCATTGCCTATGGGTACGCAACACATCTCTATCGTATGTTATGTAATGTGACTAGTGTACATTAGGGTGTCCCTTATTTTTCAAAGTTTTAATTTTACAACGCATAGGCTCTTATTTTGTTCATTTGGTCCTAAAACACTCAAAAACCAATTTTTATCTTATTCGGAACAGTGCAACCCGTGCCGACTTGCACGGAAACATCTTCATACAAATTACTTCCCAGAGGCGGTGAGTGCCCACTGTTATTGTCACTCAGTCTCGGTTTTTCTGGTAATTATTGCGGATTTTTTTATATTTCAAAGATGTCAGTAGAACTAAGAAGCAATGTAATTAGTATTTTCTTGGTTGGTGAAGTAAATCAATAGATGACAGGTGCAAAATAACCGTCCAATCGTCAAGTTCTCGCAGTTCTGTCTTTCGACATACGCGATATCAAGTTGAATGTTAGTGAAAGCAAAACCTAATCATTCGCGTATGCATTACATTCTGGGAAAAGGTTACAATACCTAATAGAGCTGTTAATAACTGTGTTAAGAGGTCAGGGGATTTTTATTAGGTCTGGAAAGAGCTGTCAAAAAATAGCAAGAAGATTCAGGATTTTCATCGGCACCGTGAGGAGAATTTCCACTTGAATTGGATAATATATGCGATTTTGTATTCGCCGATGCTCTCAAAAGACTAAAAACCAGAGAAGATAATAAATTATTGTAAAAGCAAAGAGAACCAAGATGTACAGGATGCTTAGCGGGTGTTGAAAAAAAAATGGCTGAAACTGAAAAAAAGCGAGGCTGAAAAAACTAGCAGAAGAGAAAAAGAGATTAAAGCGTATGGTTTAAGAGAGCTTGTTGGCACCTGCTGCTTTACACAGCTTTGATATGCCTGAGAGAGCCTCTGGCATCCACATGATTTTAAAATCAGATCTACTGGCGCAATGCATCAAGCACGATGGATGAGAAGAGCTATTTACTCTTCAAAAATATGTTTATTGTAGTCTTAGTTAAAAATGGGCGCTAAGTACAAAGAAACTTTACTAGATGTTTGTTTGTTTATTGTGGTAGTTCATGTAAAGTCCTTGCTTGAATGCTGTTTGATGTTGAAAGCGCCGAATCAAGACTTGTGTTTTTTTAAAACATTAAAAAAATAATGGTAACGAAAGAATTGACAAGCTGATTTCCAAAGCGACTTAAAACAAGTTCAGTCAACATTTTGTGATATTTGTCAAAAGAAATAGCCGTCCTTTTAATTTTTATGATAAAATTGATGAGCAGACCAAAGGGACCACTGTAGAAAATTTACAAAAAAAGAAAACTTTGGTGATTTCGGTAAGAGATATGAACAATCGAAGGAACATATGTCTGGCTCTCTATATGTTAGGTAGTAGTGCTCAATTTATTTAATATGTTATACCATGTTCTTTTTATGTATTCTACAAGTAGCCTTAATGTTTAATAGGAAAAATTTTGAGTTATTTTGTATCCGTCAAGAGCAAAGATTTATTTTCACAACTAAAACTTGACAGCACTTTCCTTCAAAAAGGAGTATCTTTGTATAAAGAAATCGTGGCATTTGTGGAAGCTTAAAAAAAGATATCTTGCTTAAAAGCAGTGAATAACACAGCTGAAAGAGCTGATAAACTAATCCAAGGCTTTCATGGTTTGATAACCGCAGACGAAGAATAGAATCAGTTCTTATGACGTTGGGTGCATGAACATAGAAAAATGTACCTAGACTGTAAAAGAGAGACTTTTTAGAGGATATATCGGAATTAATAAATATCAATTTTGTAACTTTTTTGAGAATTATAAGAAATGCTCCATATAAATTTGTGTTTTCATCAATATTTAGCTAACATAGTGGTATTAAGTGATGATCTACAGCTAAGTTTAAAAGACGCTTTCAGCAGCTTTTTTATAAAACTTTGAGGCTCTGTCGGCACGGGTTCCAATCAACGTAGAAAGCTTAAATTCTGTATTTGGGTAAGTAATAGGCTAATAAACACAATTAGAGGGTATGCGTTTCAATAACTGAAAAAAAAAAATTTCGACCAAATAAGGGACACCCTAGTGTACATACATGATCTGATGAACACTTAATTCAACATTATTAACTATGTATTTCTCTATATAACTAAACCAGCTTTTTCCGCCTACCCATGCAATCCATAATACATACATAGTTACTTAAATGTGTAAATTATTATCTGACATAAATAATAAACCCCCACATGTGTGCACCAATATGGTCCATGGTCCCGATAAATTATTTTTACCTAATTTTACGCATTATTATTTACATTCTAAAAGTAACATTTTGGTTTTTATAGACTAGATAGTGAATATCATACAAAATTTAAGATATAATTATATACAAACTGTAAACAATATAGTCTTTTGAGTAGAAACACAATAAGTAAAACAATTATGACAAGATAGTTTGATCACTCTTATTAGTGGTACTCTCATCTGCAGCTTCAGTTAACACTAGGGAGGAATTCTTCTCTAACTGCACATACTCATGATATGCACTCTCCTTGGATATTATTCTGAAGAGATTCTCAGAACCTTTGTAAGTATATTGACTCTCATCATAGTTGTAGTTGAGTCCCAATACAATATTGAGGGCAGATGCATCGAAGCTGTGACAACCGGAATATCTATATTGTGGTTTTTTGTCAAATCTGCAACCTCCAGACTGAGCACCTGTAAATATACATGAGTCCCTTATATATATGGTTACCCTTGTATACCTATATCTAGAGTTAATTGCATCCTTCATACACTTACCAATAGGAGAAATGCAATCTTGTGTAAGAGCACACTCTATCCAAGGTAACATTATATTATCAGTGATATGAGAAGATCGGACAATCATTAGTTTTACCACTTCTACCATGGGAAGGAACAGAAAACTATCTGCATCTGTTTGGAAATATTCAAACATTTTGGGATGAGTAAGTGAAGAGACAGCCGGTCGGATCTGCCAAGCTAATATTCCACTTCCACTCACAGCTATTTTGTACAACTCATTTATTTTGTTGGCCTCACAAATCATACGTTGGTCATTCTCTAGAAAAAATACAGCACCTACTTTAGCCAGGGCATCCTGAAAAAAAAAAATATCAGATGTGCACCTCAGACATATCACTACTTATGGATGTCATTACATCAATATTACCTGAATTATCAATGGTCTGAATGCGTGCAATCTTTCTTCACTGACATGAGACGGAAAGTTGCCCAAATCAAAATTTACAATCATACATCTTGAATTATTGCAGTGGCTTTGTATCTGAAATATCAACACATACACTGACAGTGAGGATGAAGGAATTGGTGAATATCGACCATGGACACTGAAAGTGATCACTGAAGCTAGCCTAGAGCAAATTTGTAAGCGTTGGTTGGGATGCCTTACTCGCTTCTTCCGATTAGATTTTGCACAATTTCATATTGTGTAAACATGGTTCTTATAGTTTAATATTGAGTAAATTCCACTCTTTTTTAAAAATTTGCTCAAAGAAACTTTAAAATTAAAGTGACTGTACCGAACCTGGTACGCCTCAGCCCTAGCAGTATGATCAATTGTTAATAATAACATATAATTGTAAGACACCGCACACACGGCGTAGGTACAAATAAAGCTCTCATGCCTGTATACCTACCCGTGCGGAGCGCCCTGTCCCGTACATGTATGTAATCATTGTATCATAAATCATGTTTCATAGTGAGAGCTCCTCCCTGTGCGGCGGTCGGTATATGAATGACACGCTCGCGCAGGGGTGGGAGTTATTTACGTCGGCCGGTAACCGCGCGCACCTCACACTCAGCCACTGTCGGCTGGGTCAAGGTCGGCGTATATCGGCCGCTTTATAAGTAATACATTTCACTAAATAAAACTACTCTCTTCGGAACAATCAACCTGGCTTTTACTACTGACTACCTCAACTGCTCTCTTGGACTGGACTGGATTGGACTACCACTGCTGACCACTACACTGGATTGGACCTTTGGCTTCAGCTGTCCTACACCTTCCCTGCACAGACGAGCTTCCAAGTGAATTGGCACTGAGGTGGTTACCGTGAGCCGAGTACTTCTTCGTCAATACGCCGCCGTGTAGCTTCTTGTGTCCTCAATACAGTCAGTGCTATCGGGATCATTGCCCGGTAGCGAGTGCTTGCGAGTACACAGGTTAGCTGCGCCTAGGTGTTACGACGGAGTCGTGCCCGGTGGAAGTAAACATCCCCAGGTCGACGAACGAAGGGAGTCTCCGACGTGTTGTTGAGGGTAACGGCAGCTGAGTCACCTCAACAACGACGCACCGGATATAGGCAGAGATACATCGAGGCCCGTGTGTGGGTACCCGCGGCCCCCTCACTCACCCCCGACTCCACACCAACCGGAGATACAGTTCACTTGTGGCCTGGGCAGTCTGAGTCGGACTCCGTCCCGCACAAGTTGGTCCTTCGACCCAAGGATCCCACACCGCCACCAAGATGGAATTACGCCACAAGAAGAAAGCCTTCGACGTGGACGCCTCCACATCGGATGCTCCCGTCCCTGATGTTGAAGAATCATCAGACTCCTCGTCAGACACAGCCACTGACGAGACCCTCAAGCAGCTGCGCAGACAGATCAAGGAGCAGAATCGCGCCACTGCTGAGGATGCTGACATCATCACAGAGCTCCAGCAGCAACTTGCGGAAGCCAGAGCAACGCAGCCCGCAGCAACAGCTGGACGGTCAGCCCCGCAGCAGCCGCCGACGCAGCCCGCAGCCCCAGCTGGTTGGCTAGCCCCGCAGCAGCCGCCGACGCAGCACGCAGTCCCAGCTGGATGGCCAGCCCTGCAGCAGCCGCTGACGCAGCCCGCAGCCCCAGCTGGATGGCCAGCCCCGCAGCGGCCGCTGTCGCAGCCCGCAGCCCCAGCTGGATGGCCAACCCCGCAGCAGCCGCCGACGCAGCCCGCAGCCCCAGCTGGATGGTTGGCCCCGCAGCAGCCGCTGACGCAGCCCGCAGCCCCAGCTGGATGGCCAGCCCCGCAGCAGCCGCCGACGCATCCCGCAGCCCCAGCTGGATGGCCAGCCCCGCAGCAGCCGCTGACGCAGCCCGCAGCCCCAGCTGGATGGCCAGCCCCGCAGCAGCCGCCGACGCAACCCGCAGCCCCAGCTGGATGGCCAGCCCCGCAGCAGCCGCCGACGCAGCCCGCAGCCCCAGCTGGATGGCCAGCCCCGCAGCAGCCGCCGACGCAGCCTGCAGCCCCAGCTGGATGGTTGGCCCCGCAGCAGCCGCTGACGCAGCCCGCAGCCCCAGCTGGATGGCCAGCCCCGCAGCAGCCGCCGACGCATCCCGCAGCCCCAGCTGGATGGCCAGCCCCGCAGCAGCCGCTGACGCAGCCCGCAGCCCCAGCTGGATGGCCAGCCCCGCAGCAGCCGCCGACGCAGCCCGCAGCCCCAGCTGGATGGCCGGCACCTCAGCCGACGCCGCACGCGGTCCCTGCGGGCTATTGGGTGCATCAGCCGCCACAACCACCGCAATCATGGTCAACCAATTCAGCGCAGCCCCTCATCTACTCAGATATGTACACGGACGACTGGGTGCGTCGACATCGAGACGCCGGTCCCGTGCTAACGAGTCGCGATGTAGAGCTGCCTTATTTCGACGGGGACCCCATGAAGTGGCCTGCTTTCAAGAACGTTTTTGACTTCACCACCAAACGCAACCAGTTAGGCGAGTCCGAGAACGTGGCGCGGCTTCAGTCTAGACTGACAGGTGATGCGAAGAAAGCAGTGGGAGCCAAGCTGAACTATGATACGCCCGGCCTGGTGGCCCGCGTTATGGCGGAGCTAGAAGCAAGATTCGCCAGACCTAGTGAAGTGGAGGCTATCATGTGTAGCAACCTTAGCCGGGTAGCGCGGCTGAGTGAACAGCCGTCCACTGCTGAGATTCTGGAAGCCCACGATGAGATTGCCGCCGCAGTCGAAACTCTCGTCAGCTTCGACCCGAGCTATGTGACCGCCAGGAAGGACCTGCTGAGAGAGGCGGTGGGTAAATTCCCCTTCAGCATCAGATCACTTTGGGGAATGACCCTCGGCAACAGTGGAAGGAGACCCGGGGACAGCGTGACGCTGCACGACTTCCTCGCATGGCTTTCAAGATACGTGAGTGGCATGCGTGACGGAGGCGGCGAGGATTGGTTACAGGACACCAAGCGTCGCCCCAAGACGACGTCACAGAAGCCACCGAAGAATAAGGTGTTCATGTGTGTAGACGAACCAAATGTGGGGAGTCAAAGTGACAACGGTCGAAAAGGTGCTCCGAACAAGAACAATGTGTCAAACAGTGACAGTACGCCGAACAACCGTGTGAACAATAACAGTCAACGAGTTAACCAAAGTGCTGAACTTGGTGGTTGTGCAATGTGCTTAGGGCCCCACTCAACTGATACGTGTGTATCCTATGTGTGCCTTGACACGGATGCCAGATGGCGGATAGCGTGTGAAAGAAAATTATGCCGCGTGTGCCTTGCTCCGGAGCACGGCAGATTCATCAGGTGTCGTGCCCAGCGCTGCGGAGTCGGTGACTGCCGCAGACCCCACCACGCTACCCTTCACACCACACCACCAGTCAACTCGCCTAGCGATCAAAATACGGGAGAAGTAGTGGCGAACGTGACGCAAGATAACAGTGCGGGCGTCCTACTGAAGATACTACCCGTCACTGTGGCGGGTCCAGCCGGAAGAGTTAAGATACATGCCCTGCTGGACGAAGGTGCGACAATCACACTCATCGATGCGTCTGTCGCCGACGCCATTGGAGCCCCCGGCAGAGTAACGGGCCTTCGCATCCGCGGCGTAGGAGGAACGACCGTCAATGATGAAACGTCGCGAAGAGTGAACGTGATCGTGACCGGTGACAACAGCGACCAACATACGGTCGCGGCCCAGACTACGGCCAAGATTAAGCTGCCGCAACAGTTGATGGCCCGTCACAGAGATGACCTTCGACGATCAGGCGGTCCCCCCTCGGTAATACCTCGTTAGTTGATCGGACAAGACAACGTCCAGATCATTGTCGGCCGAGAGTTCGATGAGATAGAGGGGGACCCCATCATGATGTCCAAGACGGCACTGGGATGGACGACCCACGGTGGCAGAGCAAGCGAAGACGTAGGCCCTGTGTTCCTAGTCCAGGAGGATCTTGTAAAGTGCCACTTTCACTCTCTGGGCGTCACAGCTGCTCGACGGATTCCAGCAGATGAGACAAAAGCCATCGTCCCTCCGGCGGTACACCAGCAGCTGCAGCAGACACAGCCGCCTGCCGCTGCCACCACCGCCGGATGGGGAATCCCTTCGGCGCCACACCAGCAGCCGCAGAAGACACAGCTGCCTGCCGCTGCCACCACCGCCGGATGGGGAGTCCCTCCGGCTGCACAACAACCCGCTGCAGTCCTCAGCTACGGGCGGAAGGAAGAATGTCCCGGCCGTGCAGCCGCCATCGGAGCCTTAGCCGATGGGCAGAGCTGCAATCACCTCACGGATGAAGGCTACGCTACAGATGACAATCTAAGCCCCCGTCTTTGGAAATCAGAGTGTAAGACGGGTAGGGCGGGAATGCTGCCAAACTACAGGCGTCGAGGGATCAATCGGCAACAAACAAGTGTTATGGAAGTCTTCGAACAAGTTGGTTGCGAGCGACGACTGTTGCGAACCAACGCCGAAGTAGACGCATCCCCGATTAGGAGGACTTCACCCACCAGATCCGTGGACGACACAAGCCACGGGATACAACCCAGAAGACACGAGCCCCAGGAAGACGAGGAAGAGGTACACCCTGGCTCTCGTAGGGTTATGGTTCCTCGACGCCATGAAACGCGAAGTGAGATGGCGACGGCGGCAACAATCACAAGGATCATAGAAGGATCCTCAACGCGCTAGGAGGTTGACGGCGTGAAAATTGCAGAACCGTTGCAGTTTGTCACAATGCCTGACAACCCAAACAGTGACACTAAGTGTGGGCTGAGGTCAGCTCGGAACAGGAAGTCGCAGACCACTCACACCGTGACCAGCACTGACACCAGTGGCGAGACTATGCCGAGTCGAGACGTCCACATGAAACCCGGCTCGGAGAATTTTAGTGAGGGAGAACCCTCACGGGGGGGGTGTACCGAACCTGGTACGCCTCAGCCCTAGCAGTATGATCAATTGTTAATAATAACATATAATTGTAAGACACCGCACACACGGCGTAGGTACAAATAAAGCTCTCATGCCTGTATACCTACCCGTGCGGAGCGCCCTGTCCCGTACATGTATGTAATCATTGTATCATAAATCATGTTTCATAGTGAGAGCTCCTCCCTGTGCGGCGGTCGGTATATGAATGACACGCTCGCGCAGGGGTGGGAGTTATTTACGTCGGCCGGTAACCGCGCGCACCTCACACTCAGCCACTGTCGGCTGGGTCAAGGTCGGCGTGTATCGGCCGCTTTATAAGTAATACATTTCACTAAATAAAACTACTCTCTTCGGAACAATCAACCTGGCTTTTACTACTGACTACCTCAACTGCTCTCTTGGACTGGACTGGATTGGACTACCACTGCTGACCACTACACTGGATTGGACCTTTGGCTTCAGCTGTCCTACACCTTTCCTGCACAGACGAGCTTCCAAGTGAATTGGCACTGAGGTGGTTACCGTGAGCCGAGTACTTCTTCGTCAATACGCCGCCGTGTAGCTTCTTGTGTCCTCAATACAGTCAGTGCTATCGGGATCATTGCCCGGTAGCGAGTGCTTGCGAGTACACAGGTTAGCTGCGCCTAGGTGTTACGACGGAGTCGTGCCCGGTGGAAGTAAACATCCCCAGGTCGACGAACGAAGGGAGTCTCCGACGTGTTGTTGAGGGTAACGGCAGCTGAGTCACCTCAACAACGACGCACCGGATATAGGCAGAGATACATCGAGGCCCGTGTGTGGGTACCCGCGGCCCCCTCACTCACCCCCGACTCCACACCAACCGGAGATACAGTTCACTTGTGGCCTGGGCAGTCTGAGTCGGACTCCGTCCCGCACAGTGACTTTTCCTTCATTCATTTTTATAAAACCAGCAGTTGTTTTATTTATCATTGGCAAGTCTCTCATAAACAAAATAACATTAGTACTAATAATAATAATAATAATCGGACTATTTATATGTGGCGCCGTTTAATGATCCGTGACCATCTCAAGGGCGCCGTGACTTCTCCCGAACAGTAGTGTTTTCAGCTTGGTTCTAAATGTGGTTGTGGACTGATTCACCCTCAGATCTGTGGGCAGTCTGTTCCAGGCGGATGGCGCGGCGGCTCTGAAGCTCCTTTCTGCAAATTTGGAGGTGTTCGCCATATTGGGTTTCAAGAGTTTGTTGACAGCAGAAGAGGCCGAGCGCAGCGCTCGTCTCGGAGTCTTGTCAACGGAACAGAGTTCGGTTAGACATGTGGGTGCCGTGCCGCATAAGGCCTTGTGGACAGTGAGACACAATTTAAACTCCACTCTCTCTGGGACCCTCAGCCAATGTAGATCTTTTAGTAGTGGAGTGATGTGGCAACGCTTGTTCTCTCTGTAGATAGTCCTGGCGGCAGCATTAAAAGCCATCTGGAGGCGATTGAGAAGAGTCTGGGGCAGTCCTGTGTATATGATGTTGCAGTAATCCAGACGAGAGATGACAAAGGAGGCGATCAGACTTTTTACTGCATCTACAGATAGATTTTTGGATACGAGATGCAGTTGACGAATGTGGAAAAAGGCTGTGCTTACTGTCCTGGATACTTGGGCTTCCATGGAGAGTGCTTCGTCCAGTAAGACGCCGAGAACGGATATTGTGCGCGATGGTGTTATGTTGGTGCCAGCGACAGAGATTTGTTTGGTGTCTATGAGATGTTGAAATCTACTACTAAATTATTTGAAAATAATTCTACGTTTGTATTAAATATTGATACATTTTTGGACAAAAGAAATAATTGAAGAATAGTGAATTACCAAATTGAGAGAATATTTTGACAGGCCCCCATCATAAATAAGGAGTGTATAATTTGGAAGTCTCAGTCCAATATTCCTAATTAATCCGATGGTTTGAAAGTCTTGTCCATCTAAAGCATAGCTCACAATGACAGGCACAGATGTGTTGTGCCATTCTTCTTCGATTTTCCCTTTCAGACCGAGAAGAGACAAATATTTATCATCTGTTGTCAGATGTTTCTCTTGGGCATCTTTCAAAGTTTCCTGCAATTAAACATGATAAGTTTTTTCTTATAATAATAATCTCATTTATTTATTATCTCCCAAAAATACTTATTCCATATTTTTTTGCAAGGTAATTATTATAAAACAGTTTGAATATTTTGCAAGTATACATTCGAGCATTCTTGTAGCTATAAAACTGATTGTAAAAACTGATAACAGTCTACCTTAGAAAACAATAAGGTTTAACAATAGTTTATCACAAAATTATATTGCTTTACATTTTAGCAACTTGCATAACTTATAAAAATAATGTCAATGTCCTTCAAATAATATTTAAATTCTACTACATAAGGCAAATGGAGTCAACATAAGTTTATTTTATGACTATAATCCACCCACAAATAAAGTTGATACTGGATATTCCATCCTGTGAAAACCTCTTAAGATTAAAATATACATAGAATTTTAAAGCTCCAGTTGTCCTAATAGTTCAGTTTTAGAACTTGAATATGAATGAACATGGAATTTTCTGTCTGTCAGTAACACATTTTCTGCAAATACATAAATTAGGTTCCGTGGAGCCCCCAACACAGAATGGCTCTCTCACTCTTTCCCGAGGTTTTTTTTTTAATAAAAAAATATATATTTGGGTGTTTTTATAAACCCAAATATAACCTTATACACCTTTCACAGTAAGCCAAAAGCTTGTGTCGTGAAAGAGGAGTTTGCCGGCACCTGGGATTGAACTACAGACCCCTGTGTTTTCGAATGCCATGTAAAAAAAAGGTGTTTATAACACATTACAAATAAGACATTAGACATCTTCAATTCCAAGATGAGGCATGCCACCTGTCCTGGATGTCTTGATTTTTATTGGCAAGACAAGGCCAACTTGTTGCCGAGTTGCGTCTACTGGCCACCCCACTTGCAGGATATGACATAGTACAGTAATACATAAACCAGTTATTATGTATTTGTTTAGAACTAATTTTGTATGAATTGACAAGAGTGGATAATAGTTTAAATTACTTACTTGGAATGTTTTTAACTGTTGATGAGTTTGAGAAACAATGTTTTGCAGTGATTCAGGTTTATGTGAGTTATACAAAACAAATACAATTCCAGTAGCAAATATAGAAAACACAAATAAATTTCTGGTTCTCATGATTGGCACTCATATCTGAAAAAAAAAACAGATATAAATGTTTGTCTACTATTCTTCTTCTTCTTCTTAAACAAATATCACATTTTATACTATTTGACGATATAAAATAGATTCTTTATAGTATTCTTGCTGTTGGTATTCATTTTGTAAAATATCCATATTAACTGAGTTAGTTTGACAAAAATATTACTACTATACTATACCCTCACGCCGTATCCCAAGTGGGGTAGGCAGAGAGAACGGAACGCCAAACAGATCTTTCTTTACACACTTCCTTCGCTTCCTCCACATTCATACAGTTTCTCATACACGCACGTCGATTCCTCTTACTCAACACGCGGCCGTCCTTGAGAATTTGATTCATGTGATCAAGCCACGTGGTTCTCGGACGTCCGCGCTTCCTCACACCCTTTCTTTCAGACAAGTATATCCTCTTTGTCATTCTTACTTCGTTCAACGTATCCAAACCACCGTAGTTCATTCACGCGCATTCTGTCCACAACACTCTCCTTGCATCTGCTCATTCTTCTAATATCCTTATTCTTCACTCTATCGCGCAGCGTTTTACCAACCATTCTTCTCAACGATCGCATCTCCACTGCATTTATTCCACTTTCGTCCTTCTTCAGCCACGTCCATGTCTCGCTTGCATACGTAAGTGACGGTACCAGAATGGTATTGTGCACCAGCATTTTAGCCATGTTCGACACATTGCCATTGCTGACAATGGGTCGAAGTGCACCGTTCACTCTAGCACCGGCCACTTTCCTTCTTTCAATGTCACTATCGCATCTTCCATCCCTCGCAAACATACTTCCCAAATATACATACTCGCTTACTTGCTCCAAACAGTCGTCGCCAACTTTGATCTCACAAATCGTTTTTTCATTCTCTCTTTCAAACACTAGAACTTTCGTCTTTAATACATTCATTTTCAAACCATTCAAATTGCAACTATCATACACACATGTAATAATCTCCTGTAAGTCCCTTTCACTCTCAGCCATTAACACCAAATTGTCTGCGTACATCAATGCATTCACCCGAAACCCATTCAACTCGACACCAACATCCATCTCTTTCACAGGTCGCATACAGTAGTCGAAAAATAGGTTGAACAGCCACGGAGACATGACACAACCTTGCTTCACTCCCTTGGTGAGGAGAAACCACTTCGAGAGAGTGTTATTTTTTACCCTCACGCAAGCGGAACTTCCCACGTAAAGTGAAGAGATTGCGCGGATCTACTGGCTGCTCACCCCATACTCCGACAACACGCGCCACAACCTTTCCCGGTCCACTCGATCATATGCTTTCTCCAAATCCACGAACGCACAATAAAGCTTCTGGTGTTTACCCAGAAACTTTTCTATGACTATTCGCAGGGAGATGATCTGATCGGTGCACCCCCTGCCATTCAAAAAAGCTCCTTGTGCATCCCATATCTTACACTCAGTTATCTTTCGTACTCTCTCAATCAAAATTCTACCATACAGTACAAAAATATTACATGTTATTAACAAAGTATTGTAAAAACTCGCATACTATATTTTTGATTTTTATTAGAATTTTGTCTGTGGAATGGAAAGAATATCACTTTCCTAAAACTCAATTTAGAAAAATTTCAAATTGCTGACCTATGAAACTGGGTTAACAATATTTCGAAAACTATATTATTAAAATTCTTAAGATATATTATAAAGATTGGTATAATTTACTTCATATTTTATCTAAATAAATTGATATTATTAAAAAGGTAAACACATTAGATCCAAAATTTCAAATTTTAATTAACTTTATTTCAAAATTAAATTACATTTTAATGTGTATGTACCTAATTTAAATTATATTCAAATTCATTTTTTTTTTCAAATTCAAATATATTTATTATTGATAAATATACAATTTACAACAATAATCATTTACTTATAATTATACAGTAAGCAAAACAATTCATTCCCTCAAATATGAGCAGAGCTTGTGCTTTGAGGGATATAATAAATATATTAAAAGGTAATTTTGAAGCTGCAGAGCTGAAGCTGAACATATTATGAAGAATCTATCCAAATTATCATTTCCATTAAGAGCCACTCATCAACAAAACAACAACACTTACATCTCAAATAGTAATAAATCTTCATTGTACAAAATATTTGCATAGGTACATACTTTTTTGACAAGACAAAATAAAAAGCGTACTTATAGCGTAAAGGCAATTACTACAGTATTCAGAGTATACAATCAATAAATTCTTCTTTGTTATCGCTCCCTAAGTGCTGAGGATCGTGACCATCATTTGTATAGGTGTGGACAAAATGCATCAAGTGTTTTCGATCCTCCGCTCTTCTTAATGAATAAATATTATAGTACATAAATTAAATTTGTGGAGTCTTCAGCAAAGAATAGGTCTTCCATTTTTTTTTTGTAAGTTTTTGAGTGAGTATTCTATAAAAGGTGGATACTTGTAAAACATCATGATTAAGAATTATTTAACATCTTCAATCCAGCAATGAAGTACGTATTCATCCTGAATACATGTCTCATACTATACAAGAAGAGTTAGTCCACTTGTGAGATGCCATGATAGCGTACACTACATAGATTCAATTATAACAATCCAGCAATGAAGTACGTATTCATCCTGAATACATGTCTCATACTATACAAGGAGAGTTAGTCCACTTGTGAGATGCCATGATAGCGTACACTACATAGATTCAATTATAACAATCCAGCAATGAAGTACGTATTCATCCTGAATACATGTCTCATACTATACAAGGAGAGTTAGTCCACTTGTGAGATGCCATGATAGCGTACACTACATAGATTCAATTATAACAATCCAGCAATGAAGTATGTATTCATCCTGAATACATGTCTCATACTATACAAGGAGAGTTAGTCCACTTGTGAGATGCCATGATAGCGTACACTACATAGATTCAATTATAACAATCCAGCAATGAAGTACGTATTCATCCTGAATACATGTCTCATACTATACAAGGAGAGTTAGTCCACTTGTGAGATGCCATGATAGCGTACACTACATAGATTCAATTATAACAATCCAGCAATGAAGTACGTATTCATCCTGAATACATGTCTCATACTATACAAGGAGAGTTAGTCCACTTGTGAGATGCCATGATAGCGTACACTACATAGATTCAATTATAACAATCCAGCAATGAAGTACGTATTCATCCTGAATACATGTCTCATACTATACAAGGAGAGTTAGTCCACTTGTGAGATGCCATGATAGCGTACACTACATAGATTCAATTATAACAATCCAGCAATGAAGTACGTATTCATCCTGAATACATGTCTCATACTATACAAGGAGAGTTAGTCCACTTGTGAGATGCCATGATAGCGTACACTACATAGATTCAATTATAACAATCCAGCAATGAAGTACGTATTCATCCTGAATACATGTCTCATACTATACTAGGAGAGTTAGTCCACTTGTGAGATGCCATGATAGCGTACACTACATAGATTCAATTATAACAATCCAGCAATGAAGTACGTATTCATCCTGAATACATGTCTCATACTATACAAGGAGAGTTAGTCCACTTGTGAGATGCCATGATAGCGTCATAGCGTACACTACATAGATTCAATTATAACAATCCAGCAATGAAGTACGTATTCATCCTGAATACATGTCTCATACTATACAAGGAGAGTTAGTCCACTTGTGAGATGCCATGATAGCGTCATAGCGTACACTACATAGATTCAATTATAACAATCCAGCAATGAAGTACGTATTCATCCTGAATACATGTCTCATACTATACAAGGAGAGTTAGTCCACTTGTGAGATGCCATGATAGAGTACACTACATAGATTCAATTAAAACAACAGACAAATATAAAAACCTGATCTTCCCATCCAAAAATTCTTATCAAAGCCAATTTTACTTGTAAAAATGTTTGAAACACACAGTGTGTTTAGGTATAATTATTCATTACACTCAATACTCAACACTACCATAATCTATATTTACTTCAACTCAAATATGTATTAAGCCATTTGCATAGGTTGCATTATTTACCCAAACAATAAAAGACACAAACCAATAAATATACCAACCATTATTGGCAAGTCCAATTATTCCAACCAACGAATAATATATCTACTGATTATCCATGCTTAAATAAACAAAAATACAATAAACATGAAAAGAGTTGACAAAAAAAACCATACAAACAATAATTAGGATTATGCAAATATAGTACTTTAGTTTCAGAGTTCTTCGTACAGCAGTACAATTATTATTGTAATGTAGTGAAAGAAAGATATTCGAAAAAATGAATATTTTTTTTACTAGGCAGCTCAACTTACATAGGCTAATATGTGCCAATGGGCAATTATTGAAATGTATTGACTAAGGTTTATGCACATTGAAATAATTGGACTTTTGGGAATCTGTAGCATTATGACATTTATCGGGATAAATTTTCGGGATATGCACAAACATTTTTCCACGTCCATATTTATCTATGCGTCTCAGAAAAAAATCGGACAGTTCTTAAATGCATTAAAAGTTCGAATGCGTGCAATAATGGAAAAGCATCTATACCTGTTTACCAACCAGGCCTACACAGTGATTTACATTACTGATGTGAATTGTAAATTCAAAATAGGGACTTCAAGCTCTGGTAACGGTTTTCTTACATTTTTAATCAAAAAGATCAAAGCACCAATGGGATTTAAAAAAACACAATTTTTAATTAAGATAAGCACTTAGTTTCTCACAACATTTTTTAAAAACGAACTCGGTTTCAAAAAGACCTATCTTTGTAAAATGTTATATACGGACAATTGTAACAAGAATCATATAATATACTAATTTGAACATGCGTCACTACGTGTGTTCACAATTAAAACATATAATAAAGTTATTTTAATTTTCAATTTGATAAAGTCGAACGTTCATCGCCCTTTGCAAAAACTTCCTGCAATTCCAGTTTCCAGCGTTTGACAGCTGAGAAAAAAATCGATATGGTACTCATAGAATAATTCCATAGACATGGGCAAGGTCAAAAAGTTTGTTGATTCTGAGAAAAATTCATCTAGACATATATCGGCAAGACCCAAAATCTTTGCTGATTCGAAGAAAAGAAAACAGTGTCTTCTCAGTCCTCATTTCATATACAGTGAATTCAGTGGTCTCGAACCTACCGATTTATTTTTTATACCGAAATGGGCCGTGTCCTACCGATATACCGAAATGGTCTAGTAATCTACCGATTTTTACTATTTGTCGAAAGGGAAATATAATCGGTAGATAAGTATCGGGTATTCGGTAAAAGTACCGGATACTTATTGGATTCGAGCAAATATTCTTTAAGAAAACCGAGGAGTTTTTGAATTATTCCAAATTCCTATACCATTTTGAAAATCCGGCGACGGGGGGGTAGAAATTTTTTAAAAAGGAAAATACCCGGTATTGACTTCGTCGGTACAAATACCCGGTACATTGTAGAAAAAGGTACTGCGAGAAAATATTCTTTAAGAAAACCGAGGAGTTTTTTTAAATATTCCAAATTCCTATACCATTTTGAAAATTCGGCGACGGGGGGGTAGAAATTTTCGAGAATAGAAAAGTATCCGATATTGACCATCGTCGGTACAAATACCCCATATACCGATTTTGGGTACAAAATATACCATTTATACCGATTTCAGCGGATATTTCTACCGATATTGGACAATGACAACGAGTTGGGATTTTTTTCTCCATTTCTCCCTATATTCTGCTAGTCTCATTAATTCTAAGTGTATGCCACAGTTCATGTTCTTCTTCACTTGATCCATATAGGTATCTATTAATTGGTCGGCCTCTACCATTTCTGCCTTCGGTCTTGCCCTCCGCGATGGTGATGAGCAGGCCTGGATACTTGATGCTGTGGCCAGTTTGCTCGTTGTTCATCATCCAAATCATCCAAAGTGAAACAATGTGAACGCTACTTTAGAAAGAGACATACTCTCCCCCGGTCGCTATCACATGTGACACGGTTTTTTATATTTTCGATAGGAAAATCAACCTTACTGTTAATGGTCAGAGGGTATATTTTTGCTTGAATTTGATCAAAGAGTGCAGTGTTGTGTACTTGTGTCGAGTGTTCGTGTGTGACGTTTTTGATTGCGTTATTTTGATGTGTGAAAAGATGGTGTTTTATTTTGAGGCGTAGAATGTTTCGACTAGTAATTTACTTTTAAAATTTGAGGGTCTTAACATTTCATAACACTAAACGATGTCTCTCAGGTATTTTTCCGCGCGGATTTTTAGAAATGGTCGGCAACTACTTCAGAAATATTTGTATCCTTATAACATTTCGGAAAAGAGTGTGTATCGTCCAAAACCAATAGTGAATCCAGATGTGAGAGGAGCACTTTCAGTCCCGAAATATTCCACTCTAAAAAATGTGGGAATATCTGTTGGCTTTCACGCAAGAAGGCTCTTTATCGAGAATGTCTTGCTCAAGGTGAGCCATGGGATCAATTCTCAAGTGAGACAACAAGTTAAGAAAAGGTGAGATATCATTAGAATCGGAAGAAGTAATGGTGTATAAGAAATAGTGTACTTTACAAAAGTGCCTATTCATGATATTGCAGCAGGAGCAATATATATGTGAGGCAATTCGTGGGGCAATTCACAATATTATCTAGGAAACAATTTAGTGTCTTATATGAAATTTCCTATGAATTCCTTATTCTATTGTCACATCCTAATGTGTTATACTGTATAATTATATGTAACTGTTTTATGTTCCTAGTGGAAAATACAAAGTTTCTTTTAATATAAATTAACAATCCTAGTATGTGTTGTAGGTTACTATTTGGTGATGCTGTTCCCCTCTTCTCCTTTGTTGGAATATCTTTGGCATCGGGTAGTGGAATATTAAGCAGAGAAGATGAATTGGAAGGACTGTGCTGGGAAATAAGGGTATAAAAAATAAATTTAATAATGCAGCTAATCTTATTTTATATATACATACTAGTGATGTAACGAATATTTGTATTCACATATTTCAAAGTATTCGCATTTGTATTCGCAAAAAATTATGCGAATATTTTGCGAATATTATTTTGGTCATAAAGTATCGGATAGGTATTCAAATAAAGTAAAAGTATAAAGGTAAAAGTATACTTACCCGGCACATTGTAGAAAAAGGTACTGCAAGAAAATATTCCTTAAGAAAACCGAGGATTTTTGAAATATTTTAAATTCCTATACCATTTTGAAAATTCGGCGACGGGGGGGTAGAAATTTTAATGTTTGAACAATTGTAGAAATTTAAGCAAGTCAATATTCCCTATTCCCATTCGCGAATTTCGACAACAAATATTCGCATTCGCGAATATCCATAATCACACATTCGTTACATCACTAGTACATACTCTCGAGTAGCTACTCTTACTTTATATTTAAATTGAAGTGCCTAAATAATTATTTCTACTTCAGAATGCTGTATCTAAATTCCAATGGACAATGGTCACTGATAATGGATTTGAACCTATGGTCACCCAAGAAAATATGTCATTAAATAACTTAGAAATAGGCAGCGCAATAACCAAAGGCTGTTCAGCAGTGGTTTACAGTGCTAAGATTAAAGATATAAATGTAACAGCAAATAGTGAAATCCAATCCCAAGGCACATCTAGCGATGCACCTTTGCCTACACCTTTAATAGACTATCCTTTTGCACTTAAAATGATGTTCAACTACAACATTCAAAGCAGTTCCATGGCCATATTGAAAGGCATGTATCAGGAAACCGTCCCAGCTATGAGATTTGTACCAAATCCTGAAAGTTCTACCTGGGAAACCATGTAAGTTTCTAAATGTATTATAATTTATGTCACACATTCTTAAATATGAATGGGAACTAGAGATCTTCTTATGTAAGTTTCTAAATGTATTATAATTTATGTCACACATACTTAAATATGAATGGGAACTAGAGATCTTCTTATGGGTTAAACCTGTCATACTCGTATCTCAAGCCGCCGTAACCATGAGATAGAACAAGAAATGAAACATAATGTATTCATATGTCTACTTTAAAAATTTCTGTTCTATTCTATGTTCAGAGGCCATCTGCTCATTTAAGAGTGATCAGAGATAGTTGATGTTTGATAACCAGAAAATTGTATGTAATAATTTTTGTAGGCTAGGTACTAATAATGCGAGTCTTCCTCCTCATCCCAATGTGGTAACAATGTATACAGCATTTGCCGACTACACTCCTCGTTTACCTAACTGTGTACAGATGTATCCTGATGCATTACCACCCAGGATTTATATGGAGGGATCTGGAAGAAACATGACATTATTTTTACTCATGAAACGGTAATGTAATTCTACATCATAATTATTAATATTAAACAGAATTTTGTATGCCTAGGGTATTGTTAAATCACATAAAAAATGCTTATTATAAAATAGCTAAATTGGGTGCATATATTTTCACTTGTAATACTGTTGTGTATTATGTAACAATTTTCATATCAGTTGGCAAAGATACTCCCTGGCTCCTGCACGTATTTGTTTTTATTTTCACCCGTCCTCGTTTGGCTATTCCAACATGGTCAAACGACCCGGATTTATTTTCTTAAAAATAAGTAAAAATAATTGAACCAGCGAAAATATTAAAAGTTAATCGAGTGCTAAATAGTACAAAATTTAAAAAATGTTATTAAGAACAATTAAAAAATCAAATTTTGGACATATAAAATATAACACGTGCAAGAAGAAATTAAAGTTTAAAATAATATAATAAATTTTAAAATTAAAAATATTAAAATTAATTAAAAATTAATATTTAAAATAATATTAAAAATGCCAATCAACTTTCAATATAAGTGTTATAAAATTTAACATAAATAAATAAATCAATATTTAAAAAATAATATAAAAAAGGCCACTCAATTTAAATATAAATTCATGCGATTTTCGCAATAATAAAATAATTGTGCTTATAAAAAATATGCACAATGTAGAAATTTAAAATAATTAAAAATTAAAAAGGCAATATTATAGAATGCCGCTCAATAAATTAAATATATACCATGAAATATATTTATAAAAATAAATAAAAAGCGATGTGCAAAAATAGCATTTAATAAAATACCATGTGGAAGAAACCGAACATGCAGAATTGTGACAATATTCATATAAAACAAAATAAAATGCAACACATGATTGTGAAGTGCCGTACAAGGAAATCAGCTTGTCCAAATAACCTAGATGAAGGGAGAAACCTAGGTATATTTCAAAAGAAGATCGCATTTGGAATTTCTACACCCATTCAAGGACTGGCATATTGGAACGAGCTACTCATGAGGCCGCCATATTGATTTCGGATCAGAAAGCGGAAAAGGAATAGCGCCATCTTTGTTTTGATAGCAGCCATTATTCAACCATGGATGAAGCACACAGCACAGACTCAACTCGTTGAACGGAGCCATGGATTCAAATTATATAATCAGCCTGTAATTTATGCTTCAAACTTCATCTATGGGAAGCAAATGTCAATATGACAGATGATCTAATATTATGAGATAAGTAATGTTTATATGTATGTTGAAATGATTTAAAATCTTATTTATTATTATTTAGTTACAATTCTGATATGTAGTATTTTAAAACATCGCAAATAAATATGCACACACTATTGTAGATGTTGTGTTAAAAAGGCAGGCTTCATGACCTGCAACAAAATTAAATTTCTTGCCACATAATGCAAGAATGTTACCCAAAGAGGTAAAAATAAAAAGAGGTCTTCGTGTCCTCTAACAATGAAAAAAGAGCCGAACGTATATTGAAATGGTTCGTGTTCGCCTATTTCTCTTGATTGTTAATCAATCAAGAGAATAAAAAAATGGGGTCTTCAGGGCCTCGAATAAAAAAAAAATCTTGGTGTTGTGAGCATCGCTTGAGCAGAAATTATTGCTCTTGAATTGCGATCAACCCAAGTGCACCTTTAGGGTGAAAAAATAGAGCCGAACGTATGGTTCGAGCTTGTCAATTTTTCTTGATTGTTAATCAATCAAGAGAATAAAAAAATGGAGTCTTCATGGCTTCTAATAAAAAAATCTTGTCGTTGAGAGTATCGCTTGAGCAGAAATCATTGTTCTTGAATTGCGATCAACGCAAGTAAAAAATCACCTTAAGGGTGCAGAAAATAAAGCCGGTCGTATATTGAAATGGGCCGAGCTTGCTATTAATTAGCATTTCTCTTGATTGTTCAAGAAGAAAAAAAGGGTCTTTCATGGTCCGCAACAAAAATACTCTTGCCATAAAATGCAAGAGCGTTACATTAGTAACAATACCTGTAAATATGCATTTAAAATTTGAAATTGTCTTGTACAATAAATATTGCATATAACAAAAATTACATAAAAAAATGAGATATTTATCTCTAATAAGTACACAAAGGTGTCTATAAAAAATATACTTATTGTATTGAATACAAGTTTAAAAATTGTTTGGGCAACATACATCAACCCAATAAAATAATATTGTTTATGTATACTTAGCTATATGTAACAGTAAAATTTATGCCTGCTTGTTATAGGCAGATCTGTATATTGGTACCTATCATAAGAAAAATAGGAAAACATGTCCAATAATATGGATAAAAAATTCATTATTTACCAATAAGGTAAAAAAAATTAAAACATGTTCAATAGGAAAAATCATTTATTTAAATTGTAAAATAATTTTGTTAAAATGTTCAAATATTTAGAACAGTTACCAGTAGGTATACAAATAAAATATAAAAAGAAGTATAATTAAAATGTATAATTATTATATGCGTCTAGGTATATCAAAAATGTAAACAAATGATTTACTTCATGTCCAAATTAGTAATTTGATTTACTTGTAAAAAATATCATAAAAATGTTGTGTAAAATAGAGAAATCCTAATAGGTAATGACACTTGAATATCATATTTCATAGTAAAAAGGTATAGGTATACCAGATTTATCTATTAATAAAATGAATATTGTGTATGTTTGTCAATATACTGTTATTGTGAATATTGTAATAAAAATATCATTATTCTTTATATACCTATTGCTAAAATTAATGTTTTCAAAAATAAAACAATTTAGGAAATAATTTTGTAATTAATCTCCTTAAATGAAAAGAACTTATTTTTCGTAATCACATTATGTAAAAACATAGTTATTTGAGTGTTCAATTAAATACAAATAAATAGGCATGTAAAATGTATAAGTAAATACCTACTTATTTTGTTATAAAATGTATTCACAAAATAAAAATAATATTTAAATGTAACATACATTATTATGTATAAAAAGGTAATTTAAAAGATCAGATACCTAAATGTTCTACATGTATATTCACGTTTAATAAATGTTTATTGTATACCTACATGAAAACCTATAATAAATTGTAAAGCAAATTAATTGCAAAAACATAAACCCTATTGTTTATAAAATTTGTATGTATTTCTATATATCAAAAAAATGTTTGCATAAAGATATGTCATTTATGTTGAAAAATATATTTTATATTCTTGCTTTGGTTGGAAGTACCTACCAGTAAAAATAATTAAATTCCATTAGGTTTATGTGAAATACCTATTTGGGGGTACTTACCAATTAAAATAGTAACAATTTGTTATCTATGAAATATTCTATTTGTAACAGCTTGCATTAAAAGTTACAATCAATAAAACTTTCTATAATACCTAATTGGAGGTACTTAATAATTAAATAATAACCTTTTGTTATTAATCAAATGTTGCACTTGTAACAGTTTAAAATAAAATTATATCTATTGGTAAAATTTCCTGTGATATTTGTTTGGTAGTACCTACCTATTAAAAAAAATAACTCTTTGTTATTTATGAAATGTTACACTTGTAACAACTTGCATTACAGTTGTGCCTTTTGATAATATTTTCTTTAATGCAGCAGCCAAATAAAATTCCTTTATAAAATAGGGCAGAACTGTGATGTAAATATATAATAAAATAAACATGTATTTATTGGCTCATTGGGTATAGAGCAATAATTAGCAACAATGTTAATTAATATTTAATTATAGGTAAATAAAAATGCCTATGCAGATTAAACTTATAGGAAATAGAAATACCTAAGTTATTCAAAAGTATAACTTTATTGTTTAACAGATTTATTGTTTATGAAACATAAGTGTGAGTACATACTCCAAAAATATATCAAAATTTAATATTTATAGAATGTGAAAAATAATTTAATGTACAATGGAGTGGAATATTGTGCACCTGAATGTAAAATGGTGATGACATGATTTCCTAGGATGATACGAAGAAGATGAGAAAAAATATAAAATTTAAAAAAAAATACAGTCCACTGAAACATCAGGGCATCTCTTCGTGCGTCCTTGGGAATATGTTAAATCACATAAAAAATGCTTATTATAAAATAGCTAAATTGGGTGCATATATTTTCACTTGTAATACTGTTGTGTATTATGTAACAATTTTCATATCAGTTGGCAAAGATACTCCCTGGCTCCTGCACGTATTTGTTTTTATTTTCACCCGTCCTCGTTTGGCTATTCCAACAGGTATAAAATCAGTGAATGTTTTGGTTCGCTTTATTTCCCCATCATATTAGAATCTGCCTGACTCTGCTTCTGTTGTCACTCTCATCAAAGGTTATAATGCTAAAACTGACATGCGTAAATAATCTACCAAATTTTAAATCTTGCATAGGTATACATCTTGTGCCAGCTGAAACAGCTCCTCCCTCTCTGAATTCCTGTCCATTTTCTTTTGAAACACCATATTTTGAAAACTACTTGGATTATACACAAATACTTTTTATCGTTTATGAACTGTAACAAGAAGGTATTAATTGTTTTCAAATTTTTAAGAAAACATATTGATCTTTTTATATGTATATTATTTTATATAGAGCCTTAAATTACGAATTTTTGGGTTAAAGTGGTGTCATTCATTTCATTATACAAATCTAAGCGTTACCTTTAGACCATGGGTGGCCATCGTTTTCAGCAGCCGAGCCAGATTTTAGAAATGAGATTTCCTACCGGGCTGTTACAATAATTTACTCCATGTATGAAACATTTAACAATTTCACCCATCGCCAAATAAGCAAAATGGTATAGGAATTTGAAATGTGTCGCAAACTCCTCGGTTTTCTTAAAGAATATTTTTGAAATACCTTTTTCAAACAAGTGACGGGTACTAGTACCGGCTATTATTTTTAAAAAAATGTGCATATCTTTGCAGGCCACAAGTAGACACACATCGGGCCACATGAGGTCCGCGGGTTGGCCACCCTTGCTTTTAACCAGAGGTTCCCAAACTTTTTTTCCTATGGACCACTTTTAAAAATTTGTTGGTTCCGATGGATCCCCTGTTTTTCTACCCCCTGTCGCTAAATTTTCGACATGGTTTAGGAATTTGAAATGTTTCAAAAGCTCCTCGGTTTTCTTAAGGAGTATTTTCTCCCAGTACCTTTTTCTATCCGATATCAGAGCGCAAGGAATGTCGTGGAAAGAGGTGACGCAATTGGCACAGAGACGCTCTGAATGGAGGAGGCTAGTTTCTGCCCTGTGCTCCCGAGAGGAGCGTTGAGGGCGATAAAAAAAAAAACTTTTTCTACAATATACCGGGTATTTGTACCGACTATTGTTTATGTCAATATCTGGTGCTTTTACCGAATATTCGATACTTTTAACTATGGATTCGTGGACCCTTTTTACAACTCTCGTGAACCCCCATTTATAGTCACGCCATTGTGGACCCCCGTCGAGTCTGGACCACTTTAAGAATCACTGGTTTAAACATTTCATATTCTTTAATGAGAGTACTATAAAGTATTTATTCTGAGAAAAATAAATCAATGACGATTATTACTGTTTACTATATGAAAATTTTGTGTGAAGTTCATCTTTTTTGTATCACATACATTAAAATGAAATTTTGGTACATTTTAAAAAATTAATGGATAAACATTATATAGACTCATAATATAGACTCTTTTATAATAATAAAAAAACATTTTTAGAATTTAGATTTCGAATTTATTGTACTATATTGGTATGATAGATCCTATTTTATCAAGTATGCAAAGAGAGGGCTTGGAAAGGAAAATTTTGCAAAATCTTAAGTTTTTACATTTTTTTGATTTCATGCAATCTTTGCATGGTCTAGTTCAATCAATATCAATGTACAATCGTTGAAACAATATATCACCAATTAGCTTTAATTAAGTTACAGCAGCCTCACTAGGTTGCCCTGTATCGAGGCATGCTGCGTAAAAAATATTAAAAAAAACATACAATCAATAAGGATTAATACATCTTACAAAAAAAAATTAAAAAAAAAACATAAAAATAATCACATCAGCAAATTAATAAATCGATAACAAATGAATAAATGGATGAATGAATAAAAGAATAAATGAATAAACAAATAAATGAATAAATGAGTTATAATCATTGTTTCGTATAGATAAACCTTGACAGCAAAATAATATTATTGATATTGAATTCTTAACCAAATGATATGATGTAAATTAGGTTATAATCTGTTTCATAGATAAACACTGTTAATAGACTCATAAGTGAAAATTAGTACCTAATAAAACGTGTGGGGTATCATATTATATGTCAAATGCCAAACTATGTATACTTGTACACAAGTTTATTTGTTATTCGGCAACATGAACAAATATTTTTTAAAGTATGCCAGGTACGAGTAAACTCATTATACAATAAATGTATGGTGGCATTAAGATTTTGAAGTAACCTAATGTATGTTATTGAATGGGTTAATAATGTTACTCAACAAATACCTCATCTACACAGCCAACAGATTGTACAAACTTCCTTTGGTAGGAAATCTGTTCTGATGCTTACGAAACAGCTTAGACTGGTTTAAGTGCACTTTGTGGAGGCAGCGGGCATCGATGCACAAGCCAATCTTATATTAATACTAGCTGACCCAGCAAACGTTGTTTTGCCATATACTAATATCGCTATTAAAAAATATGGATTGATGGTAGACACTAAAAATTAAGGGCAGTATGTATTTTTTAATGCCTCACCATAAAAAAATAAAAAATTTGGTCCAAAAAATAAAAATTAGGGGTGGACCACCCTTAACTTTTAGGGGTATGAAAAATAATTGTTGGCTGATTCTCAGATCTACCCGATAAGCACACAAAATTTCATCAAAATCGGTCCAGCCATTTTGGAGGAGTATGATAACAAACGCCGTGACTCAATAATTTTATATATTAGATTTGCCTATGTACATAGATGAATGTGAAGTCAAATTAGGATAATTATAGTGAATGATGTAGTTAAGATATACCTACACTATGTAATTATATTTTAATTTAAAGCTATTTTTATAATAATTTGCCTTGTGAAATATTGGCATAATTTACTTAAATTCGATTGCTTTGCCTTAAAGGTAAAGAAGTAGGTTATTGAATTCACTATAACTTATATAGATGCAATTTGTCTCCTTGCAGATACGATTGTTCTTTAGCAGACTACTTGAAAGATTACACACCAGATCAAAGAGACTCAGTATTAATGTTAGCGCAAATGTTAGAAGGAGTAGTCCACATGAATATGCACGGTATCGCACATAGGTATGTATCATAATTCTTTTTTATAGATAATATTGTATCAAAAATAGATCAATTACCAAGCATGGGAAAGTCGGGTAGTCTCGGACATATTTAAACAATTAAAGACTTGCCTCGCCTTGACTTGCCTTGATGCAATTTGAAAATGCTGTGAAATAATGAAAAATGTGAAGAATGAATATAATAGGTTTGTATGTAGAGATTGGCTTTTTAAAGTATGTCAACATATTTAAAATTTTGGCTAAATAGCATAATGGTTTAACTTCTAAAAACTGTCAGGGGGTACCTGCCAAATTTTCACATGCTGCTCTAAAGTATCTTGATTTTTTTAAATTCTTAGTCACCCATTAAAAATTTATAGATAGGTATTATAATTTTAAAATTAATTGATATTCCCCTGTGTTTCTGCTTTATTCAAAAATATGCACCAGAATTATTTTAATTTTATTTGTATTTAAATTAAGTTGTCAGAACTACCCAACTTTCCCCTACCAACCTCAGAGTAATTATTATTGTTTTACTTTTAGGGACTTAAAATCTGATAATATACTGATTGATAAGTTGGCAGCAGATAGTGATGATTCTGTTCCCATATTGGTTATTACTGATTTTGGATGTTGTCTAGCAGATCAAAATTATGGTCTTAGAATCCCTTACAGATCAGAACAAATGGATAAAGGTATTTATATAAATATACTCTATATCAGTATTTCCCAAACTATTGGTGGCGACCGAATATTGAGTGGGCCCTGAGCATTAAGTAGTTCCATCACTCGCTTCTAGAGAATCTGAGCATTACCAATATTTATGACTGTGAGCGTTACCAATAAAATGATTAACAATAATTAGGTTTCAAACAAGGTTATGTACAACCTGTGGCACTGGTGGAAAAACATAACCAAAGTATTATTTTTCTCATTTTAAAATGTGTTAACTGTTTCAGGTGGTAATGTAGCTCTGATGGCTCCGGAAATCATAACACAAACCCCTGGACATTTTAGTTTTCTTGATTATTCAAAATCTGATCTTTGGGCTACTGGAACTATGGCTTATGAAATATTTGGACTCAAAAATCCTTTTTATTCTTATCCAAGAAATACAAATGAAAAAAGTAAGTTGTATATACTAAAAACCTATTCCACATTTAGAAAGATTTTGGTGATATCTGTATAAAATATTTAGTAGCAAATTATTTTGTACAAATGGTAGTCTCAATTATTTTACAATAAAAATAAGAATTTCATCAATTCAACATTTATTTCATACTCACCAATACTAACGCTTAAAATAAGCATGGTTAAATTATGTTATCATTTTAGTGCTCAGAAACATAACTTATAAGGATGAAGATCTACCAAACATTGAAGACAAAGCCCCAAAATTAATAGCTAGACTTATTCAGAATATTTTGAAGAGAAATCCTAACCAGGTTAGTATAAATTTACTATTTGATAATACGATAGATAGTATTATTGAGATCTCTAAGACCCTCTATAACAACATGCACATAGTCAATGTATGAGAGTACCGCTCTTACGAAGATTTATATTTGTGGCTATAAACAAAGAAAATTTTCTCAATTAGAAAGCATAACAATTCTTTATTTACTATAAAAATACAGGTCATTTTAGTTATATATAGAGTATATTTATATTAATTTTAAGTAGGTACTTATGGGTTGATGTGAATGTGGACTTGACTGCATGAGACAAGTGTGTGTATGTTTCAATTAAAAAAAATATTGAATTGATGTATTGGTAGCTTAGTAAAATCTTTTTCACTTTCTTATTTTTTACATTACGTATATTGTCGGTGGATCCATGAAACCTCCCATGGGTCATTTTTTTTTTAAATGAGATCAATACCTAATTATTTGTCTCGAGTTGCATATACTGATGAAATAACCTATACACTGAGATATTAACTGAGAAAATTATTGAGAGAAATTAAATCTCGTACGTGTTATTTTTTCTTGAATAATTTGTGAAAATTCACGTGTACTGAAAGAATGATCTTGTGAATTTTTTTAAATCTTGTCTAGAAATACAATATAATTTCTAAGACACCTTCCTTCCACATAATAAATCAGACATATTATAGAAAATGTCATTTCTGTAAAATCTTGATGATGGCACATGAAGGTTTCATGAATCCACCGAGACATGTATTTGTCATCTATTGTGTGTTTCTAAATTTCAATAAATAACATGTTGATCTTCAGTTCCATAAACCAACAACTCGGAATTCAAATATTCTAGGATATGTCACGTTAAAATTTTGAAACAGTGCAGCGGTCTACTGAAAATTCTGGACAAATATGTCCTTTTAATAGAAAGAATTTGTATTTTAGATTTTTTTGTTTTTTTATATTATAATTTGTATTTGTTGGCTTATGGAACTAACTGTACAGTTGATATATTTTAACTTTTTAGCGTCTCTCTGCTGAAGTGGCTTCAAATGTGTGTCAGTTGTATTTATGGGCTCCGTCTGTTTGGTTAAAATCTGAAAGATTGCCAGGAAGCCAAGAGGTAAACTGAACTTAATTTATTCTTAGTATATAAATAGTCTTTACTAAATGAACATTACAATTGTAAACAATCAAACATCCAACAACTATTTAGACTTGTGCCAGATTTTCACCATCAGAATTGTGATGTCACTCAGAAAATAAAATTAATGCTTTTGAGATTACTCTGTCCCATTCATGTAGGTTGATTCGGATGTAATTTTCATTTTCAAGTTGGAGACAAATAAAAAGTATAGCTGTGTAAAATGTGAAGTGAATGGGAAATATTTAGGTTTTTAGACAAGTATACATTCTGTAAACCAGTGTTGGCATCTCTGTGAAAGCAACAATGCGGGTTTGTGCCTGGCAAGTCCTGTTCGGACGCAATTTTCTGTGCCAGATGTGTACTCCAACAGTCGCAAGAGTTCAACTCACCGCTTGCATGTTGCTTCATTGACTCCGAAAAAGCTTTTGACGAAAAAGCGCCCAAGGTGGTAACCATGATCAAAGCCCTGCATATGGACTCTGAATGTTCTGTCAGAACATCAAGTGGTCCAACTGACACCTTCAGGATCACCACTGGAGTCCAGCAGGGCTGTGTATTGGCACCTTTTATCTTTGCCATAATTATGGACTACCTGCTCAGAAAATCTATTCTGGGCCCTGGCGGTGTGCCTTTATCACAGCGTGAAAACAGTAAGACGTCTGTGGGAGTGCTGCACGATCTTGAATATGCGGATGATCTAGCCCTTTTTGATACATCTGTGGACGGATTACAGTGCAACGCTAATGCTCTTTATGAAAATTCTTTGCGCCTTGGCCTTCGTATCAACGCTGGTAAAACGGAGTACATGTGTAATAGTACATGCATGAGTACTCACACCCCACTAATGGTTGGCAATTCCCAAATATCTCAGGTTAGGAAAATTCAGGTACCTGGGAGCAACCATAACGCCAGAGGGTGATCTCCGGTCGGAATTACCAATCCGCATAGGAGCAGCTAGCGGGGCTTTCAACAACATGAACAAAGTTTGGAAGGCGTCTGGACTCAGCATCAGGACAAAATGTCGCTTGTTCAATGCGTGCATCATCCCAATCCTTCTATATGGCTGCGAGTCTTGGCACTTAACCAAGGCTCAAGAGCGGAAGATACTAAGCTTTGAAAACAAGTGTCTTAGAAGGATTTTGGATGTCAGATGGTATGAACATGTTACAAATGATGCTGTGCGCCGGCGCACCCAGCAGAGACCTGTAATCTCCGTAATACAGGAGAGACGATGGTCCTGGCTGGGACATGTTTTGAGAATGCCCAATGATAGTTGGCCAAAAAGAGCACTGTTCTTCCGTCCGCAGGGGTTCCGTAGGCCCAGGCGTCCCTCTTTCACAATACACCGTTCCTATGACAACGATATCAGAGCGCAAGGAATGTCGTGGAAAGAGGTGACGCAATTGGCACAGAGACGCTCTGAATGGAGGAGGCTGGTTTCTGCCCTGTGCTCCCGAGAGGAGCGTTGAGGGCGATGATGATGATGATGATACATTCTGTAAATAAAATCAGATATAAATTTAATTTGTACTAGGACCTGACAGATTTAGGTGTGCTCAGACATAAGAGCCATCATTGTACTCCTGATGGTGAAAATCTGGTTTTATTGTAAAATGATAGTTTTCTTATTACATATTTATGATGGCCTATCAGTAATAGAAATATTTTTTCTTCAGATCTTACAATGGTTACTTTGTTTGACTAGCAAAGTACTTTGTGAAACTCGTCTCACTTCCAGTCCAAGTGATGGGCAATCCATCAAGAAGTCCATCAGAAGAAGCCATCCTGAGTATATTTTAATTAGTAGTTTTCTCTGTAGGGCCAAATTGGCAACAATAAAGCAAGCTCTTCAATGGATTCAAGGGAATATTTAATTTGATATTTGTAATAAATTATGTATAAGTACACATTGGAAGTATATTTTTTATTTATTTTACTTAATAGTACACAGCTTGTTTTCCAAGAAAAAATATTATACCTAATGAAATTTCGGAGCTAAATTCACAATTAAATAATAAACTAACACTATCTAGCACTGTTTATAAAAAGTACATTGTGTTGAGAATAAAATATACTAAAAATACATGTAACTACGTGTGATAAAGTAACATAGATGAGATGCACCCTTATTAATTTTTATTATTTAAAAACAAAAATTTTAAGTCATACCAAAATAAAATCACAAAATTTCATTCTGATAAAAATATTGTCTGCTATATTAATATTGAGACCATACGGGATATTTTAATTCAGTCCACTATCTAGAAGTACTTAATAGATATAAGTTATTTAGGTATAAACATAGACATTATACATATTATATTTATAAATATTATAGTGATTTACAATCCATTGGATTGGTCTGCAACGAGTTTAGATTTTCTTCTCCGTTCCTCCCAATTTTCAGTTAGTCTCTTTAGTTCTACGTAGGTGCTACAATCCTTCAGTTGGTCCATATAGGTGTCTCTTGGTCGGCCTCTATCATTTTTCCATTCGATCCTGCCCTATCTGATGGAGATGAGTAGGCCTGGGTGCCTGATGTTGTGCCCAATCCAGTTAGTTTGTTGTTGACTGATTTTTTTAAGGACTTGCCTTACGTATGGAGGAGCTATATAAAATTATAGAATATTATTAGAAATGTGTTAGTACCAAAAGATTGGAATGTAGTTTCAAAGTAATATAAAAAAATTGGTGTAACAGTTGTAAATAGAATAGTATGAAGTTGGCACATTATTCTAAGCGTTTCCTCACATTTTATGTATTTTCTACTGTCTATGGAATATTCGATAAGTTAGGCTTACCTTCAAACGTTCAAACTAACCACGACATTACTCAATGCTGTGTTCGATTGTATCAACTGGGCACTTACCTGTCAACTTTATGTTTCACTTATTTTTCTTTGTAGCTAGTCTGTAGTTATGTTTGTCTAAAGATATAAATTATTGTAAATACATCATATTTTTGTGATCTTAAATGAATTGTTTCCTTATCCTTCTCCCTCTGAAAGAATATCACTTTCACAATAAATATAAGTCAAAAAACTTCATTGTGTCTATACTACTAAACCATCATAGCATATCACACAAGTGGATATCTAGTGAACCTGCTGCATGTAATAAACATGCAAGCTGTCCTCTCTGTGCCAACAAAAAGTTGGGAAATTCAGGGTAGTGGGCGAACCTGACAATTTTGTTGAAAGGTCCTTTCACTGAAATGACCATAAACAAGTTTTATTGTATAATTTGTTTTGTTCTCTATGAAATAGTATTGAAAGTTAGTATCATGCTGTCGAAAATTATTATAATACATAATTTGTTAATTAAGGGTCGTTCACAGTGATCACTCCGGATAATCCTCCAAAATGAATAGGTGTGAACGGGCGTTTCATCAATAGTGATCACTAGCGATGCCGATGATGGAGGAAAGAGATAACCACTCGTCATAATTTTGATGAAAGGTCCTTTCACTGAAACGACCATAAACAAGTTTTATCTTATTATTTGTTTTATTCTCTATGAATTTGTATTGAATGTCAGAATCACGTACAAAATTATTATGCAGTCGAAAGCTATATTAATTTATTTTATGTGCTATTTTTCATTTTTGAATTTGTTTAATTATTTTTGTACGAAAATATGTTAAACTACATACAACATGACTGAGAGTGTTGACATGGCAGTGAAAGCATAGGATGAACAAGTGTGAACACACGTGTTCACTTTCGATGAACAGGTTTGACCCTGACACTCTGGATGATCATCCAAAGTGAAGCAATATGAATGCTACTTTAAGGGTCGTTCACATTTGATTAGGCTTGTGTAGTACATGTACTAGGTACTATTAGGAACTAATTCCCAGTACTGTACTAGAATGAACTAGTCCGTATTTTATTCGCTCTTAGTTCTTTTAGTACATTCATTCCCAATCGGACAGAACTAAAGTAATGCCGGTGACGTTCGGCATCTCCGCTCGGCGCCACTCGGTTTATGTCCGATCTTTAAACGAGTGCGAGTGAGATAGTTGATGTGATGATTCTATAAAGGATATAGTGCCTTCTCTTTTGCTTCTTATTAGTTCTATTCGTTCTTTTAGTTCAGTGACGTCAAAGAACTAATAAGAAGCACCAAGTACTGTACAAGTACATTCTAGTAGGTAGTATTCTAGTACAGTGGTAGATAGATAGATTGGTGTTAGACTTTTTTAGTGTTTTGTTTTTTGCTATGAACATTGTAAATGGCGCCGATAAGGACGAATAAAGTATCATTACATATAACTTATATAACGGTGTTGTAAGCTAGTAGACTTCCTTAGTTAAAATATTATCCCTTATGAACGTCTCATAAACATATAAAATAATAATGTAGTAGGTACCTACTGTCGATAGCAAAATTATTAAAATTTATTGAAATGAAAATCCAAAGCCTGCAAATTATGAAGGAAAATAAAATATTCTCTGAATTTTCTCTTTGTTAGTTACTAAGTATTGATTTTCATAATCACAAAATTACATAAATGTGCATTTCCTATGTATGTACTCTGTATGCATCCTAAATTCTTATTAGTACATGAACTAATTAGTATATGTACCCTTTATGCATCCTGTATTCTTATTAGTACATGTACTACATTCATGACTGAATAATTTTGACATGGAAATATTCAGTGAACTAATAGTACTAATAGTACTAGAAGAGCGTACTAGTTCCGTAGGACAATTGTACTAGATCAGATCGCTCCCAAAAATGACCGAGCAAGAACAAGCCTACATTTGATCAGTGATCACTCCGGATGATCCTCCAAGATGAATAGGTGTGAACGGGCGTTTCATCAATAGTGATCACTAGAGTTGGTCGTTATAACGAGGAACGCGTGATATATTAAATTATTTCTACGGAGCATGGTAGCAGAATATCGATATAATATCACGTCACACTATTATCGAGTGATTTCTGACGACGACCCGCTACTTCGTTCCGAACGACGTGAATTATCACAGATATCAAATTTTCTATGGAAAATCATTTAGGTATTAATAATAGTGTTACTTATCACGCCGCCATACATTTTACTATGGACGACCGTTTAGGTATTCCCGATGACGTTACAAATCACGCGGTGATACAATTTAGTATGGAAAATAATATTTAGGTATTATTTAAAAAGGAACGCGTTCTTTTTTTCGCCTCAAAACGGTACTACTACGGACATCTGTTGATTGACACAAAAGTATTATGAGTTCGAGATACGGGTAGATAATTATTCATAACCCAGGTAGCACAAAGAAGCTGCTTATCAGCCGAATAACGGATTCCCATTACGCTCAAAGCTGAGCAAAAAAGCTGCATAAGGACTGTATAGGGCCGTATACAGCTCTTATAGCTCTTAAATGGGCACAAATTATTCAGCCTTAAGTTCACAAAGTTGCTTAAGAGCTGTGTAGCAGCAATATAACAGTGTTGTAAAGGGTAACGACAGTACTATGCGCTGAATATCGACTGACTAAGAGATCACAATTTACTCTTTTTTCAGAAAATATGTCACATGTACGCTCTAATTCATATTTTAATTTATGCTTCGTGGAGTGAATTTGATTAAGTATGAAATATAAATGGTGGATAATATTTTTATATTACCTGGTATAAGTACGTTGTTTTACATATTAATAAAAGAAAAATTAATGGGAACGTAATTTCACTGATATTATACATATATATTATCTAAGAAAATTTTATTGCGCCACGAAAATATTCTGTTTGTAATTAGTTTTGTGATATAAATAAGCTGTGATGAAAACTTGACAAAATAATTTTTAGTGCTTTGAAAAGAATTATAAGATCAAAAATTATTATTATGATATTAGGAAGTAAAAACCAATGCAATTAATTCTTAATTCATACACAAAACATCATAAAAGTTGAGAAATAAATCAGAATATTTATAGGTTATATCAGGCGTCGGCAACCTATGGCACGCGTGCCAGGCTTGGCACGCGATGGGGTTCTGAATGGCACTCTACAAAGTAATCAAGGAAATCGCGAAAATAGAATTTTATGTTATTTTTTTAATAAATATGTTTATAAGATAAATTTGGTATAAAATTCTTCTCTAGAACCCCATTATATAATTTAGAATTAAGGCGGCACCCTGAATCATATTGGTAGAGTGGCTTGGCACACCACAGCTAAAAGGTTGCCGACCCCTGGGTTATATAATAAAATGGTGGATTCATGTAAAACAGCGACGTGAATAGTTAAAACTCTTATATTCTGCAAAAGGCTGTCTTATAGTTCACTCTCTCTTACTCGTGTACTGTTAATCAACAAAAAACTGAATAAAATTACACATGTAAACTGCATGCAGCTATAAGCTGTAATACGGACCACATATCATTCATTATACAGCTATTCACTTCATAATAGTTCACACCTGCCCCCTTAATAAGTCAGTGTAATAGGAGTTCACAAATACGATTCATTATTTTCGAGACCGTTCCCCGACATTAGCGATATCTGGCGGCCGTGGATAGAACTGATTTTGATTGTTATTCTATGACTCAAAACAAAGTTGAACTGTCAAAACAAATTGAAACCATTGAAACTTGCATGCGACGTTTGAAGAAGTGCCCGTTATAAAACTTGCAAATAATCGTGTATTTTTATATAATCGAGATATCAGTGTATCTGGAGATAGCGCAAAAAAAAGTTTCTCATGAAAACCTGTCGTTTCCGGCAAAAATAAAATCTAGTTCTAATTATAGCACACGACTTACTATTCTTTCTTACTTAATGTGAGGTACCGCTAATTTCATTATATTATAATATCTTTTCAGAATCAAAAGTGAGTTATAGTGTCAATAATTTTTCAGAATTTATTGTTATCATATACAAGTCACTTTGTCGTGTTAATCTATTTAACAAAATGACTTCTTTGGCAGATGGTGGTCATATGAATATTACAATGTAGGTGACTTGACCCAAGGATTAAATATATATAGGAAGGCACATTAAGGGTTACACCCTCCCACACCCATGAATGTCAGTTCCTGTGTCATCCATACTCTTCTAGCAAATTCTTTCTAAGGGCTCATGGTTCGCCTGAAGGACTCCCCCTGACGTAATCCTTCCTGAAATATAGGAAGGCAGTGGGACATCATCGGAATTGAGAAAATGCTAATGGTCTCTTCTCAACTCTTACTAATACTTATTAATTTAATGTTCCAGAGCAAGTTTAAAACAAATAAATTACAAACAAAAACAGTTTTAAAGCAAACAAGGCGACTGCACCAAAAACATAGATGCTTGTCAAAATTCTTTACAAATATCTATACACCAATCACTTACAAGTGTAGTATATTGTAGCGCGCATAGGGAGTTCAAAGTAGCACCTATGTAAAGTTTCAAATCAAATATTTATTTAAATTGTCTTAAGCAGTATTCAATTTTGTGAAACGTCTTTAACCATTTTTATTTGATGATAGATGTAGAAAAAAATTGTTTATATTTTCTTTTGTCCATAACACTAATTAAATGATTATTCTTAATAAATAAATATCAATAGCATTGAAGTGTTTTTATGATAAATCTCCACCACCAACAGTCACCTCTAAAGATTATTTTAAAATATATATAACTACAATACTCTGTAAAATGACGGACTATTAAATTTGTCTAATTCATTGTATAAGCATTCTTATGGGTACTATTCTATCAATGACTAGGAGCATTAAATTAATCAAACTGTAAAGTATATCACTATCTTCTCAAAGAGCTCATGGTGATCGTAAATAAATCATCATTGATGCCTTGTCTTACCCCAATGTATTAGTACTTACTTTGTTTTCTATTTTGTGTATAGAATTGTAGCTATGTCAGACAGTTAGGCAGAGTTATATAAAATTGTATTCAGGTCAGACACTTTTTTCAGCTAAATACACATTTGCTAATTCATTTATTGATTACACTGACAGTATCTGAATAACTTTAAACAATATAGTAATGTATAGTAATTTAATAATTCCATTGTAGCCTGGCGGTACAGTCTCGGCCTCAAGCACAAGAGGTGCGTAATTCGATTCCAGGTGCCAGCAATACCCCATTTCACGACACAAGCTTTTAGCTTATGGTGAAAGGTGTATAACAAGGGTGGCCAACACGCAGGCCACATACGGCCTGTTGGGTGTCTACGTGCGGCCCGCGAAGCATTCCTCACTATTTTTTTTGATAACAGTCGGTATAAGTATCCGTTACTTTTTTGAAAGAGGTACTATTTTGAGAAAATATTCTTAAAGAAAACCGAGGAGTTTTGAAACATTTCAAATTCCTATACCATTTTGAAAACTTGGCGACGGGGGGGTAGAAATTTTAAGGTGAAGGTAAAATTATAAAATGTTCCATATATGGAGTAAATTGTTGTATGGCCCGGTAGACAATCTCAATTCTGAAATTTGGCCCAGCTGCTGAAAAGGTTGGCCACCTATGGTGTATGAGATTGTATTTTGGTTTATAACAAAAACCTAGATATATCTAATCTAAAAAAATCTAATATTTTTTTAATTTTATTAACTTATAACATCCTTAAATAATTTAATCACACATCTGAAGTAAAAACAGTTTATTACATATCTTAACAGTCTGTACGGGATATTCTCACTCAATTTTTAAGAGAAAACGCCAAACCAAACAACATCTAGGTTAATAATAGGTCATACTAGATATAATAATGTACAAATTGGAAGAAAAAAAAACATTATAATCATATGAGCATTTATTTTAAACAGTAAATAGCTTATAAAAAATTTACATAAAATTATACTATGACAATTTAAAAATATAACTATTCAAAATATAACAATTTAAAAATATAACTATTAAAAACCAGTGCCCCGTTCCACCATTATACTTTCCAACTCTGCATTTTGCACTATGCAATTCATCGGCTTGTTTCCGTTCCACCATTACATCTTTTTGCAAAGTAGGAATTGCAAAGCGCAAAGTGAAAAGAAGACGCCATTCGCAAAGTAAATAGGCAGTTCTGTTCCACCATTACTACTTTTCATAAAAAACTTTGCCAACATAGCAAACGAATATTTTGACATTTCAAATATGCGATTCGTCGTGTTGTGAAAGTAGACGTTGGTTTATATTATAGGTGTTTTAAGTAAATTTGTTATACAATGTGGCGAAAAATATTATTACAAAGGGATGTGGAAGACGGAGTTGTCAGATTTTATAAAAAAAGGATTAATTTCCAAGATATTTTGCCCACGCAGTTCCTGGAATATTTTAGAATAAGTAACACTCAGTGTGAATATGTTTTGAGAAAGTACACGTATTTGGAATGTATACGTCTTATTTGTCTTAATAATTTTAATTATGACTGGAAATTGTTATGGAGATTATTTTGTGATAAAAGTATTGAGTTGGTTATATGCCAGTCTTTCAGTGACCTTGGAAAAGAAGGGGAGAATTGAAATTGGACGAAAGGAAATTGGAATATAAGTGTGTATAAAAAAGTTTTTTTTTAAATATATCCACAGTGACTGTAGGTATACTTAACATACGTGTTTTATTTTAAGTTATCCTAAAAATGTTTATAATTATGTAAAAAATATAAAATATATCCTTTCCTTTATGCGCAAAGCTATGTCTCAATCATAAAATAGATCTCATGAATAGTATGTTATATGATAACATAATATCATGTAATAACTATAATCTCATTGACGTTCGTAACCTAGAAAATAATATCTAGAATTCATAATATTTTTTAATTTAGTCGACACTAAGTGAACTCTATCTGCTGTTACAAACATTAAATTATACGGCTTACTTGGCTGACAATGTTGGACTACTTTATAGTAAACATATTCCACTAATACTGAGACTCCCAACAACATCGGAAGTGGCAAAATCACTACATTAGTAGTAAAAACATTGGTTAACACAATGTCAACAGAAAATTTAAAGGTATGTATTCAAGATCTTAGGTATTTTTTTTTTATAATAGATCAGTAGTAGATTTGCTATTACGATGCCCGTCTACCATTTGGGAGGTCTTGGGCTTGGTTCCCGGCAAATGTAAAAAATTTCACCAGTAATTTCTATATTAATTAAGATAACAGCCATACATACGTACCATCACGTCGCTTCCCTTGCAGGGTAGGCAGAAAGGATCGAGCGCCACTTCCTTCTATCCTTACATACATCTTTCGCTTCCGTCACTGTCATACAATTCCTCATGCATGCTCTCCTGTTCAATGTGCTCAACACGTGACCGTCCTGTAGGATTTGATTTAAATGATCTTGCCATTTAATTCTCGGACGTCCATGTCTCCGAGCACCATTCCTCTCAGCCCAATGTATCTTCTTGGTCATTCTGTCCTCATTCATTCTTTCCACGTGCCCAAACCATCTTAACTTATTTACATTCATCCTTGTAACCACACCAACTTTCATTCCACATTCCTATCGTATATCACTGTTACGCACACAATCTCTCAGACTTTTACCACACATCCTTCTCAACGATCTCATTTCTACTGCATTTATGCCACTTTCATCCTTCTTTAACCATGTCGGACAACAGAGGCTAACGCACTTGCCTTTGAGTTACGAGGTCCCGGGTTCGATTCCCGGCCAGGGCAAAATGAAGAATGACCTTTTTCAAATTGTCCAGGGCCTGGGTGTTACATGTATATGTGTTCAGTGCATTGTATATATATATATCGTCGCGTTAGTACCCATAATACAAGATTCATATCTTAGTTTGGGACTAGCTAGATCTGTGTGAATTGTCTATGCATGTTATGTTATGTTAATCATTCATGCCAATATTATGTCGCTATTTTTTTTTATCTATAAAAGTGTTATAAAATGAAATTTTTATAAAATCTTACCTATTAATAGTATTGGATTGCAATATTTTGTTTTTCATGTTTTGGTAATCTCATTTTTGACAAGTCTATTGAATGGTCATAATGTTCTCTTTGGAAATCCACAATAATTTTACCATCAGATTGTTGAGATAATTTTGTAATTACGTTTATAAATTTGATTTGAGTCTCTTCCATCGTGACCTGTAAATTTATAAGATAGTTACAGATTTGACCTCAATGGTTTTAAATTGGAATGTTTCAGTGGAAAATTCTCTCCCTCCATATTATATGGCTGTTAAGTAGATGTAATGCAAATACAGTTTTCTATGTATTTTTACTTGCTTTTTTACTTTTATAATATTCACAGGATCAGACAGTCAATTGTAGAACATGACAACAAAATGTGAATTCAATAAGCGGACCAGCAAAGATCCTTAATTTACCTGGAAGTCTTAAAAAAACATCAAAGTTAAATGAATCATTATCAAACAACACTAATAACAGTACCAAATTGCTAACAATTTTCTTATTCAATTAACCAAAAGATCAATTAAAAGTACTAAATTATGATTAAAATGTATAAAAAAACAAGATGAATAGATTCAAATGAATTTATAAAATAATTATAAATTAATTATAAATTAATAATGTTTCTTACATGCAGCTGATCTGCTGGCTACCCCACTTGTGGGATATGTCGTGATGGTATAGTAGTAGTAGATTATAAATTAATAAAACAAGATTAAAAATCAAATAAAAATAATTAATCATGATTAAATGTATTTAAAACAAATGATATATGATGAATAGATTCAAATGAATGAATGAATAAAATCAAGTCAAAGTAATAAATCTTGATGAAAATGTTTTTAACACATAAATTAGGATGAATACATTTAGATGAATGAATATAGTAAGATGAAAATTAATTAAAACTTAAAAAAAAATGATAAGGTGTATTTAAAAGAAATAAATAAGATGAATACATTCAAGTGAATGAATAAACAGAATAAGTGAATAAAAAATTAATCAAACGTAATAGATTATGAATAAAACGTATATGTAAAGTAATGCAAAATTTATTTAATGGTTAAGGGTTTGAATATTTACCTGTTTTCTTGTTATTTTCACAGTCATACTACCTTCAATGAGATCCAATTTAGCAACTACAAAGTATTCAGCAAGAGCTTTCTGTACCAGAGGCCAACATTGTTTCAAATGTTTTTCATGATAACTATGAAATAATGTGGCGAATGCACTTTCATCCAATAGTCTATTGGGTTTATCTTCGGGTTTAAACTTAGAATCACTCATTTCTAATGTGAGAAATAAAATTACCGTAAAATAATAACTTCAATAACAAATCGAGATTGTACTACGCTTATACACCGTATTTGACAGATATTCTTGAAGGATGTTTGACATTTCGATACATGTATACAGAGCTACTATATCTATGAGTTCCATCTATTTCTATGGGAACGGGTCTCGAAAATAATGAATCGTGTTCACAAATACCTTCTTATACAGCATTTGGTGTAATTTTATTCACCAAACAGTCCTTATTACGATTAAGGCATTAGAAAATGTTGAAAGCTGAATAGTCATTTTTGTCGGTCTTAATCAGCCTTAATGCAGCTCTTAAACAGCCTAACCTGTTTAAGTATCACTGACAGCTATTATGCAGCTGTATGATCACCAGTGTACCTTTAAAAGAGTCTTAATACGCAAAGAGTTTCAAATAGGTCTAAAAGTGAGTAGTTATATAGCTATCTGTGCTACCTGGAAACCCTTTTATCACCTGAGTGGTCAAAGGACTATCTCCACATGATTCTACATGTTTATTTTTCATTAAATTAAATTAAAAACTTTTAATCCAATTAATAAAGTAAAAATCTTTTACTAATTTTGAATACTTTTTTTTCGAATTTGCCTTTTTTATTTGCGCGTTTAATCTTGCGTATGTTATTATTGTTAGCCTTTTTTTTATGGGGGGGGGGGGTGATAACGGTAGCTTTTCTAATAGACCATTAAAGGTCACGTGGTCTTGTCTATGGATTTGCTTTTGCTTGGGGGGCAAACAGTCAGATTGCGCAAATCATCCTTGTAGGATGTTTTGCCATAAGAGAAAAAAAAGAAAGTCAGACGACAAAATAATAACAAAATCGACACTGACAGTTTTTTTGATTATTAGGTATTCTTTAGGCGTTCCACCTAATATTACACCGTAATCGTCTGTTGTGTTGGGATGCCTGATGCCCCTCAATGATTTTTCTGTGACGTCATCCTTTAATGGTCTATAACAGAATATAAATAAATAACAGTAGCTTACGTTCCATTATTTTCAAAGAGCCGTTATTCCCAACTCTAGTGATTACTAGCGATGACGGAGGAAAGAGATTACCACTCGTCACTGAAACGAGGGGATCCGAACGACGCCGAGCGTTTTTGATGTTCCTTCAGCGAGACGCATGTAATGTGAATGCTACTTAAGGTAAGGAAATGTCAAACGTGGGTGTCACGGCTGTGGATTCGAAAGGGTTAAGAAAACCGAGTAGTTTTTGTTTTAATAGGTATAATATTATACTCTACGAGTTTTTGAAATATTCCAAATTCTTATATCATTTTGAAAATTCGGCGACGGGGGGTAGAAATTTTCTAAAAAGGAAAGTATCCGGTATTGACATCGTCAGTACAAATACCTGGTACATTTAGTAAAATATTGAAAAATGGTAGTTCTTTGGACAAATACCGATTTTAGCGGATAGTTCTACCGATATTGGACAATGACGTAATGACGTTTGAGAACACTGTTGGCAACACCGGGTATGTCTGTGATACGGTGTAGGCTTGTTCTTGCTCGGTCATTTTTGGGAGCGATCTGATCTAGTACAATTGTCCTACGGAACTAGTACGCTCTTCTAGTACTATTAGTACTATTAGTTCACTGAATATTTCCATGTCAAAATTATTCAGTCATGAATGTAGTACATGTACTAATAAGAATACAGGATGCATTATTATACTAATTAGTACATGTTCTAATAAGAATTTAGGATGCATACAGAGTACATACATAGGAAATGCACATTTATGTAATTTTGTGATTATGAAAATCAATACTTAGTAACTAACAAAGAGAAAATTCAGAGAATATTTTATTTTCCTTCATAATTTGAAGGCATTGGATTTTCATTTCAATAAATTTTAATAATTTTGCTATCGACAGTAGGTACCTACTACATTATTATTTTATATGTTTATGAGACGTTCATAAGGGATAATATTTTAACTAAGTAAGTCTACTAACTTACAACACCGTTATATAAGTTATTATGTAATGATACTTTTTCGTCCTTATTGGCGCCATTTTCAATGTTCATAGCAAAACAAAACACTAAAAAGGTCTAACACCAATCTATCTATCTACCACTCTGTATTAGAATACTAAGTACCTACTAGAATGTACTGAACTAATAAGAAGCAATAAGAAGCCTACTAGAATGTACTGAACTAATAAGAAGCAAAAGAGAAGGCACTATATCCTTTATAGAATCATCACATCAACTATCTCACTCCCACTCGTTTAAAGTTCCGACATAAACCGAGTGGCGCCGAGCGAAGATGCCGAACGTCACTGGTCACTGGCATTACTTTAGTTCTGTCCGATTGGGAATGAATGAACTAAAAGAACTAAGAGCGAATGAGATACGGAATAGTTCATTCTAGTACAGTACTGGGAATTAGTTCCTAATAGTACCTAGTACATGTACTACACAAGCCTAATACGGTGATACGTAGTAGTCATGGGTAACAGATCACTTTGAGGCGACCCGACCCGTTCGGGTCCACTGATAGCAGTGAGCCGAACATATGATTCGGGTCACGGGTCTTTCCGGTTACAACCCAGATCTTTGTCTTTAGCTCGGACCCGTTTCCGCTGTAGGTACATACACGGTTCACGGGTCTTTCCGGTTGCAGCATATACCTGTGTCTACGGGTCGGAGCTGTTTCCGGTGTTGATAGCTTATTGTCTATGATCCACTATGTCTTTCATACGGTATGGAGATTTTTACACTTAAATCTGAACGGAGTACTCAATAATTATAAGAATAATAATAATGACATTTATTTGCCATAAAATATTTATTTATTTACATAACAAACAGCTGTATCAGCCTTTACAAATAAAAAAAACAGTCAAGAGAAATAATGCATAAACAAAGAAAAGCAATATAAATAAAGAAAAAAAAACAACATACTACCAATTTATTTCAAATAGGAAAATACTTTTTATTGTGAACTGTGCAAAGGTTTAGTTGAAATAAATAGTGGATAAGCTATTGATCAAAAGTAAACATTTTATATGAAAAAGTATTGCTTTCATAAAATTTTACGCCATGATATTTTTTGAAATATTTTGTGTTTGTGTATTGTAGTATTATTTTGTGAAAAACATTTTTAGAGACTAGCAAAACTTTGCGATACTTTCCTGCAATAAAACACAATATATTATTAGAATATGGATTTGTATGTATGGGTAAGTACAAACGGTCATTCTATTCAATTTGTGAACAAAACATACAGAACTTACGTGTCATCCGCTTAAACGGATCCTACATGTCATCGTCTCAAACAGATCTTTCGGGTCATCGGGTCCCCACAGATCCAACGGGTCTCCGCTCAAACAGATCATTAGGACCCGTGGACCCGTAGGTGATCTGTAGACCCGCGGGTCAATTTGGAAGGACCCGAACATTTGACTCGGGTCGGATCTGTGTTACACATGACTAATACGTAGTATTATATTCTCTTTGATACGTATGGCGAACGACGGAATTAATTTATTGCGTCTTATTTTTCCCATTTACAGTCATACGGATATAGAATTATCTCTAAAACTACATACAGTAGTAATATTATAATCTGTGGTTGGTGCTCGTTGCCATGCTTTGCATCCGGCGGTAGCTATTATTTGCAGATAATCGGATATTTCTTCGTGTCGCTCTTCTAGTCGGGAGAAGTGTCTTGAAACTCTAGACTTCATAGAACGATAAACATACTAGTGAATACAATCGAAAACGAACGAAATTTGCGCATATTACTTAACTTACAAAAATGACAAACAATCAACGTAAGCGGTTTTACAGAAATAAGTACAAGGTAAAAATAATCCACCAATGTTTCTTAGTTGTAATACCTTTACAAAAGGTGTGCTATGTCTATTTAAGCTACAGAACGACATATTAATATTAAGATATCTTATTAGTAATAATATTTTCTATTTGTTTTAGATTCTGGGCGATCATAATAACTTTTTGGAAAGAATATCCAAATCACTGTATTATGGACGACTCCCAAAGTTGCCTTGCTTGAGCCTTCCAGTAACAGGTAATTGACGAGTTTACGTTTACCTACATCTGTGTTAGGAGTAGATTTGGGTTCGTCCCAAAATGCATTATAATAAATTATAAGTGTGCTGTTAAAAATGTTTCACCAGTGCTCATGGAGGTAAATGTCAGTCATCCCTGCATCAAAGTTGCATCTGGGTAAATTCCACGATGTTTGTATTTCTCATTTTTGCAATCGACCTAAATATTTGTACCAGAGTACTAAAATGGCATTTTCAAATTCAACATTTTACTAGTAATAAGCTGTATACAGTCAGTGATATGTTACAACTAGATTCGCAATGTCATACAAATATTCTCTAAAAATGTGTACCCACCCGTCGAGGTACAATACCTGAGTAATATATATTCATCTCTTTTCTTCTGTATATATTCATCTCTATCTACCGGCCTTTGTCGTCTGTTATAATCCCCATTCTCATATTGTCTATCTCTTGTTATCTACAAACATTTTATATATGGGTTAGTTGGAAGATATTGCGCTTCAGCAATAAACTCGCCCATTGCACAAAATTATTAATTCTATTGTTGTGATACCATGTTTTTTGTTCTTCTTTACATATTGATTTTGTGCAATAAAGTTTATTATTATTATGTGTGTCGCTTTTTTTCAAACTAAAAATTGCGGCACCAAGGACCACAACGAGATTTTATTGATGGTACATGTTTGAGATTCATATTGCAAATCTAGGTATAACATATCACTGTATACAGTATAATACCATAGTAATGTGCACTTCAATTCTTATGACTAAGCATTTCTGTACTTAAGATTCACAACTGTTGTGTTATTTCCACTTTTTTTGTAATTTGCCATTGTCAAAAATGCACTTGAGTCCTAATGGCTCTCAAGTACAGAATGATTATTTATATATCATTAATCTGTGGCGACTAGCCACGCACCTACAATCATTTACACATCAATGAGATTATTTTCAAATGCTTCTATGCTTCTAGAACAAAACAAAAAAGTACAACACTCAGCTGCTAACCATCTACCATACAACTTCATTTCTTACATTTTTAACAATCACTTTTTATAATTCTTTATATAATAAATAATCTTACAATATTTAAACAGTGTTCATACTACACATAACCCGGACGATTTAAACTGTGTTCATACAACACATATCTATAAATCCATTCCAATAATGTTTATTTCAGAACTCTCTTCAGAAATGTTTTCTGAAGCTCATAAAGGAAAATCTCTAAAACGATTGCACATGGAAGATGCTGCAGAATTATCCAGAAGTGCTTGTGTATCTCCTTGCTCATTAGTTTTGGCTCTACTATATTTAGAAAGATTGAAAAATACTAATCTTGAATATGTATCTAAGATGGCCCCTTCAGAACTGTTTCTCGTGACTTTGGTAAGTATTTTTCCATACCGTGTCAGATTTGAGTTCCTATATTTGTTAGTTATCTAATGAAAATTAATTTTTTATTACTCATTTCAGATGGTTTCGAACAAATTTTTGCAAGATGATGGCGAAGAAGACGAAGTATTTTGTAGTGAATGGGCTTTTTCCGGTGGAATGACAACACAAGACTTACATCAACTTGAATGGGAATTCCTCGATGCGATAGTAAGTCGGCATAAATTTTTTGGAGTTTTAAAATATTCCTTCGCACATATGCTCACTATTAATTTGGATTGTTTGTTTCAGGACTGGCGTGTTTATATTGGAGAGCAAAGTTTTGAAAGTGGTCTAAGATGGTTGGAACATCAAGTTGCAATTCGACAAGCGAAGCTCAGGGGATGGCTTACTTACTCAGATGTGGCCAATATCAAAACAACATTTGACAACATTAGCTTACTGAAATGTTTAATGACAGTTTATTTAGCTTTATCCCTCAGTTATTTGGCAAGTGTCTTAACATTAGTAGCTTCTACTTACATAGTGTCACAAGGAACATCGCTAGTCAATGATTGTAATAGTATCGCCAGCAAGTTGCATCACAATCATTTATACAATATAGACGATACTGCAAATCATACTGTTCATAAAATCATTAAATCACCAATTCTAGACAATCCTAATGCATTCATAGATATTTCTACAGAAAGTCACAGTGAAATATATTATAGTAATAAGACAATAGACTTTAGAATACAATCATATCTCCCTACGACTTGGTCTCTTCTACACTCGCACACTGTTACATCTATCTGGCAAGCTCTCTTTGAATCTGACATTTACAAATTTATTTCTAATTTCTTATCAAAATATTTTAGCACTGATTATCATATTAATGTGGATTCTACTTTGTCTTTGAATGATATTTATTTGAACATAAGACAACCATCAACTAGCTGGTACCATAGAGAAGGTTTCTCTCTAGCTTGGCAATATCCAGGTAGTGTTAGATACTAAAATTACATATTTACCTGTAGCGATACGGGACAAATTCTGCATCCTAGTTTTTTGTTATAGGGAATAATAAAAATATACATTCCCGAATTACATTATTTGATAAATTTGTTTGTCCAAGAAATTGTAAAAGTGGACAAAGATGTAATTAATATGATGTAAGTAATTAATATCTTATGTTTTATTTGTTACCGCCAGATAGTTGAATAAGCGCCTGTTAGCTGAATGGCTAAGTGATTAGTTAAATGTAGGCATTCAATTGAATGGCTAATAGAGGGGGTCAGCCAAATTATTTAACTCAACATTTATTGATCCTAGCACTAAATTTTAAAAAAACTCAATTTCAATGATCAGACTAGCTTTGACCGGGCAGAATAATGAACGTTTAGCACATCATTGTGATTCAACAAAACCTGCTAGCCATTCAATTGTATGCCTGGATTTAATCAACTGTGTAGCAATTTAGTTAACTGACTAGTTCAACAATCTGGTGGTGACATATTATACAATTACATAGACTATCTACCTGAGTTAGAAGAGGGTCATTCTAAATTAAAAGAAACAGAAAATTTCAAATATGTACCACTCCATCTCAGACCTTAATAAAAAATTATGAATTTATTATGTTTTTGGATATGAGTAAATGCATCATATTTTGGAAATCTGACTTGTAGTTTCAAAATCATGTCTCTTAAAAAATGATTTTCCTGCAGTGATTTTACTTTTGTATGTAAATTGATTATTTACAAAACAAATAACTTGAAACTTCTAATTTTTATTGTAAACTGGATATAATCAGATAACTGTTAAACATTTATTATTAGAATTAGTTGAGTTTTGAAATACATAAAAGTTAATGCTTCAGATTTACAATTCAGTACAAAAAATTAAATATTATTCATAAATCAATGTTTATAAAGTTTTAGCAAAAACACCCGAGATGGGTCACATGCATCAGACACCTTATTTGAGGGTGTCAGATTGAGATAAATCAGATAATTTAAGAGCACCATTCACTCTAGTACCGGCCTCTCTCCATCTTTCAATGCCCTGATGATTTTCAAAATATTGTACATCCATGAGCACAATACACAATTTTTATTAAAAAATCTATGACATAGAATGTACACCCTGATAGTTTTGAAGAGAATAACCCAATCACCCAGTCAGTCGGTGGATTGCGCTGGTAGTAGCTGCCTGAAACCTCTGACTTCTCATTTTTTTCAAAATTAAATATTATTTTATAATTGTTCAAATTAACAATGCAACTCACATAAAATTCTCGCATTTTAGTCAAATTTGTGACTATCACAAATTTGACTAAAATGCGGTCTAGGGACTAGGGACTGTTAAATGGGGTCAAAATAAAATCATCCATAATCATCTCATCATAAGTTATTTGATGTCATTTGTTGTTATGTTGATAGACATGTTGTGAAACAATTTAAGACAAAACAAAGAAATTACTTGACATTGTTTATTTCATGTCCTATCGAAAATAACAAGCTAATTAAAAATAATAACAAATAGTAAGTAAAGTTACTTTCCAAATGCAGTCAATATTAATAGTTAACATAATAATTATTAAATTACTAATATGTTTTTACAGTTAAAAATAAGAAAATATTAGATACATGTATACAAAAAATACATAATTATGTTCAGTGTTGGCAGATACAGAATAATAATATACGAGTAGTATTAAGATAAACAAAGCAACTGATAATATTACAATATCAGAATGAAGATTTTTACTCCTCTTAAACATGTTATATTTTTACACAATGTTAAAAACTCTGAAGTTCAAATTGTTATAACTTATTGTTGAATCAATTTTTATATATTTAGCTAATAAAATTAATGTTAAAATCCTTGTTTCTTTTTATATCATTTGATCTACAAAAACCTAAGTACTACCGCCGTGCGCTAGCAAATAATACATCAAAATAGTATGTCATGCACATTAGATATGCATTTCCCAAGAATTAAATAATCGAAAATGTTGCATATGACCGTGAGTGTAACTAGGTACTACATACAGGTCAAAAAAGCCCCTATGTCGAAATTGAAACTTTAGGTAAAATGAGATCTCAAATTTCTCCATCTCCCATTTTAAGAGCGAAGTTACAAGGAATAAAATAATTTCACTTCTATAATCTCTCCTGTCAGAAAGTGAAGTCAAGCTACGTATGAAAAGAGCCAAATAATGTGGATCACGGCTTTTATATAGCTGAACTTACAATGACTATTAGCAAGTATACAGGGAACAGCTAGCAATGATGGATATAGAGGGCCACAAGGCATCACGTGCATTGTACTTTTGTGAAATGTATTCTACAACCTTCTATTTCAGTAAAACCTACATCTTTATTATGTTCTTACACTTTTCTGTGCCTGAGACAAAATCATATTAGCATCAAAATAATATTCAAGGAGTGGAGTCAGGAATCCCAGAATAAAGATGGAATAACCTTATCCAAAACATTTTGATAAACTTTAAAACTAATAAAAATGAAACGTTTATATTTAGTACTTGCACAGTGATTTTATTGATCACAAGGCAGCTTTCAAAAGGTTCTGCTCTAATTATCAGGCTAAAATTATTAAATCACTACTAATAATACTATTAGTAGAGGTTAATAAATACCACCACAGCTAAAAGGTTGGTGCACTCTGCTATCTTAGTGCCAACACTTATGTATGCAAGTGAGACGTGGACATGGTTAAAAAAGGATGAAAGTGGCATAAATGCAGTGGAAATGAGATCGTTGAGAAGGATGTGTGGCAAGAGTCTGAGAGATCGTGTGCGTAACAGTGATATACGAAAGGAATGTGGAATGAAAGTTGGTGTAATAACAAAGATGAATGTAAATAAGTTAAGATGGTTTGGGCACGTGGAAAGAATGAATGAGGACAGAATGACTAAGAAGATATATTTGGCTGAGAGGAATGGTGCTCGGAGACGCGGACGTCCGAGGATTAAATGGCAAGATCATTTAAATCAAATCCTACAGGACGGTCACGTGTTGAGCACTTTGAACAGGAGAGCATGCATGAGGAATTGTATGACAGTGACGGAAGCGAAAGATGTATGCAAGGATAGAAGGAAGTGGCGCTCGATCCTTTCTGCCTACCCCGCGAGGGAAGCGGCGTGATGGTATGTATGTATGTATGTATGTAATAAATACTGTTGTGGGGGAATTTAAACAAAACATCTCCAGTATTTGCCTGTGCGTGATATCAGCAAAAACACAAAAAGCCCATATTAGAGATGAGCAATATTTGTAAGAGGCTGCCATCCTCAAAATGAATTAGATGAAAATATTAGAAAAAAATTATTAAATTATATTATGAACAATATAATAAGTATGTAATTAGTCGAAAATTAATCATTTTCATTAATAAATCCCTTTACATTAGCCTAATGAGAGTGGTAGCTCCCGAAAACTGGCTCGCAATTTATTATTAAAGTTACTGTAGAAGTACTAAATGTAAATATTATAATTTCATTAATTGTATCGGCATTTACTTTGTAACACTTCATTTTAAATTATCAAATAAAATAAATATTTATTATTATTTTGTTTTGTGTTACTGTTGAGTAAGACTAACGCACAACCGGTTTCGCGGACTCAGAGTCCGAACTCGGAGTCCGTGAATCCGGTTGTGCGTTAGTCTTACTCAACAGTAAAACAAAATAATAATAAATATTTATTTTATTTTATTTGATAATGTAAATATTATATCTTTATTAAAAAATGTACCATCGCTCCACAATATGAAACACATCAAAGCTGCCATTTAGTATTCCTTACATTATTAAATGCAATGTGTATGTATTTATGAAGCTTGCTTATGCTTATCAAAAAATTAATTCTACACATCCAATCTAAATATAGTATTGACACAATATTATCTCTTTGGTCTCGAATTGCGTAATGATTGTAAGACACGAAATGTGACAAAAGGAAACTATCAAATTATAATAACATTTTGTAATGAGAAATTAGTTAATTGCCAACAATCTACTAAAATGACAATGTTTGAGGCATGAAAATTTGCAACACACAAATCTACGAGACAGATCTAGGACATTTTGTTATAAAATGGATGAGAGTAGCTTACAAAGGAGACGAGAGATTATATCTGATAACTACTTATATATGAATAAAATGATATCACGTATGACACTGATTTTTAAACAATTCAAGTGCATAAATTCTAATTCAACCAAATGCAAATACCTATTTAGCATTAAAAACATGCTTTAAACCTTTGTGATATGGTAAATATAATTTTTAGTTCTATTCTATTTACTAGCATATTTTGCAATATACTCATAGTTTTACCAGCAGTAGAGTTCTTGTGAATCTGGAATTAATACTAGTTAGAATTACGATTGTAATCAACTATAAAGGCATACAAAATGAAATATAATAACAGTTATAACTAAGAGTAGGATAATTTGTACTGCTTTTAAAACAAGCACCATAGAATTTAATATTAAGGTAAGCGTATCACATAAATAGAATGTATTCTCACAGTACCTCTTCACACTATAAACATTACAGTAACAATAAAGAATCTTACAAAATTTTCATCACAATCATCTATAATTGTAAAAGAATAATTTTTCTTCTACAAAATAATATTTCCATTCGTAAAATGATGTTATTAATGGCATAATAAACCAATTTGAAATGACAATTTCACGACACAAGCTTTTAGCTTACTGTGGAAGGTGTATAAGGTTGTATTTGGGTTTATAACAAAACCCAGATATATCTTTTTAAAAAAAAAAAATGATCTCCTTTCTTCCACAAGTTGGTGGTAATGTAAGAGAGATATAAAATTATGTAGATGCTTCATACAGCCTCTCATATACACTGAAAATTTGATATAATAGTCCCTGTTTCACAAAACTTATTCTAATCTCTCTTATTAGTAAATAGATATACTAAACTCAACATAGCATTAGTGTACTGCTTGTGCTTATTTTAAAATTTCCCGCAAGATTAATATTTGAATTTTGGAATTAGTGTGCAGGGCACGACACTACTTGTACACTATGTATTCTATATAATATGTATACATACATATATGTTTGAAAAGATGTTTTTGCAAAGCATATTAAGTATATGTATATATAAAAATCCTTTTTTGGGTACTCTACAAACAGTATAAGTTAGCTTTAAAAAAGTTAATGAAGTAGATTTTTCTTTTCTTTGGGTATAGATTATTGATTGAGAATATTGTACCTTATTGTTATTTAATTTGTATTAACATGTTTATTTTTGTACGATGTGTTTTTCTTTTTTTTTCTTTTCAAGTTTATGGAAAGTTTCAGGATTTATTCCGGTAATGTTTTTGATTGTGTTTTCTTTTTATTTACTTTTGTATTGTTTTGTAATATTGTAACAATGTAGCTCACTTCAAAACACGAGATTTTCTCTTTTTGAAGTTGAGTCATTGAAAAATAATGTTTTATTTATATGTATTTGTTAACTATGTAAATATGTTTTAAAAAAAATATAAATAAATAAAAATAAATAAAAGTAGTCTTGAAAAAGACTTTTTAGTCGGTCTTGAGAAAGGCAGTTGGCTTCTGCCTTTAAGAGACGTTTTTTGTAAAATTCAACCTGACATGTAAGTGTCGATGAGTGAGGGAGATTGGAAATTTATCGACACACACCTTCTCCAATTCACGGTTTCAGTGTGAAGCGGTCAGCAAGATGTGTACTCAGACGTGCAGGCTGAGAAGTGGAAGGACAATCCAGTGTGAGGAGGAGTGATGTGTTTTTTCGATTACCGTTTGCAATCGTTAACTGTCATCATGGGTATTCAAGCTTTGGTTCTGTTTGTATAGAAGGGCAGAAGCCAAGGGTATTTCACAAAATCAACTAAAAAGTCTTTTTCAAGACTACTGTACATACGAGTATCCAAAAGACAATATATATATGTATTATTCGATAGGTATGAACCAAATCACAATCTATGCATCACTTGCAGGGTAGAGAAGAGAGTATTAGGTGTTCCGATGCTTACGAATCGGCATAGGCTGGCTTGAACGCTTTACACCATGGTAACGTTCACCAATTCCACCTTTTTTCTCCCTTACACTTCTCTCATATCAATCTTTTCAGAGCGGGTGACTGCATTCATCGCTGAAAAGCGACTTCATCCTGCCAACCGCACCTACTGGGATTTGAACCCATCACCTCTGTATTACGAGTCAAGTACACGAACCATTAGGCTACAGGACTAACCATCCGACTTTCGTAGGTGTAAAATTCCATGTTATACGAATAAAAAAAAAAAAAAATCACTTCGCATAATACTCTCTGGTAAAAGCAACAACGACAATCTCTGTTGTATAGCAGGTTCAAAGTTCACAAGGTCAGATCCTAGTGACGAACCAATGGCTTAGCAGTTGCAAACAATATCGATAGATGGCGATAGAGTCGCGGTAGATGTGAATTTGCAGTTAATAATTACAATAATCTCAGGCTACCCACACACCCACTTTCGAAGGTGTAAAATTCCATGTTATACGAATAAAAAAAAATCACTTCGCATTCTACTCTCTGGTAAAAGCAACAACGACAATTTCTGTTGTATAGCAGGTTCAAAGTTCACAAGGTTGGATCCCAGTGACGAACCAATGGCTTAGCAGTTGCAAACAATATCGATAGGTGGCGATAGAGTCGCGGTAGATGTGAATTTGCAGTTAATAATTACAATAATCTCAGGCTACCCACACACCCCTGTAGCCTAATGGTTCGAGTACTTGACTCGTAATACAGAGGTGATGGGTTCAAATCCCAGTAGGTGCGGTTGGCTGGATGAAGTCGCTTTTCAGCGATGAATGCAGTCACCTGCTCTGAAAAGATTAATATGAGAGAAGAATAAGGGAGAAAAAAGGTGGAATTGGTGAACGTTACCATGGTGTAAAGCGTTCAAGCCAGCCTATGCCGATTCATAAGCATTGGAACACCTAATACTCTCTTCTCTACCCTGCAAGTGACGCATAGATTGTGATTTGGTTCATACCTATCGAATAATACATCATATTAATACTTTCGTAGGTGTAAAATTCCATGTTATACGAATAAAAAAAAAAAATCACTTCGCATATATATATATATTGTTATGATGTGTTTCTGGGTAACCTCCAGTTGTGTGTCGGTACCATGCCTACTAGCAGAGGGCTTTCCACGACGTTTCAATGAAATATCGAAATGTGAAATATGAAATATTTCATCGAAACGTCGTGGAAAGCCCTCTGCCAGTAGGCATGGTACCGAGACACAACTGGAGGTTACCCAGAAACACATCATAACATATGGTTCACTCCGGGAAAACATCCAAAAAAACATATATATATATATATCTATATATTTGTGGTGGAAAATGTTATTACGGAGATCTATATCCGAAAAATCTTTTATCGGATTACACTGTGTACATGGATTATTACGGAGTTATATGTAGATGTAACGTTAACCGATTACAGCGTTCAGGAGCAAGCTGAAGACTTCGCTCTTCCAACATAGTTTCCCGCGCCCTTGAGATGGATACTCCATTAAACGGCGCTGAATAAATCATCCAATATAATAATAATAATAATGTAATTTTTTTTACTTCTACTTATAACTCCGTTATAGCTCAATTCTAACTACTTATTTGTATATATGTTTATATCATTACTATGTATTTATCACCTCTTTATTTTGCCAATATCTCTTTCCACCTTAACTAATATATATTTTTTTCCACTTTTTTATTTATTATTACCTCAATGTCTTAAATATTAATCCATGATTTTGGCTGACCGTGTTCAGCCGAAATGTCGGAAATATACCCCTTCGGGTAATAATCCATGTACATGGAGAAATCCGATAAAAGATTTTTCGAATATAGATCTCCGTGATAACATAAAGGTGTTAAATAGCTAATACATAACATACACATTTTTTAATCAACATATACTAAATAAATAATGTTAATTGTTATTTACAAAAATAGCAGATCACATATAATCATGTACAAAAATACATTCAACATAAGACTTTATTCACAAAGTGCGATATAAATATCTAACATTTTACACACTATATGCCAGAACTACTGTTTTGCTATGATTATAGTTATTTGTGTCACATTGGGGATACATTGTGTCATGTGAATAGTGACTGATAGGTACTTTAGGCAACAAAATAAACAAAAATATGTAAACATATGTTTAGCCTCTATAATTTACTCTACTATTTCTTTTTCAACTAAACAAATCACTCTTATTTAAGTATTTTAAACATATATATGTTTTTCACAACATAAACACAAACCCTCGAGTAATAACTTGATTTTTTATTAAAATATGAAAAATTTTGTACATTAATTGCAATAGCCGACATATAGTGGTAGTAAACATTATTTCAGAGCCAGGGAGTAAATAATATATTTACATAGCTCCATTCTCATAACGCCTTGAAATGAACAGGGCATCAGCCATAAGAATGTAACATAATTACACCTAAATATATTATATATTACTTTGACTATAATTAAGTCCACTGAGAGAAACCTAATGATAGCCCCTCTGTGTTTTCACAAGTTATAATTTAGTGCATGAGGTAAACATTTAATACCTACCATAAAATTTATAGTCAATCTAGAGACAATCTTGCATTTAAATCAATCAAATGTGGAGGAAGATTGATACAATTTATTACTTGAATTTCTTAAATATACATAAGTAAGATGAAAAGGCAGTCTTAACAAGAATAACCAACAACATTCTTTCTTATACACAGGACTATAAACAAGTCCTAAAATGGGAATGATTTCTATTCCACCCTTAGACACCACGTCACATAGAATATTAATTGCAGACCAGACCTGCAAACAATTACATGAAATACTTTATCAGCAACAGTAATAGTGGGTAATTCTTCAAACTGCCTCAAACATTGTGTACCTGATTAGGATTCAGGCTTTTCAACTGGTGCTTTTGTTTCTGGTGTTTTTGTTTCTGGTGCTTTTGGTTCCTCTTTTATAAATAGTAATGGTAACATACCCAATAGACATCCAACCGTGATACCAAAGACACGGCCCTGTAAATAAAACAGTTTATCATATAACATTTATATCAATTATATCTGTAAGTATAAACAAAACCAATAAAACTAGTTGAGACATGATGTTCCTACCAAATTTGAAACTCGACGACTAATCTTCATATCCAGTTGCAAAGGAGATAACTTTGGTGGTTGAAAACCAATCTTCTCTGCAAACCTCTCCACATAAAATGCAGATCCAATACCAGCCACATCACTGAATGTATTGCCTAGAGCAGCTGCTGCCATTGTGGATATACATATATATGAACCCATAATGTGATCTATGTAATCACCCTGAAAACCAAATAACTCTCAACACCTGTTACACTTTTAAAGATAATATTTGTCAACATGGACTATAACATACACAAGTGATTGTAGGTACAGTTCACTTAACATTTAAAGTAGTACAATGTCTTAGTAGACGATAGACAACATTATTTCATAGCTTTAAAAGTTTGCTATAAACTGGCTTTCAATTAAGTTAATACACACTTTGAAAACTACTTACCGCCACAATCATTATAAAATTATCTAAAAATCCAAAGCCAATAAAGGGAATAGAATTAGCAACAGCCACTAAAAAGAAGAAACAATAATGTTACATAATTAGTAAATAATACACACCAAATTCCATAAACTTATTCATCTGTAATGGGTGACTTCAAACAATAAATATTGAATCATTGTGACACATTTTATGTTGTGGTTGGTCACAAACATGCTCAAATTTGTAGCTGAATGTACAGGAGGCATAAGTTAATTTGGCAATTTAATGCAACACACACAGGAGAATCAACTGTTGTATTTTCAGCTGATAATTATTTTACTATTTTTACAGGATACAAAAAGTTCAGATTGATTTTTATATGACTGTTACAATTGCCATCATAAGTCGCCCGGTAGCTTAATTGGACAAAGCACTTCTCGCGACAAGACGACAATTGCCATCTGTTGGGATTTACTGAAAGCTTCAGGTGAAGATATTTATTTTCAACTTTAAAAAATATTACTAGCGTGGCCACATGGTAAACTAACGCTTCAATGTTCCATCATTGAATTTGATTTTTATTTTTGTTAGTCTTTCAAAACAATATTTTTCACGTTTACAGCTGGATAAAAAAGTCAATCATTAATCTTCAATGGTGACAATTCAGAGCATTCTCCGAAGAAATATTCGAATGAATGCCTTTGTTACCCTCTTTGGGACGGGTAATGAAGCCATTCATTCGAAGATTGATGTTTTCATCCAGCTGTGTGGACACTAGATACTCTTTCCATATACGCTTGTAAAGTGAAATGTATTTATTTATTTATTTGTTCATTCTTTACAGTACATTGATAACATACAGTTTCATAGAAGGTACACATTCAAATTAAATACAATCAATATACAGAGGGCGAGTTTATCGCAACGGTGTGATCTCTTCCAACTAACCCAAAAAATGTATGCCCTCTGCTGGTGGGCTCTATGAACCAAGTTGATAGTTTCAAACTTTTTCAATTGAAAACATTAAATATACATAAAACAAGACTGTGCAATGTGGCTTAAAAACAAGTCACATGATATAGCTAGCGAGGGGGAGGGGAGAAATAGACAATTGGACTGCAAACATCAGATGATGTCACACTTTACAAGCATATATTGCAGTATTTCCCAACCTTCTTCATGCCATGTCCCACCATAGTCTTTTCAAAAGTCATATGCCCCACCGGCCTCTTTTTTAATTAAACAGCTGGTAAATTTTCAATAAATATAAAAATAATATAGAAAAAACTTACAATGGAATAAATCTCTTCTACTGGGACTGGGTATTTTGGCAGCTGAGAAAAGAAAATGCTAACATTAGAAACAAAATAATTTACATAATAATTATTTTTCATATTTTTACATTTTTGATATCTACTCGTTTTAATAAGGCTGGAAGAATGGCCATCACTAATTTAAGTAGTGCAGTAATAATCAATCAATGACATTTCCTTTCTAATGACTCTAAAGTTTGTACATTCACAGAGTGAAAATTCATTATGATCATATTATACTTTAAATAACACACAGTTTTCTTTTCACTAAGATTTATTCTAACCTCGAGCGCTTTCGTCAATGTTAATGAATTGACATTTTCAAGAGAACTAAAACAAAAGTTAATGTCTTACAATGAGAAATACAAAAGAGGGGGGGGGGTGGGGTAGGGTGGGCGTGTATGACAGCAGGATTAGTGGATAGGGGTGGAGTTGGGATAATTGTACTAGGAAGAATGACTCATGGGTTTTAATAAAGGAGAAGGTGAAGGGATTTGAATATTTACAATGTTGAATATTTACAATATTTACAATCCCCAATTACATTAATTTAAAAACTAATCTTAAAAATAATTGTGCCAAAAAAATTATAAAATGTGCTAAAATCATGTGGATGAAAGAAGAAATTAAATCAGCCTACATTAAAAAAAGTATTTTCAGAACTTATATTAAAGTACTACACGTTCTCCTCACACAACAGCTTCATCCTATTGAATTCAATGTTTTAGATGATTCTATTTACGAAAGTGTTTCTGTTTTTGGAAAGAATAAAATGGAGTGTTTAAATAAAAAGTTACATAATCTAAGAATATCACAACATCCAACAACTAGTTCTAATATTAACACTAGAGTTGGGAATAACGGCTCTTTGAAAATAATGGAACGTAAGCGACTGTTATTTATTTATATTCTGTTATTATAAAAGCTACCGTTATCTCACCCCCCCCCCATAAAAAAAAATGACCTGGTTTTGTTCAAAAATATTTTTTATCAGGTGACGAACAATAATAACATACGCAAGATTAAACGCGCAAATAAAAAAGGCAAATTTGAAAAAAAAGTATTCAAAATTAGTAAAAGATTTTTACTTTATTAATTGGATTAAAAGTTTTTAATTTAATTTAATGAAAAATAAACATGTAGAATCATGTGGAGATAGTCCTTTGACCACTCAGGTAATAAAAGGGTTATGAATAATTATCTACCCGTATCTCGAACTCATAATACTTTTGTGTCAATCAACAGATGTCCGTAGTAGTACCGTTTTGAGGCGAAAAAAAGAATGCGTTCCTTTTTAAATAATACCTAAATATTATTTTCCATACTAAATTGTATCACCGCGTGATTTGTAACGTCATCGGGAATACCTAAACGGTCGTTCATAGTAGAATGTATGGCGGCGTGATAAGTAACACTATTATTAATACCTAATTGATTTTCCATACAAAATTTGATATCTGTGATAATTCACGTCGTTCGGAACGAAGTAGCGGGTCGTCGTCAGAAATCACTCGATAATAGTGTGACGTGATATATCGATATTCTGATACCATGCTCCGTAAAAATAATTTAATATATCACGCGTTCCTCGTTATAAAGACCAACTCTAATTAACACACAACAGAACAATACAGATCAACTTGTCTCAAATTATTGTGATAATTCAAACGTGTATAATACTACATTTTATAATAAATTTGTTAATTAAACGGATGTAACATTTGATAAAAAAGAAATTTGTTTGTTGGAAAAAGGACCCAAGCATAACATATATAAAAATAAAGACAATAAAAGCAGTGATTCTGTAAGAGCCGATCTAGAAGTTGCAATAAATAGTTCCAGCTATAAAAATACAAACAATAAAGACAATATTGCTTTGTTAAAATATAAATGTGCTAATGTTTTAAACAACCAATCCAGAATTTCTCCGAATAATAATAAAGATTTTAGAATTGTTTCATCTATTAACGATAAAGTGAAGGACAATAATATAATCCTTACTAAAGCCGATAAAGGCAACTCCATCGTAACCATAAACAAAAACGAATATGTTGACAAATTAAAAACAGTAATGATAAATGTGTCGAGATAAATAAAGACCCCACTAACGGTTATCACAAAAAAATATCGCAATATTTGAATGCAAATAATTATTCTGCACAAGAAAAACGAAACCTAACAGTGAGTAATCCATCAGCTCCAAGACTATATGGGTTAATAAAACTACATAAACAAGATGCACCTGCGAGACCTGTTGTATCGTACGTAAGTGCACCAGCAGTCAACATCACCAAACATCTTAATGAAGAAATTGTTAATGTAACCAAATTTTCATCGAAATATGGAATTAAAAATTCTATAGAGCTGTCCAACAAATTAAGTAATCTTTCACCACCAAAAAATTGCATATTTGTCTCATTTGACATAAAAAATCTATTCACCAACGTTCCTGTATCAGAAGTCCTTGATTTGGTCCAAGAAAAACTAAATAGTGTACCCGATATAGATCCCAAAAAGAAAAAAAAATATTATGGATTTGTTGCATTTGTGTATGGAACAGAATTATTTCAAATTTGATGGTAAATTTTTTAAAATATTAGATTCTCTTCCGATGGGCAATCAAATATCGCCACTTTTGTCTGAGATCTACATGGATCAGTTTGAAAAGACTCTGTTCTCATCTGATAACCATTTATTAAAATATATATTTACTTACTTTAGATATGTGGATGATATTTTGTGTGTGGACCGGTACTGTTAGACAATTGAACTTATTCTTGAATTTTATGAACTCCTTAAATTCCAATTTACAATTCACTTTAGAAATAGGACAAGATAAAGTACCTACTTAATTTCTTAGATTTAAAAATAATGATCATTAATAATAAATTTAAATTCGGTATTTATAGAAAGTCTTCATATGCAGACAATATTATCCACATGTCTTCCAATCACCACATTAGTCATAAGATGACAACTTTCACTCTATGTTACACCGTTTGTTAAACATACCCTTAGAGAAGGATGAATTTAACAAAGAATTAGAGACAATAAAAATTATTGCAAAAAATAATGGTTATGATATAAATATTGTAGATAACATGTTGAAAAATAAACAAAAAAAAACTATGATTAAGAAATATATTTATTCTGTTAACATAAAAAATAACGACAAACCTTGGAGAAAAATGTTATATACTGGAAATAATTCTAATAAGCTACATACATTGACTAAACCATTATTTAATTCAGCCTTTTACACTACTAATAATTTAAATAAATTACTGTTTAACTGTAAGGATGTAAATAATAAAATCAATGGCAGTGGTGTTTATTGTATCGACTGTAGCGACTGTGATGTTAAATACATTGGTCAATTTAGTCGATCTATAAACACCCGTGTCAAAGAGCATTTCAGAGCTTTCAGAGGGCTGACCGGAAATTCGGAGATGTCAGATCATTGTATAGAGTACAATCATTCATTTGATGTACAAAATGTAAAGGTCTTACATTCAGAGAACCGTTACAGTAAATTAATTGCTCTGGAAACACTCGAAATTTATAGACATAATTTAAATGGTAACATTGTAAATATTCAAATCCCTTCACCTTCTCCTTTATTAAAACCCATGAGTCATTCTTCCTAGTACAATTATCCCAACTCCACCCCTATCCACTAATCCTGCTGTCATACACGCCCACCCTACCCTACCCCCCCCCCCCCCTCTTTTGTATTTCTCATTGTAAGACATTAACTTTTGTTTTAGTTCTCTTGAAAATGTCAATTCATTAACATTGACGAAAGCGCTCGAGGTTAGAATAAATCTTAGTGAAAAGAAAACATTTCCTTTCATTAAACTGTAATAATTAATGATATTTCAATTTTGCTCTATTGGTTGATAAATGTTTAATGCTAATATTTTCAATAAAAATTTTGCAACTATTTCTGATAAAATCTTGGTACATTTAATATAATTTACAACGCATTACCTCTTATTCTTCTACGAAAAATAAAACAGTTATATTTAGTACTTTCACAGTAACTTTGTTAATTGCAAGATGGCTTTTAAGAGCTTCTACTCTCATCATCAGACTATGGTAAGGCTTTATATTAGCCTGATGATGAGAGTAGAAGCTCTTGTAAGCCAGCTAGCGATTAATGAAATCGCTGTCAAAGTACTAAACAAGAGTGTTTTATTTTTATTAATTTAATACGTACTTCCACTAAGTACCATCGGGCGACAATATTAACTACACTTCTTTAATAGATTGTAAACAAAATTATTAGTATTTATTTTAAATTAAAAGAAAAATGAAACCGCTAGTGGCACTAAATTTTTTGTGGTATTTGACATTAACATGATGCGTCCACATATTACGGTCTCAGAGTGGCCACTATTGTAGAGCACATCCAATGAAAAACAATTAAATTCTTTAAATAGATGTAGAAAGTCTAAAGTTATAAAAAACTAATTAGCACCAACCTTCAATTGCTAGAGATATCCAAAGCATTGCATGAAACAGAAACAGAATTAATGATAATGTGATGAGCAGCAACAGTTAGCATAAGATACTTCTGAAGCAAAATGAAATTAGACAATGTACAATATACAATACATGTACATTAAATAAAATTAACATGTTAGATAAATTAATGGATAGGTAAGGTATATGGAATAATTAGCTAAAAGCAATATCAATATATTATTATATTTGTAGATACTAGAAAGCAATCATTGCACAAGAAGAGTTTTATTTTTACAATAGTCTACAATATACATTTCCTAATTCCTCATACATGCTGTCCTGTGTCTATGGTCCACATGATCTAATTATATACCTCGGTCAATCACGTATCCCAGTACACTTTCTCTCAGCCATAATTATATTTTCTCAGGATATTAATAAAAAATGGTACCTATTAAATAAGCCAAGCATAAGCAGAGATTAGTTGGATGAATGAGGTAGTGGGGTCAAACAGCATGAAACATTTTCAAAATACTAAAATAGTAACAATCATTCTCTGATAAATTTGCAATGTATATGAATTGGATTATAAAATAAATGTAACAGTTACCAGTTGTTAATAACCACTGTCAATAATGATGTATAAAAATTACTCTCATTTTGAATAAATTCACTCACTAACCATATTTCTTATTCAACCAATCATCAGGTACTGCACAGTAGGTTCCTGTAGGATCTACATCACCTAATTTGGGTACTTTGCTGGGACGGCCAAACTTACTCCTCCATCGATGGGCAGCCAATTGACCTACCAGAAATAATTAAAAATGGTTAGTCAGCAATATGACAAATAAAAAATAGACTTAACCTCTGGTACCTCTCTGGTACCTAGACTTAACCTCTCGAAGTGGTATGGCCGTACCCGTACAGCGAGCAGTGTCAGTACTGTCATACTGTCGCGTTGACCTTGACGGCGGTGGGTTCTCCGTCTTGCAATTGCGTTCACAATGGTAGAAATAATTAGCTCACAGTTTGCTTGCCACAAACTAGGGTGCAATGTTACCGAGGGCACAAAAGAAAGATAGCTCAAAGCGCATTAAATTTATTTTATTATGATTTTTGTATTTTATTATTATGATTTTTTTAATTTTATTATTATGATTTTTATTTTATTATTATGATTTTATTTTTATTATTATGATTTTTTATCTTTCTGATGAAATTTTTTTTAATTGATATTACGTAGTTTTTTTTTTAAATGGACGTGGATGTTGATCCTAAATAATGTAAAGCGCCTTTGAAGTGATATCATCACAGTACGGCGCTATATAAATAGTCATACTATTATTATTAAAAATAAAATAAAACTGGCAAAAATAAAATCTACTTTGAATATATATTTCCATAAGTTTATATTTGAGTTTAATTTTATTTTGCCGGATTTTATTTTATTTTTGCAAATAAAAAAAATATTTCGCCAAAAAATTCACATAATATTATTGTAGCAACATTTTTCCTCCATAGAAAACTATATTTGACAGATATCTGACATTGGGGCCTACCATCTCAATGAGTTCCGAGACTCAGGATAGGTGGCATATCTGAATTGAAAATGTTTAATGCCTCATTCATTCACTCCTTAGGGTTTAGGAACACCTACCTTTTATAGGAAACTTTGAAATTTACAAAAAGGAGTAGGAGACCTATGATTTACCAGAAACTCCACATGGGAAAATTTAAATAAATTTAAAATTTTGATAAGCTTGTTGTTTGTTGTACAGATGTATGAAGGTACATTTATTATCTTTTCATCTTTCAAATATCCTAAATAAATAATACAAACAGTGGTTAAAATGGTAATTTCAACAAAAATGGTCTTAGGTGTATAAGATATCATAAATGATTATCAATATTTAACTGCTAAATTTCACTGATATTTCATTACAGTGCTCATTCAAAGTAAAATTATTCTCATTCATGATTCTCTTGTATAAGTATTTTTTCGGTAATGGCTAATTCCTGTTCGAAACAACCAGAAGATGTTGCTCAATGTCTTAGATTATTTTTATACTTTGCCTGTTAATTGCCTGATATGTTGAGACTTTCAAACAAGTATTATTATTTTTTTACTCTCAAAATTTTTTTTTGGCTGCCATTTTTGTAACGTGCCGTGGGTGATTTTTAATAAAAGTAGATCTTTATAAAAATTATTGTATCTTTTTTATTTATTAACATATCGAGATAATTTAAAAAAAAAACATATTTTAAGTACAAAATTTTCTAGTTTAAAAAATATTTTTGGTCATCGGTACCTATCGAAAAAATTACTAAATTTTGCTTCAAATTTACAATTCTAAAATTGAAAATTTCTCATTTTCGCATCATTATTTCAGAATGAAAACAGCAAATATCATCATTGATATTTTTTATTTACAGAGATATTTTATGTCACTATCCTCAGAAGCAATGCAGATGAATTTAAGAGATTCCTTCATTTTCTATAACTAGTCGAACTTTGCACTTATGTGAAAAAATGCAAATTTTGAAACCAAATATCTGAAAAGGGACTGAATGTTTTCTTTTGAAAATTTTGTTGAACATTAATCGTTTTTTTATTGATAAATTGAAAGAATTATAAGAGTGATATCGGATCGGTTTTTGGGATATAGAGTTTTTCGTGCGGGCTGTTTTTGTTAAAAGAAATCAATACAAAAATCGTAATATTTTTTTTGTTTGTAACCGTAGCGAAATAATTTAAAAAACATTATCTTGAGTAATAATAAGACTATATTTTTATTATTATTTATTAATTTTCATTCTACATACATATTTAACATAACATAATTAACATATTTGATAGCCTAACTAGGCGTATGCCTGTGTTGAGGCGATTTAAGGACATTACATAATAATTAACAACATCATTTCTAATATCATTCATCCTTCACTCAATCTATACCAATGTGTGAAATAGTTCAGTCTGTGACTTCTCTCTTCCAATCATCATCAACCACTCAGTCAGAGACACCCTGAACTCTCTCAAACTCACACAATCTCTCAGATCACTGGGTAATTTATTAAACATTCTAGGACCCAGATATTCAGAGGATCTCCGTCCCAGCGCCGTCCCCCTGTTTGGGATCTGTCGTCTGTTTATATATGATGACCTTAGTACACGCATAGTCTGTGGAGTTTCTTCATCATTATCAAATGTCTTCAACAAAATTGACCTAATAAACAACTGTCTCACATCTAACACCTTAAAGCGTCTGAACAACGGCTCGGATGGACTCATATATCCAGAACCACTCATAACTCGGAGGACCGCTTTCTGCATGATGTTGACAGAACTGAGATGCACGGTAGCAGCACCTCCCCAACACTCTAACCCGTACAGGAGAATGGAATTGCAAAGTGCAAAGTACACAGATCTGATACGATTTTCGTCCATTACATGCCTCAACACCCCGAACACATACAGCAGCTTCCTCAGACGCGTCGTGAGAACCTCCAAATACTTATATATAAGATGTTTATCAATAATAAGTCCCAGGTATTTTATATTGTCACAACTATTGATTGACGGACACGAGCATTGAACACCGCCATTGGAACATGAATGCATTCTTATGCTGTCGAAATTCGGCATCGCACCCCCCATTGTCAGAGAAAAGGGAATAAATTTGGTTTTTTCCACATTAAGGGTGAGCAAATGACTAGAAAGCCATTCGCTAACTATCCTCAAGCCTCTCTCAGCTCGCTGACACGCATCCGTCCATGTGTGGCCATTAAAAATTAGTGCAGTGTCATCAGCAAACGATACAATCCGACCTCCAATACCCAAACTACAAAGGTCATTAACGTATATTAAAAATAAGAGGGGACCAAGAGTACTCCCTTGTGGAACGCCGAACAAGAGTGAGTCTGAGTTGCTCACAATATTTCCTATCCTAATAAATTGTCTGCGATTTTGAAGATAGCTATGAAAGAAATTTTGAGCCAATCCCCTAACTCCCACCGCCTCCAGCTTTCGGAGTAAGATTTTGTGTGACACCGTATCAAATGCCTTAGCTAAGTTGTAGCGATATTTTTATATCACTATAGAAAAATGATTTTGTTCGTTGGCAAGACAGAAATTGATAACGCGACGCCGCGCATGCGTGGTGGGAGGATTTCTCAATATTGGCGGTCGAAAGCAAAATGCTTCCTCTTTTGTATTCGACATTCCAAATTGGCAGATCGCAAAATGCGATAGTGAATATTAAGGTTTAAAAAAAAAAAACCTTACCATTTTAAAATGGTTGATTAATGTATAAATTAGTTGTAGAAATGTGTTCTATTTGTCGATGGACAGTTTAATCATATTTAATTATTAAAATCAGTGGTAATTCAGGCCGTCATCAAAAATATGGTGAGTCTAAATTGTTACAATTATATTTTCGATGAGAGAAATTTCGTTGTTTAATAAAATAAACCGAAACATAGTTTGATAAATACTAATTACGTTGTCCTTTAATGTTTAAGGATGTACGGCTCTCAGTACCGGAATGAATTTCTCAGTTATTCAGGATACGCCTCAGTACTAGAATGAATTCAGGTTATGTCGTAGTACCAGAATGAATTTCTCAATTATTCAGGATATATCTGGTGACCAAAATAAATTCTTCAGTTAACAAGAGGATAAATCTTTTTCAATTATCAAGACGCTGACTTCCTCTCATACCAGAATAAACCTTATGTACCTATCAGGAAGGAACCTTCAATTTCGGGAAATGGGAAGTGAAGTGGAACTCGAAGGAAGATAACTTGATCAGGTTGTTCTCATTCATTCATAATTATATTTAAATATTTTGTTCTAAAGTTAATGTAAATTGTATAATCAAACAGAGTTTGATAACTTTATGATATATGTAGGTCGTTTCTGAAAAGAAAGGGTAAGAGTTAAGGATGATGTGCCACAATTATTACTTAATTTTAAACTTTTAATCTAAGGGTTAGTTAGATTGCCACATAGCAAATGATTAACAAGGTTTTAATCTTTTATTATTTTACTGTCGAGAAAGTTTATATAAAATGTATGTAAATTCATCGACCATACCAAAGGTGTCACCGAATACTGGAGGTTTGGAATAAATTGAAAAGAAAATAATGAAATAGCAATTTTATTTTGTTTCTGAATCTTTCCTTCTTATTGGGGATTGTTGGAAGGCACCGTTGATTTAATGGCAATATGCATTGTTGAATTTATAGAGAGAAAAGTCTTGAAGTCTTTGTGATAAAATCTGGGTTAACCCATTCGACCCTGAGCATTTATCGTATAGTCAATTGTACTTTCCAATACTCTTTGTTTTATTTTTGAAATCTCTACCGACTGAGCTAAAAATTATTTTTTGAGATTGTGATAATTGATTATTTTACCTTGTACCATGAGGGGTACAAGGTAAAAGAGCGCATGAGAGCGCAAGAATAAAAAAGTATATGCAAAAGTCCGTCGCATATTCATGGCGCCCAAAGTGTCAGCCGACCTTTATAGAATTTAAAGACGAATTAAATTTTGGTGGCAGAAGGGTCACATATTCATGTCACCCAAAGTGTCAGCCAACCTTTGTAGAATTTAGGTTGAATTGAATTTTGGTGGCAGAGGGGTCACATATTCATGTCACCCAAAGTGTCAGCCAACCTTTATGTAGTTTATGTTGAATTGAATTTTGGTGGCAGAGGGGTCACATATTCATGTTGCCCAAAGTGTCAGCCAACCTTTATGTAATTTAAGTTGAATTAAATTTTGGTGGCAGAGGGGTCACGTATTCATGTCACCCAAAATGTCAGCCAACCTTTGTAGAATGTAAAGACGCGCTGAACCCAAAAATTTTATTACTTAGACTCAAGATTTTTTTTATTAATTGTATAATTTGGTGTCTTGAATACAAAAGAGCATTCATTAATAGTTGTAAGTAGAATAAGTTTTGTTTTAGAAAAAAAAAAAAAGTTTTAAAAAATTTTAATTTATGTGGCAAAATTAATATTTGAATTTTGGTGGCAGAAGGGTTAAATTGTATTTCGATTTTAATTTTACAAATTATATTTGGTTATCAGTATAAAAAAATTGTAACATAATGTTTAAAAAATACTGTAGGTAAATTAAAAAGAATGAAAAATTTTGAATATGTAACAAAACATTTTTTTTCAGAGTCGTGGTAGTTAAATATATTTATTGAATATGTAACATAATAAAAAAAAAGAATATTTATGGGTAGACTCAATATTTTATTATTATTTTAATTTGTTTAGTTAATATTATTTTGCATGCTTTGAGATGATTGATTGAAGAAGGAAATTAGTCAAAAAAAAAATATATGCTAATTTTAAATTGTGTGAAAATATTTTAGAATAATTTTGTTCGTGGAATACCTAATTTGAAAAATGGTAGATAAAATGTATCTATTTATCAATTTATTTTGTGGATTTTATTTTGAGTTTTCATAAAATTGAATGGTATTACCATAGTCAATAAAATAAAATTTTGTTAAAAAAGTAAAAGAAGTGTGAAAAATGATTTTTGAATTTGATATTTAATATGTTTTAAAAAAAAATATGTTCTAGCTCAAATTGCTGATTGGAAATGTGTGATAAGATATGGAAAGACGAAACCCAACATCATGTCAAAATACAGAAAGCTGATTGCGAGTTTTAATTTTATTCAAAAAAAGGAGTATACCTATTAACTTATTAAACAACCTTCTGGTGAGTTTTTATTATATTTTAAATTGAAAATTTATTTGATTGATTGCCTTGTCTGAATTCTTCTCATACTTCTGGTACGGCTATTGCAACTCACAACTAAGGAATACGTTGAACAAAGTAGATTTAATTTTAAAAAAAAAAATATAAATAAAGAAAATAATTTATTTTGAGCATTGTCCGATTCTGAAATAAATATGTATGATTAGAATTTTTATGCGAAAATAATATTATTATTATTCTGATGCTATTCCGTACATACTGTGATAGGAATGTACTCTTCTCTCCAACGCATAATAATTGTTAATCACTTTAGTTAGAAAGAGACGGAAGATTGTAAAGCGGACGGAAGATACAAAGGTTTGGATTTCAATGTTTTAATATCGAATGATAATATTTATATATAGGGTAAATTATACTATTATGGACGTAGTAGATTGTTGATATTTTTACATAATCAATTTAACACGATAAAGTCGTTTCAAATAATTTTAATATGGATATATTAAATTAATGTGGAGATTGAAACTTTAATATTAATGATATTAGTTTATATAGATATGGGGATATTTAAGAGTAATTTTGAATAACGGAAGACTTTAATATTTAATGTATTATTTCTTTTAAAATATTTTTTTGTAAAGTTTTGAATTGTGGATTAGCATATTTTAGTGCAATAGATAGATAATTTAGAAATTCAAGATGGCGGATAAGGAATTAAATAAAGGAGAAGTACAAGAAAATATAGATAGGGAAGTTGCTGGTTCGTCTAATGATAATAAAGAAGAGAAGATGGAAGAAAGCAAAGTGGAAAGTAAACCGTCATCGAGTAATTCATTTATAAATGTAAAATCGTATATCAGGAAGTTAAATAATAACAGAAAAACAATTAAGAAAACGAATAGCAGTAAATCTCTTGTGAAAACAAATGCAGAACCAGTAGAAAAATTTATTGATCCTAGAAAGTTCAATATAACATACAGTGGTGCAGAAAGCCCAATTGAATTTATCCAAAGATTGAAAGAATTAGCTAAAGTATATAACGTAAATAATGGAACATTATTGCGATATTTACCCATTTTATTAACTGATAAAGCATTAACATGGTTCAGAACTATAGGTATAGAGAATGATTGGGATGTTTTTGAATTGAAATTTTTAAAACGTTTTGAAGGAACAAACACACAACGCACACTGAGAATTAATTTGATGACAGCCAAGCAAAGAAACGGTGAGAGTGCTTCAGATTACATAATCGATTTACTCAATAAAAATAACTACCTAAGTCCACCAATAGATGAGGAAGAATTGCTAGATATTGCAGTTCACGGCTTGAATGCGGAATATGCAAGTATTGTGACATCATCAAGAGTTGACGATATGGAAGATTTGGTGACGATCTGTACCAGGTTCGAGACGTTGACAATGAATAACGAACTGAAGAAATCTAATTATAAGACAAAATTATTTGAATTAAAGAAGGATGAAGCAGTGTCTGGGACGTTGACAGATAAAGACAACGACACAGGGTTCAGAGCTTGTTGCAGTAGAACTTGCAGATCTTCAAACAACGAAAATGAGGAGAGACAACAAACACGGAATGGCTGTGACAGTAATCAAAGGTACCAACATGAAGATGGTAAGAAGAATGGAAATAAAGGAGTTTTTGATCGACAAGGGTCAAATAGGAAGGATATAATTTGTAGATTTTGTAACAAACCCGGACATGTATATATAAATTGTTTTGCAAGACTAAGGCAAAACAGGGATGTGAATCCCAATAACAAATTTTATAACGAAAAAACAGAAATGCAACGACAAGATGAAAGAAAGGGAGGAAATTAGAAGACGAAGACGTCTGAAAATTGAAATATAATGTAAATAAAAAAAAAAACTGTAAAAATTTTAGTTAGGTATTATAGGATATAGCTATTTGAGTTTAATGAAATGGGGAAAAGGAGATGAATTTGAAAAAAAAAAAATTTACGTAATAAATAGTACGTAGAATTACGAAAGAGTAGGGTTGGATAAAATTAAAAAGAAAAAAATCGCTTCGCAAAATTATTTAGATTCTTCGATAATATGAACTCTACGCGAGTACATAATACAGAAAGGGTCAGATAAAAAGGTGAGGTAAGAATATGATTCTCTGTAAGATGGGTCATGTGTTATAATGTCATTATTGGGATGTGTAATGATTTGTATTGAAAGTTTGTAGTATGCATAAAGGCATAATCTCTGATACGAGTGTGTCAAGCTATACGCGGTGTATACATTTATAAACTAGGGATACGAGTTAGCAAGACGTATATAGAAGTATGCGTAGTGCTTATATGATATGATAGTAAAAGTGGATGCATGCTCAAGGGATGAGTATTGGGTCATGGTTTATGAATTCCAATAAGAGAAGTTTGTAATCTAAGATGAGAGTTGATCATTCCGTCTTGTCAAAACGTTTTGTGGGTCTAATTATGAATCAAATGAAAGTAGTAGGTATGTAGGCGGTGAAAGGGGAAAAAGATAGACGAAGGATGAAAGTGAATGATTGTAATAGAATGAAAGTAAGGATTTGCAACGTTGATAAATGATAGGTTTGTAGTACTCAATAGTCTCGCGATTTAAAGTCAAATAGTAAAAGGGGAATTTGAAAATGAAATATGTCGAGAAGGTCAAATGTTGATGTTCGTTATATCTCTTTTGTGAGTATATTGACTATGTAATTTTCAATATGAAAGTGGAAATATTAAAAAAAAAAAAAAAAAATATAGAGATAGGTAATGTGAGAAAATGTAGATAATGGAGTTATAGTATACATAATTTAAATCGGGGATACGGTGGTAAAGAAGAGAATCCTTAATTATCTCCATAAAAAAACGAGTAATTACGAAATAATTGTGTATACGATTGTTAAATTCATTTAACAAAGTAGAGAAACTTATATTATGAAATGGGGTCGTTGATTAGAAATTTTCGAAAGAAAATATATTAGTAAAGTACGTAATTTTACGGATAAAAGGGAAATAAAAAAAGAAAGGGATTGAGAACCTTTGGTTGTAGTTGCATGTGCTTATCTGAGGAGAGATGGGAGAATAAGACATGGCAGGAAAATGGAATTGATGATAAATTGATATTTTCATACATGAAAATAGAAAGGAAAATGACATGATGTTGAAGTGAGTCAATTCAAAAGGTTGAATCAAATATTTTTAATGTTATATAAAATATAAATGCATAATATACAGACAGATTTTAATGTATTTGAATGTTGAATAAAAAAAAAAGAAGGCACAAAATGTATATAGTTTAGATATAAGAAATTTTAATATAATTTGTTATGTAGATAAGGAAAATGTGGCAAATCATATGAGCTTGTAGTAGAAGATATTTGAATATTGTGGCACAAAACAATTTAAAATAAATGTAGTAGATCTGAAAAGATATTTAGTAAATGTAACAAAATGGAAATGTATTATTTAACATATAAGTGTAATTTATAAATGCAAAGATAAGATGAGACCTGCACTGGTTTAGAAATTATTTTTTTATCATTAAGTACTTATTATTTACGGGTATTTTTGTTCATTTTGGAAGTCGTTTGACCCGAATATTCGGAAATGAATATAAATTAAAGTTTTAAGAATTTAAACGAAACCAAGATTGGCGCCTATGGAATTACAGTTTTTCTTTAAAAGAAAAGGCTGGGCCCAGTGCAGTGCTTAGATTAATCTTTAAAAAAAAGGTAGAGTAAGTTATAGGGTTGATGAGAACATAGAACGATAATAACCTGATATAAAAAAAAAAAAAATAGCTTCACTATTTTTTTTGGTGGGCGTGGGTGGTAATATGTAGCGATATTTTTATATCACTATAGAAAAATGATTTTGTTCGTTGGCAAGACAGAAATTGATAACGCGACGCCGCGCATGCGTGGTGGGAGGATTTCTCAATATTGGCGGTCGAAAGCAAAATGCTTCCTCTTTTGTATTCGACATTCCAAATTGGCAGATCGCAAAATGCGATAGTGAATATTAAGGTTTAAAAAAAAAAAACCTTACCATTTTAAAATGGTTGATTAATGTATAAATTAGTTGTAGAAATGTGTTCTATTTGTCGATGGACAGTTTAATCATATTTAATTATTAAAATCAGTGGTAATTCAGGCCGTCATCAAAAATATGGTGAGTCTAAATTGTTACAATTATATTTTCGATGAGAGAAATTTCGTTGTTTAATAAAATAAACCGAAACATAGTTTGATAAATACTAATTACGTTGTCCTTTAATGTTTAAGGATGTACGGCTCTCAGTACCGGAATGAATTTCTCAGTTATTCAGGATACGCCTCAGTACTAGAATGAATTCAGGTTATGTCGTAGTACCAGAATGAATTTCTCAATTATTCAGGATATATCTGGTGACCAAAATAAATTCTTCAGTTAACAAGAGGATAAATCTTTTTCAATTATCAAGACGCTGACTTCCTCTCATACCAGAATAAACCTTATGTACCTATCAGGAAGGAACCTTCAATTTCGGGAAATGGGAAGTGAAGTGGAACTCGAAGGAAGATAACTTGATCAGGTTGTTCTCATTCATTCATAATTATATTTAAATATTTTGTTCTAAAGTTAATGTAAATTGTATAATCAAACAGAGTTTGATAACTTTATGATATATGTAGGTCGTTTCTGAAAAGAAAGGGTAAGAGTTAAGGATGATGTGCCACAATTATTACTTAATTTTAAACTTTTAATCTAAGGGTTAGTTAGATTGCCACATAGCAAATGATTAACAAGGTTTTAATCTTTTATTATTTTACTGTCGAGAAAGTTTATATAAAATGTATGTAAATTCATCGACCATACCAAAGGTGTCACCGAATACTGGAGGTTTGGAATAAATTGAAAAGAAAATAATGAAATAGCAATTTTATTTTGTTTCTGAATCTTTCCTTCTTATTGGGGATTGTTGGAAGGCACCGTTGATTTAATGGCAATATGCATTGTTGAATTTATAGAGAGAAAAGTCTTGAAGTCTTTGTGATAAAATCTGGGTTAACCCATTCGACCCTGAGCATTTATCGTATAGTCAATTGTACTTTCCAATACTCTTTGTTTTATTTTTGAAATCTCTACCGACTGAGCTAAAAATTATTTTTTGAGATTGTGATAATTGATTATTTTACCTTGTACCATGAGGGGTACAAGGTAAAAGAGCGCATGAGAGCGCAAGAATAAAAAAGTATATGCAAAAGTCCGTCGCAAAGTCTAGAAAGATTGCAATGCATTTCTCCCTTCTTTCCAAATGGCTCGTTATGCAGTTCGTTAGTTCCAGAACGGCATCTTGTGTACACAACCCTGGACGAAATCCGAACTGTCCCGGTGAAAAGAATTTTTTCTCTTCTAGATATTGACGCAGGCGTTGGCCAATCGTCCTCTCAAACACCTTCGATAAGGTACTTAGTAGCGAAATTGGACGATAATTTGAGAGAAGTTTCTTGTCACCACCTTTGTATATTGGAACCACAATTGCCTGCTTAAGGCATTCCGGATAAACACCACCCGCCATACACAGATTATACAAGTGTGCCAGTGGTACCGCCACATTCCCCTTGCACAATTTTAACATGACAGATGTGATCATATCAATTCCGGAAGACTGTGTATTTTTTAGAGAACTAATTTGTTTAGTGATCTCAGTCTCTGTAACAGGGCAAAGAAAAAAAGAACCAATTGGACCATTCAATGTATCAATGTCATCTGCCAGTTCTTCCTCGCTCCTGGAAGTATTTGACATTATTTTTTCAGCTAATTTCTTTCCCACATTACAAAAATAATTGAACTTATTAACTACAATGTCAGATTGCTCTGTAAATCTAAATTCTTTGTCATGTACTTTAATAGATTCGATTTTAATATCCCTTTCTTTACACGTGTCGGTACACTCTCGAACAGTTTCCCATATTTTTTTCAAGTTACCACCTGCATTAGCTATTTTACCGCCGTAGTAATCATATTTTGCTTCACTGATAGCCAATTTGCAAATACCTCTCATTTTAATATATTGAGTCATGAGAGACATATCATTTCTATTGTTTCTCACCAGAAGGTGTAATTTGTTTCTTCTTCTAATCAGATCTATCAATGATGAAGTTATCCATGGCTTTAATTTTTTATATTTACTATTTTTATAAGTTTTTTTCTTGTTTGCACCCTCATTTATGCAACTCGTCATGATAGTTACAAATCTATTTACCCCAATGTCCACATTGTTACAATTTAATACTTCACTCCAGTCTGCTTGTCTAATTTTGTCTTTAATTCTAATATAGTCATAAATGATTTTTTCTCTAACCCCACAATCCGCAGTGCTACTCATATTACCCAGTACGTCTGATAATTGACACATAATTACATTATGATCAGTAATATCACAATCATAATCCCCCAGGGGGCTCACTGTTCCAGTGAGTTACGGGTATGGCACACCCGGGATACCTGAGCTGAACGCTGATCCGTCCACAGATCCCTCCGGTCAGCGCTCTCCCGATCCTATGCCCGCTTTCCTGTCAAAACTCCTTGCTCTTACCACATTATAATCATTTACATATGTTCCATCATACCAATCCCAACCCAAGCCAAGGTGTAGAGCGACCCGTGCTGATGGCTGAATGGCACCAGGGTATGGTGTCTCAAACGGGGCCTTCAGGATACTTGGCGACCTCCTGGAGTAAGTAGCCTTACTGTGTCATGCGGGTCTCTGACGCAGTGGACCTTTAGTTCCCTAGCTACTCGTGGGACTCAATATGGAAGAAGTCAAGAAAAAAAAGAAAACAAAAAGCAAATCTAAGCAGGCTTGCCCTGCAAACACTGGCCCTGCTGGGGGTCGTGCGTCGTCGTCTGCTCCTGTGGATCGGGCGGCGGCGTCTCGGCCTTCAGGTAGGGCAACTAAAGAAATAAGCAGTGCCTTCATTGGCAGCACCGGACAAGCCGGGACCAGTGGTGGCAGAACCTCCAGCGGTTGCAAAACCGGATACTCCGGGACTGCTGGGGGCGATGCCTCCACTGGTAACAACACCGGAAAATCCGGGACAGAAGGTGTCAAAGCCACCACTAACATCACCGGAAAAGTCGGGGCTAGTGTTGGTGGAACCTCCAGTAGTAAAACCGGGCTCTCCGGGACTTCTGAGGGCGAAGCCTCCACTAGCAATACCGATCAACCCGGGACTAGTGGCGGCAACACATCAAAGAAAAGCAGAAGGCCAGGGTGGAGGATGATGCCACTACCAGCTCCAGGTGAACCTGGAGGCCGGGACGACCCGCTGACAAGAGGTCTCAGCGGGGCCCGGAAAAAGTGGTATCTCCGATACCTAACCATTGGGCTTGAACCAGAGGAGGCCAGAAAGAGAGCGATTGCGGGGAAAGTTACACCCGAACAACAAAACCAAGAAGGACCATCTAAGGGGCATGCACCTGAAGAGGTCAAAAAGAAGGCAATTGCAGAGGGGCCTGCACCCAAAGAGCAAAATGCCAAGAAGAGGCTGACGACTCCTCCACAGGACCCAGCCTCAAAAAAGAAAAGAGCAGATGCACAGACCCAGGCTAGTACTAGGTCAACTGGGCAAGTCACCAGCTATGCAACTGCTCTTAAAGCAACAAGATTGGTAATCCTGCCAAGTGAGTACCCAAAGGTCACCATTGACAATGAGGGTCTCACTAGGCTGGAGAACTTAATCTTGAAGGAGATGATGTCGGATACGAGACCATCTCCAAGTAAAGTACAGTTCCGAAGCATACGCTTCAAACCAAGCATGCTCTTGGTGGACTGTGCTACCACACCAACAGCTGAGTGGTTGAAGTCCGTGGTCGGGTCTCTGGGGGGATGGGAGGGGGCGGGGCTTAGGGCATGCTCAGAGGAGAATGTTCCGAAGGCATACACCGTCACCATCTTTTTCCCCAGAAGCCTAGACATGACCACAGAGGAGATACTTAAGATGCTGGATAGGCAAAATGAGGGGCTCAACATCACCCTCTGGAGAATCCTTGCCAGCAAGAAGGATGGAACTGGTTGGCTCCTGAGTTTGGAGGTAGACCAGGCCTCTCATAGAAGCATGTCGGAGAAGAGGGGAATACTCTTCTACCGATATGGAGAGATCCAAGTCCAAGGACTATGGAGGAGGAGAATAGAAGAAGGTGGAACCACCACAACACCTACCTCCCTGCCCGATCCTTCCGGGGAGGGCATCACATCAGAGGGGACTTCCTCTGGGGGGGTGCCTCACTCAGGAGAGGAAAATAACATCGCCAGGATAGAGGACGATGCGAGCTTGCTCGCGAGTCCGAGTCCAATGGCGAGCTCGGGTAAGGAGGAGGAGAGCGACGTCGCCAGGATGCAGGACGATGCGAGCTTGCTCGCGAGTCCCAATCCATTGGTGAACTCAGATGACGAGGAAGAACTGCTTTCTGCAGAAGAAGGGGAAGATGAAGCCCAAGATGTGGAAATGGTCCAGTAGTAAGAGGCATGTACTCTAAATAGTAGATAATAATATCTATGGGCGGGGGGAATAACTACATAAGTCAATATAGCTTACTTTTCAGGAGACAGTTTTTTCTGTCTCTCTCTTTATTTTCTAAGAACCCGTTATATTTTTTAGCTGTTTTGTTTTATTCAATGCGCAACTCTCAGGTATAACAATATACCATTTATGAAAATAAAGTAAATCATGAAAAAATGTGACTTATTGCATTTGAACAAACAAAATGACTAAAATAATTATGACTTATGTGTTTAGGTACAACAACAATAAAACATATGATTTTATTAATATATTTCAATTAAATTGGTGTCTTATATAAAAAAAGTAGTTGCGATAACAACAGTGAGTCGATGTCATAAAAGAATTGAAATAGTTGTCAATAAAACTGAAAGTGTGACGATTAATCATCTTCCACATCAACCAGATCTGGATCTTGATTCAGTGCATTAACAGAAGGAAGTTGGCGATAAAAATCATGAAATATTGTGGGAATCAGGTCTAACATAGAAAGAATGTCCCTTTTTTTCTCCATACTTATAGGTATGGGACTATTGGTTATAATCGGGAATACAAAATTTGGTGGTGATTCTGCAGTGTTGCGTCTTTTTAAACTTAATGTTTGGAATGATTCTTCTTCGCTGAAACTTTTTTTATACCCAATAATTCCAAAATTTTTATCATAACGAAACCAGCAAGCCTCGTGTCACTTGAAAGGCTGTCCTTCAGAAACCCGTTTTCTCAAAACCAATGGTCCACTAAGCAGTGATGAAAACATTAAAAAGTCTGTTTGAATCATTTCAACAACTTTAAATCGCTCGCCACATCCTCGATACCAATCGTATGGGTGATTGATTTGAGAACTTATGTAGTTTTTTTCTTTTCTTCTCAATTACCGCATGGTCGCTATCAACTTCCATATGAGAATGACCCGAAACCATGAACTTGTGTTCTACAGTATTAATTGAAACTTTTTGCAAGATAGCAGTGAGCATTGCAGTAACATGGGAGTTTTTGTTTTGCCCTCCACAGGTATCGGAGTACAAAATAACTTTTTTGATACTTGGAGGCAAAGCAGATAAATGTTTGAATAAACACGAAGCTATTTGATTTGCACCTCGGCCAGCTATGGACTCTGCCACATATAGCATGTTGCCTCACGAGTCGCATTGTCGTTTATAAAAAGCAACCAAAGATGCCAATGCTGGTGTCGGAAGACACTGCTGCAGGTCAAAAGTCAAGCACTTTACAGATGCATCTTCTTTTGCTAATGCCGAATCTTGACTCTTTCGTTCATATCTGAAAGCCTCAGAGTTTCGTCGAGGCGACAGAGCTCAGCGAGGTATAGAGGTGCTGTGCCGTTCAAGGCTTTGTGGACCGTGAGGCACAGATTGAACTCTACTCTCTCTGGGACTAGAGTCCAGTGTAGCTCCTTAAGCAGTGGTGTGATGTGGCAGCGCTTGTTCTCTCTATAGATGGTCCTGGCAGCAGCATTAAAGGCCATTTGGAGACGATTTAGAAGGATCTGGGGCAGTACTGTACATATGATGTTACAATAGTCTAGACGAGAGACGACGAAGGCGGAGACTAGACTCTTAACCGCGTCTACAGATAAGTGTCTTAATACAAGGTACAGTTAGCGAATATGAAAGAAAGCTGTGCTCACTGTCCTTGACACTTGAGCCTCCATAGAGAGTGCTCCATCCAGTAGGACGCCGAGAACAGATATGGTGCGCGATGGTGTTATATGGTGCTGGAGACAGAGATTGGTTTGGTGTCTAAGAGATGTTGCCGTCCAGGAGAGGCGACCCACATAAATTCCGTATTAGTTGGATTCAATTTAAAACGTCTCTGGGTCATTAAGTTCGAGAGTTTTGCCACACACTGGACAGTGGTAGCTACCAAGTTGTCTCTTTGATCCGGACTACAGAAGCCTACGAGGACACGATCGTCAGCGTATGCATAGTTTCGCAGGCCACACTCTTCCAGCAGGCGGTCAATGCATCCTATGTATAATATGAAAAGTACTGGACACAGAACCGATCCTTGTGGAACTCCTTGAGTTACGATGTCTTCATCAGTTGAGCCAGATTCGACTTTTACAGACCACTTTCTATTGGTCAGGTAGGAGCGTAGCCATTCTAAGACGGTGCCGTTAAGATTGTATTCGATCTCCAGACATTGAAGGAGCATTTCATGTTCTACGGTGTTGAAGGCGGCGCTCATGTCAAGGACCGTTACCAGACCGATGTTTCCTGATGCAACGCCCGCAACCAAGTCAGATGTCAGTCTTGTGAGGGCGGATTCGGTGGAGTGGTGTTTTCTGTATGCGAATTGGTGCTTTTGATACAAATCGTTACTCTCAAGGTAGGCTGTAAGCTGGGACGCTATGACACGCTCAAGCACCTTGGATAGAAATGGAAGATTAGAGATTGGTCGGTAGTTGGTTGCGTCGTCGGCATCAAGTGTTCTTTTTTTGAGTAAAGGAATGACATGCGACACTTTTCAAAGTGACGGCGGCACAGTTCCACGCGTCAAATAAAGATTGAATATACGTAAAATAAGTGGCAAGAGGAGGTCGAGATTTTCCTTTAACAATTGTGTGGGTACAGGATCAAGCTGACATTGCTTGTTGGGAGAATTTCCTATGGCTTTTCTGAGCTCTGTTTCAGATGCAGGTGTGAAAGTACAAAGATTATTGGAGCACGTTGTTGGAAGTGTGACCACGGTGTTGTGCTTTGGAAGTGATGCAGAAATCTCTAAAGAAAGAGTAAGTCCTCTGTTCTGCTTCATCGCTAACTCAATCATCTTTTTGGCTCTGCTTCCAATTGTAAAATAATATTTACCACACGTAAGATAGAAATTGGGTTTATTGTTATTTGTTTTTTCAAAATTCCTTTGCTTAGACGTCAAAACACAGCAAAAACGCGCGAAAAATGAATATTCGATTTCCATAGAGAGCTGTCAAATAAGTCATAGATCTTGCCAGTGTTAAAAATATTTTGTGTTCCTAAGCACATAAGTCAGACTTATGTGCTTATTCTCCCCCATTTTTGTATCAATTTATTTCGTGTGATAAAGACCAATAAAAATACCATTCTTAATAAAGTTACTTGACTTGTGTGCTTTGGAACACTTATGAACACTGATACATACTACACAATGGACAAATAAAAAAAAAATGAAAAAATTGACTTATGTGTTTTTTCCCCCCGCCCATAGATATATCAATATAAGTAAACAAATAAATAAAAATTAACACAAAATTACCAAATAATATCACCAGGATCGCTCAGGTAAACTTGCATCATGCTAGGGGAGCCTCTGCTGCCATTGCAAACATGTTTGCCAAAACTAACCTGGGAATTGTGTTAATACAGGAACCTTGGACTTACAAGGGACAGATCAGAGGTCTGTCTAGCTTGGGTGCTAAAGTAATCTGGGATATGAAGACTGACAAACCAAGAGCTTGTATCTTGATAAGGGACAACATTAAATATATGTCTCTGTCAGAATTCATGTCCCGCGATCTAGTACCCATCCGAGCAAGTATCGATATGGGTGACACATGTCGAGATATAGTAATTGCAACGGCATACTTTGACTATCATGGGCCAGCGCCACCATTAGAAGTTCAAAGTTTAGTGAATTATTGTAGTAATAACAACCTCCCTCTCATACTGGGGTGTGATGCAAACGCTCATAACACTGTGTGGGGGAGTAGTGATATAAACAGAAGAGGCGAAGAACTCCTAGAATTCATCCTGACTGAAAACCTAGATATACTAAATGTGGGAAGTGATCCCACATTTATCACTAGAATAAGGCAGGAAGTATTAGATATTACACTTTCAAGTGGAAATATCAACGAAATGGTCAAGAGATGGAGGGTTTCGCAAGAGCCTTCTCTTTCAGATCATAAAATCATAAGATTTGATTTAGAAGGTCTATCTATTAAGACAGATCTCATCAGGAATCCCAGGAAAACAGACTGGGATGGATACATGACCAGTCTTAAGCATAACTTAGAACTGGTCAATTCAAAAGTAAAAAATCATTATGAACTAGAACAGGCAGTACAGGATCTAAATGCGGCAATTCTGGACGCATACGAATCAAACTGCCCTGTTCGAGAGAAAAGAAGCTGTAGGGAAGTGCCTTGGTGGAACAACAAACTGTCAAATCTGAGAGCCTCAGTGCGAAGATTATACAATCATGCGAGGGGGAGTGGAGACTGGCAGGAGTACACCGAAGCACTCACTAACTACAACAAAGAAATAAGAAAAGCAAAGCGGAAAAGCTTTAGAGATTTCTGTGAAAAAATCACGGAAACTCCAATAGCAGCCAGACTACATAAAGCACTGGCCAAAGGAGGTTTACAGGGACCAGCGTCTCTCAAAAAACCAGATGGAAACTACACTGAGAGTGAGGAGCAAAGAGCACTTTTGCTACTAGAAACTCACTTCCCAGGCAGTCAAACCGTCGAAGCAGACTTGGAGCACACAATGTGCTACAAATCTAAGAAAGAAGATTGGGAAATGACAAAAGCAGTCTGCACCCCGGGGCGGCTGAAGTGGGCCATAAACTCATTCCAGCCATATAAATCACCGGGAGTAGATGGCATTCTCCCAGTTCTACTTCAGAAGGGACAGGAAGAAATCTTTCCACATCTCCTAAGAATCATAAGAAGCAGCCTAGCTCTGGGGTACATACCTAGATCATGGCGTAGAGCACGTGTGACTTTTATTCCAAAAAATGGAAAGAAGGACTCAACCCTTCCAAAGTCATACAGACCCATCAGTCTCACATCATTCCTATTAAAGACGATGGAGAAAGTAGTAGACAACTACATAAGAAGCGAGCTACTGGATAAAACACCACTACATCCAAATCAGCATGCATACAGGGTAGGAAGATCCACGGACTCCGCCCTGTGTGAGCTGACTGAGTTAATCCAGAAAAGCATCGACAATAAAGAAATAGCTCTGTGTGCATTCTTGGACATAGAAGGAGCTTTTGACAATACCTCCCATGAGGCAGTCGAAGAAGCGCTAAAGAAAAGAGGAGTAGGCAGCACAATATCCAGATGGATAAAACATATGCTGGCCACAAGAACTGCGGAATCCAAAGTAGGAGATAGGAACATTAAAGTTACAACTACAAGAGGATGTCCGCAAGGAGGAGTCTTATCACCCCTCATCTGGAGTCTAGTTGTAGACGAAATACTCGGGAAACTCACCGAGCATAGATACCATGTAAATGGATATGCAGATGACATAGTTATCACAATCAGAGGCAAGTTTGAAGATGTACTTTGTGATTTAATGCAGGGTGCACTAGAACTTACAAGAAGATGGTGCATATCTGTGGGGCTGAAATTGAACTCAGGAAAAACCACAATAGTACCATTCACAAACAAAAAGAAACTCCAAAACACCAAGGAAATCTTTCTAGATGGAGCTGTTGTAGAATATAGTGATACAGCAAAATATCTAGGTGTAACACTAGACAAAAAGCTGCTGTGGAATAGACACGTCGACAAAATAGTCGAAAAAGCAACCTCTGCACTTATGATTTGCAGAAGGATAGCAGGTAAAAATTGGGGCTGCAACCCAAACATCCTGCTGTGGATGTATACAGTGATGATAAAACCAATCATCACATATGGAGCCATTGCATGGTCAAGTAGAACCAAACTTGTTACCACGAGGAAATTACTCGATAAGGTACAAAGGTTAGCATGCTTATGCATAACAGGAGCAATGAGAACATGTCCAACGGCAGCCATGGAGGTGATCCTTGATCTCTCACCGCTCCACATGGTAGTGGAGGAAGCTGCAAAGAAGACATATCTCAGACTTAAGAAGACAGAATCAACGAGGGTAAACCGCATCAAAGGAGAAGAAATTCTAAATGACTGCGCATACCTCATTGATCTGCCAGCCGATCTAATGATCAAGAAGTTCAGTTTCGAGAAGAATTTTGCTATCAAACTGAGCACAAAGAAAGAATGGGACGAGGATATTATACACTCTCTCAAGAATGGAACCATCGTATGGTATACGGATGGATCCAAAACAGAAGAGGGAACTGGAGCAGGAGTCTACGGGCCGCGCACCGAACACTCTGAAGCAATGGGAAAATTCCCAAGTGTCTTCCAAGCAGAAATATATGCTCTGGAAAGATGTATCCAGTTCAATCTCGACAGAGGATACAGTAAGCAACATATAGCTATACTATCTGACAGTCAAGCAGCTATTAAAGCATTGGGTTCAAACATCATCAACTCCAAGATGGTTTGGACATGCCTCCTCAAACTTAACGAGTTAGGCAAGAAGAATAAAGTCACCCTCTTCTGGGTACCCGGACACATCGGGGTTGAGGGAAATGAACGAGCTGATAAGCTGGCAAGAAAGGGTGCGGCAACGCAACTCTATGGACCAGAACCATTCTGTGGTTTGGGACATACGTTTTTCCAAGAGGAAATTAAAAAGAAAGGGAGACAAGAAAGAAACGAACTATGGAAGAATCTCCCTAGGCTTAGGCAAGCCAAGGAACTGCTCGGAGGATATAACTCCAAAAGGGCCAAGACTTGCACTAACCTAAGTAAAACAAGTCTCAAGGCAATAACAGGCTTCCTAACGGGTCACTGTAGACTCAGGGAACACCTACGCAAACTGGGACTTGAAGAAGATGGCACCTGTAGATTTTGCGAAGAAGAGGCCGAGACTCCTCGTCATCTCTTGGCGGACTGCAATGCTGTGGGATTCGCAAGAATCAAAACCCTAGGCAGGCACTGGGTAGAAGTGGAGTCTCTCCACACCTTGGACCCCCTCAGGATTCTGGACTTCATAAGATGTCTGGGGCTTGAGGGGTCGCTTTGACTGGTAACACTGGGAAAGCTAAGTAGGGGGAGTACAATAGATCTTATAGGTCGCGGTGCATACCATACCCCATAATATAAATAAATAAAAAATCACAATCATAAACCAGTGCTGTAACCCTCGAACCACACTTAACCATTATGTGATCCAAACAAGAGCCCGACGCAGGCCTCGTAACAGCTTGGATAGCAGGCAGATACCCATGTATTCCTAACATTGATAAATACTTTACGCCAAACAAATCAGGACGAGAAGTGTCTATGTTAATGTCTCCTATTATAGCCGAGACCTGTGTTCCAGTGTTAGTCAACTCCTCATCAAGAGAAGTAATGAAGGCATCAAGATCTCCAAAACTGGGAGGACGGTTAATTGCCAAGACAGAAACCCTCTCCCCCAAACAAATCCTCAATATTTTGGTATATATTGATATTCTATTATATATTTTAATAAATACCAAAAATTCATCTCAAGGTCATTATATTTTTTATGAAATATGGAATGTCCAAAAGTAACGCTAATTTTTATTAAAATAATGACACCCCTTCGACCCAAAAATCCATATTTTAGGACTATTATTAATACACTGGCCACTAAAATTACACTGGCGCCAAATTTTTAATGACTGGAAGCCAACTTCTGAGTGTCAAAAATTCCCACAATTCCTAAAAATACTTTTCCTACGTTATTGTATAAATTTTGAAACAAAGTGCAACAAAACTCATCGCAAAATTTGAAAGCTGGGTTTGAGAAAACAGGCATTTTTGCCACAGATAAAAATCCTAGGACTTTAACGTTTGCCGACTTTTGTTCACCCTGAAGCACCACCATTGGACTTTTTTTATAAACTTTTTTTTATTTAATATAAATATTCCAGAGAAATTCATCTATGACTTAAATTTTTTAATTAATTGATTGGAATGATGTAATAAATGCCCACCATACTTAAAATAAATGCGTTCAACTATGTTCCAAAAGCAAGGTATATGAATTTCTTATATCAGATTTACATGGACTATAGTTGCGAACAATGGATACAACAATAGTCCAAATTTAAAATATAGGTATATATTACTTGAAAATTTGAAAAAGGATATTTTATCGATTGCTTACACCTTTCTTCATAATTATGCAAAATATTTATTTCATGGCATGAACAGTTTTTGAGAAAAAAATTATTAAAGAAAAAATGACAGAAATATGGACCATAGTTGGGTGGTTTTACGGTACCTATTTTGCATACTTACTTTGTTTACTTTCGTATACAAGATGAAGTCTAATATCATTCAAAAGCAAATTTATTTTAAAATTGAACTGTTCTAACAATCTTATAATTTACAAACTTGTTTGACTTCGGGAAAGTATGTTTAATACTTTTTTTATCAAATTTCTCCCGAGTCACAAAAATGTGTTTAGTGGATTTCGAAACTCGCCACACATATAATACTATACTCTGTAAGATTGAATATACTACTTAATAATAATTGTTGACCCGATTATGTAAAATTATTCACCAGTAATCCTGATTGATGTTGTGAGGTATATACGAATTAAATAAAATAGAAATGTAAAATATTGTAATACTTATTTATTTCCTGTAAAAAATATTTAAAATATTGAAGTGATTACCTTCATATTCATCTCTTATTCTTCTGGCCTCTACATCTTGCAAAGCTGTAATCAATATTTTTCTATCTCCTGCTGATAGCCTTACAGCTAATGCCTGGGCTTGTTGATTGTCAATTAAATTAGAATCGGATGCTTCTGGAGTATTTCCTCCTATGCTTGTTAAAATTTTTCTGGATACAACAATGCTTTGGCCCTGGTGATTCTTCGCAATTAAAAATATTCTGGATTTTGAAACAGTACTATGTATACGTATAGGTACAACTAAACTCTGTTTTTGACATTCAACTAAATACTTAAATGTTTTTACTGCAAATGATCTTGACGTCTTGTTAACTAGGGTAAAATACATTCTCGAGGTTCGAATCGGTAACGTGGAGTAAGTTGGTAATTTACAACAATTGCATAGTTAACGTCACAGAATATAATTAAATATCGATAAAAATCTAAAAACTATAAGAATTTACAGCTCACGCGCAAAATGCGATATAAAATAAACAATTATATAATTACAAAAATAAAGAAACACTCAGAACCAATTACCCACAAACACCATTTTGACAATACGAACCAAAGATTACATATTGAGTAGCTCTAGGGTCGTTCACATACGTTCACTTTCAGTGATCACTCCGGATGATCCTCCAAGATGAACAAATGTGAACGCGCGTTTGACGGAGGAAAGAGATTACCACTCGTCATAATTTTGATGAAAGGTCCTTTCACTGAAACGACCATAAACAAGTTTATTTGTTTAATTCTCTATGAATTTGTATTGAATGTCAGAATCATGTACAAAATTATTATGCAGTCGAGAGCTATATTAATTTAATTTATGTGTTATTTTTAATTTTTGAATTTGTTTAATTATTTTTATACGAAAATACGTCAAACTACATACAACATGACCGTGAGTGTTGACACGGCAGTGAAAGCATAGGATGAACAAATGTGAACAGACGTGTTCACTTTCGATTAACAGGTTTGACCCTGACACTCTGGATGATCATCCAAAGTGAAGCAATGTGAATGCTACTTAAGCCTCTAACTACTAGTGTTGTGATTGCCGGTAATAATAAAAAAAAACTACTAGTGTTGTCAACTCGGATTTTGAAAAGACGTAGACGTAAAAAAAATATTCTCAGTTTGCATATCAGAATTTTCAAATACTATAATAACGGAATAAACTATGAATATCAGTCTGACTTCTAGGGAATAGCAATTACTCACTTCGATGCCACTTTTCCAATATTTAATTACTATTTTTTTCTACTTTAATACTATTTTTGAAATCCTAGCCACCCAACGTAGAATGAACTATCACTTATAGCTTATAGTGTAAAGTAGACAACATAAAGCGTATTTCTGTGGTGACAAGGTAACGGGGCGTGAGTCAGTTTTGCAGTATTGAGTTATTCCCTCCACAGAAATGTAGGTATATATCATACCTCATAAATAATGGCATCAAGGGATACCTAGTACCATAAGCTACCCTTGATGCAATTACTTTGTGAGGTATGATGTAAGTATACCTACATTTCTGTGGAGGGAATAACTCAATACTGCAAAACTGACTTATGCCCCTTTACCTTGTCACCACAGATTTATTATGAAAAAACACTAAGAAATCACACGCAATTTTAAGCGAGAAATAAAATAAGGCTTAAAAATTCGAGTATTTCGTATGTAAAAGACAATTCACATTATGGACTGCGGATTTATTTATTTCAATAATTTTATACATTTTTTTATAATACTTTATAATGTTAAGAACACTAGGAAGACGACAACATGTCTAAAGGGTCGTTCACATTTGTTCACTTTCAGTGATCACTCCGGATAATCCTCCAATATGAATAGGTGTGAACGGGCGTTTCATTGGAAAGAGATTACCACTCGTCATAATATTGAATTTTTTGATGAAAGGTCCTCCCAGGTAGCACAGATAGCTATATAACTACTCACTTTTAGACCTATTTGAAACTCTTTGCGTATTAAGACTCTTTTAAAGGTACACTGGTGATCATTCAGCTGCATAATAGCTGTTAGTGATACTTAAACAGGTTAGGCTGTTTAAGAGCTGCATTAAGGCTGATTAAGACCGACAAAAATTACTCTATTCAGCTTTCAACATTTTCTAATGCCTTAATCGTAATAAGGACTGTTTGGTGAATAAAATTACGCCAAATGCTGTATAATAAGGTATTTGTGAACTCCTATTACACTGACTTATTAAGGGGGCAGATGTGAACTATTATGAAGTGAATAGCTGTATAATGAATGATATGTGGCCCGTATTACAGCTTATAGCTGCATGCAGTTTACATGTGTAATTTTATTCAGTTTTTTGTTGATTAACAGTACACGAGTAAGAGAGAGTGAACTATAAGACAGCCTTTAGCAGAATATAAGAGTTTTAACTATTCACGTCGCTGTTTTACATGAATCCACCATTTTATTATATAACCTATAAAAATTCTGATTTATTTCTCAACTTTTATGATGTTTTGTGTATGAATTAAGAATTAATTGCATTGGTTTTTACTTCCTAATATCATAATAATAATTTTTGATCTTATAATTCTTTTCAAAGCACTAAAAATTATTTTGTCAAGTTTTTTTTATCACATCTTACTTATATCACAAAACTAATTAAAAACAGAATATTTTCGTGGCGCAATAAAATTTTCTTAAGGGTCGTTCACATACGTTCACTTTCAGTGATCACTCCGGATGATCCTCCAAGATGAACAAGTGTGAACGGGCGATTCATTGCTAGTGATCACTAGCGATGACGGAGGAAAGAGATTACCACTCGTCATAATTTTGATGAAAGGTCCTAGTTCACTGAAACGACCATAAACAAGTTTTATCTTATTATTTGTTTAATTCTCTATGAATTTGTATTGAAAGTCAGAATCATGTACAAAATTATTATGCAATCGAGAGCTATATTAATTTATTTTAAGTGTTATTTTTCATTTTTGAATTTGTTTAATTATTTTTATACGAAAATACGTCAAACTACATACAACATGAGTGAGAGTGTTGACATGGCAGTGAAAGCATAGGATGAACAAAATATGTGAACAGAGGTGTTCACTTTCGATGAACAGGTTTGACCCTGACACTCTGGATGATCATCCGAAGTGAAGCAATGTGAATGGTACTGCTGTGCAATGTGACCAGATTTTATTTTCAAAAACTACTAAATAGGGAAGTCAAAAACTACTAAATTCTTAAAATGGTATAGGAATTTGAAGTATTTCAAAACCTCCTCGGTTTTCTTAAACAATATTTTATCACAGTACCTTTTTCTACAACCTAACGGATATTTGTATCGACTGTTGTTACTTTTCGGATACTTTGTTACTCGCTTAAATTTCTACTCCCCTGTCGCCAAATTTTCAAAATGGTATAGGAATTTGAAGTATTTCAAAAACTCCTCGGTTTTCTTAAACAATATTTTCTTGCAGTACCTTTTTCTAAAATGTACCGGGTATTTGTACCAACGATGGTCAAAGTCGGATACTTTTCTTTTCACGAAAATTTCTACCCCCCCCCGTCGCCGAATTTTCAAAATGGTGTAGGAATTTGAAGTATTTCAAAAACTCCTCGGTTTTCTTAAACAATATTTTCTCGCAGTACCTTTTTCTACTATGTACCCGATAATTATTCAATTTATTCAAACATAAACAATACCTCAAAACAACAACTAAGGTTGCTGGTATGTATTTGTATTTGTACCGACAATTATTTTTCGGGTACTTCTTTTCCCAAGTACCCGATACTTTATCTACCAATTACCGACTATATACAAAAACTACCAAAAAACTACCAAAAACTACTAAAAAACTACCAAAAAAGTAGGAAACTACCAAATCTGGTCACACTGCTGCTGTGCTCACGATGCTGTGAATGTATTGTAGTATTATTTTGTGAAAAACATTTTTAGAGACTTGCAAAACTTTGCGATACTTTCCAGCAATAAAACACAATATATTATTAGAATACGGATTTGTATGTATGGGTAATTACAAACGGTCATTCTATTCAATTTGTGAACAAAACATACAGAACTTACGTGTCATCCGCTTAAACGGATCCTACATGTCATCGTCTCAAACAGATCTTTCGGGTCATCGGGTCCTCACAGATCCAACGGGTCTCCGTTCAAATAGATCATTAGGACCCGTTGACCCGTAAGTGATCTGTAGACCCACGGGTCAATTTGGAAAGACCCGAACTTTTGTCTCCGGTCGGATCTGTGTTATGGTTACACATAGTATTGTTCAGAATCTGAGTATTCGTTCTTATGTATTCGTTCTTCAACTTAACTCGAAGAACTTTTTTTTTTTTTTTTAAAAGATATATATCTGGGTTTTGTTTTGTTATAAACCCAAATACAACCCTATACACCTTTCACAGTAAGCTAAAAGCTTGTGTCGTGAAAAGGGAGTTTGCCGGCACCTGGGATCGAACCACGGACCCCCTGTTCACGAGGCCGAGACTCTACCTCCAGGCTACCGACGAACTAAATCCTCAATGCCAAATCTGTTCGGTCTTTTTCGTTCTTTTGGGAAAAATTACATTAAAGTACTATATTTTCAAAGAAACTAAGGTTTAACATCGCGTGGCAAATAAACACGAACGAGATTTAAATCTTCGTGTGTGTTTTTTTTTGGAAAAAAAACCTTAAGATACTCTATTTTCAAAGATACTAAGGTTTCATATTGCGTGTCAAACGTTGAGAACGAGATTCTTGGATTTAAATCTACGTGTTATTATTTTGGAAAAAACGCCATTGGAGTATTCTATTTTCAAAGGAATTAAGGTTTTATATCGCGTGTCAAATGTAACAAACATGATTCAAAGATTTAAATCTTTGTGAAGTTGTTTTGGTAAAAATACCATTAGAATACTCTATTTTCAAAGAGACTAAGGTTTAAAATCGCGTGACATATATCACAAACGAGATTTAAGGATTTAAATCTTCGTGTCGTCTTTTGGGAAAAAGGCCTTTAAAATACTTTATTTTCAAAGAGACTAAGGTGAAAATCGCGTGACAAATTCCACGAACGAGAACGAATGTTAAGAACGAATTGTTTTGAAGAACGATGTCTCAAGTACCGATTCCTGAGAAAGAACTGGATTTACCAATACTAGTTACACATGACTACATGGAATATCAGCTGTCAAACGCGGCAGAGACGATATCCTATCCTAGGCAGCGTTCATACAGTCGCCGAGTGATCACTCGACGACGCTCCGATCGTTCACGAAGCCGGAGCGAGTCACCCGACGACTCGCACTGTCGCGTTCAGGCACGTCGTCGGGTGACAACCAAACAACCGAAATCATAGCAGGGTGATTATCGCTCTGACAGTTACCTTGACGTTTGAGTGATGGTGGTTGTCAAAACAATTGTGCGTAATTAATCGTAATTTATTGTGTATTCTTGTCGTATACAATTTTTCAAAATAGAAAATCGTATTTTTTTAGTTCAAGAAGTGAAATGGAACAGAAATTAAAATAGTTAGGGCAGATTTTTCAGATCGCGAATGAATCTTACGAAAATGGCGCCATTACAATGACATTTGGAATTTGGATCAATAAAACGCTCAAAGCTGTTCACGATATCCGGGGTGACATTCGCCACTCACTGCAACTTCATGGTCGCTCAGGTCACTCGACGTCGAGCGATATTTATGCTATCGTGAACCCAGCCCTAGAGTATTTAATAATATTATTATTAATTTAATATTATTAATTATATTATTATTAAAAGACGATATTAGTTATCTTACGTAGTATTATATTCTCTTTGTTATTTACATTTCATTACGTTGTTAGTATCGTTGTGCATAAAATAATAAATATACAAAAGCATGTTTTTGATAAGTGCAAGCTTTGACTATTGAATAAGATTTTTTGCAATAAAATAATAAGTTTTACACAGAATGTCGGGTGAATTCGAAAATAAATCCAGTAACGAACCACTTCGGAAGAAATACCGCCGCGAAGAGCAGTCTTCAGAATCTGAAGATGATGGTCAAGAGATATATGTTCCTGTAAAAGAGAGGAAAAGGCAACAACTTTTAAAGTTAGGACGAATAGCTCAATTAACTGCAGAGGCCACCACCGAGACGAAAAGTTCCAGTGACAATGATCCTGAAGATGATTGTGAGTCTTTAATTATACTGCATTTGTTTGTGTACATAAAGCTGTACAATTATTTTTTATCTAGAATTGTACCTTGTTTTTCAACATCATGCTTGCAATAATTTATCATTTACATATTTGTCAATGTTTTTATATTTTAATCTCCAAATAATTTCAACTAATAAGTACTCCTTAATGTAATCTTTCAATGTTTAGCTACACTTCCTATATTAATTTGATTTGTTTCAAAAAAGCGATATTATTTTCTTTACTATTTTAGCTTCCCAGGAGGATTGGGGAAGAAGGTATAATGTCAGCCTCTTAGATCAGCACACAGAACTCAAAAGATTGGCTGAAGCAAAAAAAGTTAGTGCTGCTGAAAAACAAAGACGGGAGGAACAGAAAATTCTTGAAAGTGTCGCTGAACGCACGGCTCTCATGGGAGTTGCAGAGTTAGCCAAAGGTAGCCAAACATTCATTATAAAGTAGCTTATTAGAGTTAATTGAATTTGAAAGATGTCTGAGCTTAGAATCAAGATTTAATGCCACTTCTTTAATAATTATATCACCTGAATTCTCCTGTACTACCGTGATCTCTTTGAAAATAAATCTATTAGTATGATATTAGATGTCAGATGATATTAACAAGGCCCAGAGATCATAAGTGATATCAGTAAAGATTTGTAATCTCTTTAGGAGCGCTCTCTGGCAAAAACAGTAAAATATTCAATTTTCAACATTTTGATGTGATAAAATATGAAAACAAACATTTATTACCAACATTAGTTTTTTACTTATGAAAAAAACTTGACAATAACTTCATAGTATTCGTTTATAAAAAAGCATATTTCTAAAAATCGAAATTGGGCGTGTGTTTGGCAGACAATGCACGAGAATCCTACAATTATTCATATTTTCTTTTTGATATTACGAAAAGTTACATAGTTACTAAAATTATTAATTTAATAAATTATATTTTTTTTTCTTTGTTTCATGGATATTGACTGATTAAAAAAATCATTTTTTTGATAAAATTTATCATATTTTGAAACCAAAAATCACCACATGAACTTGATTTTTTGTTTATTAAAAAAAGTTTGCTAAAATCCATAGTATTTATATGCTAGATGGATAAATAAAAAAAATATATATTTTATAAATAATTTGTATTTGATATAAACAAGAGTACCTTAATAAATCTCGTCAGTCTGCTATTTGATTTTTTTTAGTAAAAAATTAATATTGGTAATAAATATTTGTTTTTTTTTTATTTTATGAAAATAAAATGTTCGCAAGGGTCTACATGTTTTGAGAGTTTTTTTACCAAATTTATTGAAAATTGAATATTTTACCGTTTTTGCTAGAGAGCGCTCTTAATGCAGGAGTATAGCCCTGGCTGGTACTTTTAAATCAGGAAATGTATTTCTAATTTACCAAGTATTATATTATTTTATCGATATTTATTTCGTTAAATATATAGTAACACAATTAAAAGTACATTTTTTTGTTTTGCTGGCTCGTTATTAAGGTGACCCAGATATATTAGCACTCAATGTCTTGTCAAACTCCCGAGTTTAAATTTATAATGAGCCAGTAAAACAAAAAAAAAACTGTATTAATTCCTAGTATCAATTTTGTCTATTCGCATGTATTTTTCGAAGTGTATTAATGGCTAACATAATGCTGAGTTTAATTGTGTGGTTAGCTATATAACTGTTAGTGTTTCAGGTATTCAATATGAAGATCCAATTCAGACATCGTGGACTCCTCCCAAGTGTATACTTGAACAATCAAATTCTAAATATGATAAAATTAGACAAGATTTAAGAATATTGGTAGAGGGAGATGATGTACCACCTCCTATTAAAACATTTACACATATGAAATTCCCCAAAGGTAATATTAATGTAGTTCAATGACAATATTCCAATCCCGAATCGAAGTATTTTTGTGATTCAGTGTTAATTTTATTTTTAGGTATAATGAACGGCCTGGAACAAAAAAATATAAGATATCCAACTCCCATACAAGTGCAAGGCATTCCTACAGTGTTATCTGGCAGAGATATGATTGGTATTGCATTTACTGGTTCTGGAAAAACACTTGTCTTTGTGTTACCTATTGTCATGTTCTGTCTGGAACAGGAGACTATGTTACCATTTATAAAGTAAATCATTTTTCATCTAATATATAAAATGAATTTCAAATTTCCACACTAACTTTGACCAAGCTAATCTCACCCATTTTAAAGAATTTGCATTCCATTGACTCGGTTCTTCCAAGCCAAGATAAAAAAAGCCACAAAAGAATGTGCAAATAAACTGGGTAAAAAAGTATTAAATAAAATATTTTTAGTTCAGTGTGCAGAGGTCAGATAAAGCTATTTGGTGCCGAAATCGATCAGTTTTGTTATTTAAAAACAAAAAACTTGAAATATATGGCAATATTCATCTTCTTTTTCGTGTTGTAGATCATCTATCTGTTAGTTCAGAAGTTGTTGCCTCTTGTAATGCTGAAGACCAACTGTCTTTTCATATTTTTGGTGGTTTTCCTCGGGGTCGTGAATCAACCGGTGTGTTCTTTGCAACTATATGTACGATTCTGTTTTCAGCCATCTCCAGAATTGTCTCGTCTCCAATAATTGCAATATTATTAAGTTAAAATTCATTCTTTGACTTCTGGTTTTATCTTCGTTTTAATTCTTAAAAAATCCTTCTTACTTATTTTTTATAATATTAATTATAGGTAAATTTTACACGCAGAAATATTTTTTAATAGTGGGTTATTCAAAGTTCTTAGGTACTGCGTTGTTTTATTTTGAAATTTTTGTACCACTCTCAAAATGCAAGAAATCACTTTAAAGTTATAATCTCGCCACTGCATATCATCACATTTTTTCTTATGTTAACTGATTTCTTGATTTTGTTATGTAAATGATGATGTGCAAGAAGAATAAATAAATTAAATAAAATAAAACTTATATTTTTAATAATCAATTTTCGACACAATAGCTGCTATCTATACCCAAAGACTTTGTTAAATGGAAACTCAAAGGAAAAATTGATAATGCGACCAATTAAATTTTATCACCGGTCAGTCTTATACAAGTTGAGAAAGGTTTTAAAATCTCCCTTGTGTGGTGCATTTATAAAAAATATGTTACTGTTGACACAAAATATATTGGTGGCCCAAATATTAGAAGTGCACCTTTTGAAAACAATTGTTGACAATATCGTTCATATAGGTTCATAGTAATTTTAGTTTTACTTGAAGGGCATTGATTTTTTGTTTTATGATATGGATACAACAGTTTCGTCGGGTATAAAGGTTGTCCTATACTTCAGCATAACAGGTTGATGTTACTTAAAATATTAAAATTACTGCAAGAAAGATGATGTGCAAAAAGAATAAATAAATATTATGAAAGTCATTATTTTTTTAAGTGACTACATTAATTTTGATGTTACAGAAATGAAGGTCCCTATGGATTGATCATTTGTCCATCAAGAGAGCTGGCTAAGCAGACCTATGATATTATACAGCACTACACTAGCCATCTAAGGAAATGTGGTCAAGTAGAAATACGAACCTGCTTAGCTATTGGAGGTAAACATAATCATACTTTTGTAAATTATTTTTTATTATTATTCCAATTTTAGGTCTTCACATTAACATTGATATGATTTTAGGGGTACCCGTTTCTGAATGCATGGAGGTTATTCAAAAAGGTGTTCATATTATGGTTGCTACACCTGGACGCTTAATGGATATGCTCGATAAAAAAATGGTTTGTTAATATCTAATACTATATTGTTAATTGAAATTCCACAAATTGTATTGACTAATATTTCCTTTTTAAATTATTTGACATAAGTAGGTACAATTAAAAATAAAAAGAGTTATCATTCTTTCAGGTGAAGTTAGACGTATGTAGATATTTATGTATGGACGAAGCTGATAGGATGATCGATATGGGATTCGAAGAAGATGTTCGAACAATTTTCTCATATTTTAGAGGGCAGAGGCAGACATTATTATTCAGTGCCACAATGCCTAAAAAAATACAGAATTTTGCTAGGTAAGAAGAGATAATTTTTATATTTAATTGTGTATATTTCTACAGACTAATGCATGCCTCATTCAGGGCAACGGGAAACTTGGTAACTGTTCGGCAGCTATCACATCGTCGGTCTAACTTGTAAACCACGTAAATCCCGATTTGGCCAAAAGTGACTTTTTGATACCAATCAAATGTACAGTTTATTCCTCACCACTGTGTGAAACTTTTATTTTCAAATTATTGAAATTGTTTCAAAAAATGGTCATCATAAAAACACGCAAATCCAGTCCATAGAACAATATAATTTGCAAACCTCTCAAATCCCAATTTACGCGCCTTTTGTACGACAGATATTGGTCGAGTGTTGCCGCCTGGTATAAATTTCTTTGCATTGTGATTCGACCATATTCAGAAGTTTTAGTGTTGTTTTTTTTAGAGAGAGTTGAATGAGAATAATCAGTATTTTGAAAAAAAAATACCAGGAAATAAGAGATTAATTAAAAATAGATGCAAATATCAATTAACAAAGAAAGGAACTTTGAAATTTGCAACGTTAGATGACGATGAGCGGAGAAGTTTGCTGATTTTTGGTCAACTAACTGGGGCCAAAAGAAGACTTTTATAAACATGATGGTTAAGTCAGTAAAATCGGGTTAGTTGGAAGACATCGCATTTTAGTGATAAACTCGCCCTCTATACATTGAATTGTATAAATGATATTTTCTATGTTAATTTGTATTATTGTAAACAATGTATAGTGAAGAATAAAATAAATAAAACAGATAATATTCGCAAGAGAATTCACATAGATATAATATTATGTGCATTTTTTAATTATCTTCCTAAAAATGAAGACAACATTATATTATGTAGTGTGCAAAATAATGTATTGAACACACTCGGAATAGGGGAATGATCGGTCAAAAATCGGAAAGATAATTTTACGAATTTTGAAGTTTCCAAAATTTCTCAACATTAATTTGTGGAGAAAAATTATTAACTTATGAATGTTATTAATCAATTGTTTTCACTGTAATTCCATTATGTAGAGCTACTTTATCAGAACCTTATCTCTTTCCTGAATGGCGTTCTAAGTCACATTAAGGTATTATTTTTTAATAAAAAAAATGGTTCAGCTATTTCAATTTAAGTTTTACAAAGTCTAGAGAAAAGGAAAACATATCTTTTTTCAAACTAAAAAAGGCCAAATGTTAGACATGTGTCCATATTTGCGAGCAGTGTTATTATTTCGAGATTCAGCTCAAAATTAAATTTCTCAAACCTATACCTACTACAAAGGCAATTATTTTTGTTTTGACGATTTGACCATTTCACAAAATATGGTTTTCCAGGGACATAAATGTGCCAGCAGAATTTATAAATATGTGCAAGTTTGAATGTAAAAATTTGAGACGTCCAGTGTAGAATTTTTGAGTTTTGACAAATTTTAAATAATCGACAGTGCTCATTTCTCGAAAACTTTATACCTGGGGAGAAAAGTTGAGGATTCAGTAATTTGAATGGTATAATAAAATACAAATTATGATTCCAGATACCTGAGCAATTCTACCACAAATGTTGTATCATAGCCTCATTAATGTCGGAGAAAGTATGACGAGTTGAAAAGGATATTACCGAAGGATTTTTGAACTTACTATAACAATTTATCACATTAAAATAGATTATAGGCTGGTAGGACGTTCATGTGTTGAGCACATTGAACAGGAGAGCATGCATGAGGAATTGTATGACAGTGACGGAAGCGAAAGATGTATGCAAGGATTGAAGGAAGTGGCGTTCGATCCTTTCTGCCTACCCCGCGAGGGAAGCGGCGTGATGGTATGCATGTATGTATATATATAAAAAAAAAAATTTGTCATCTTAAAATTATAAATTAAGTTCTTGTTTCACTTTGATGTTCTTGTTTTCCCATACTAATACTCTTTGTAAAACTAATAAATCCCGTTCCAGTACTAGAGAGTTAAGAGTGAAAAACTCTTAAATCCAAATTATTGAAAAAAAGTATGGACGCATTTATATTTTTGATTATTTTTAATACAAATCATACGCAATGGAAAATAATTATTAAATGTAATTGTTAAAATTTTAAAATTCCTCCCCATTTTAATAATAAATAGTTTTAACCTTCTCCTGTAAAAAATGTAAATTTGAATATATGAGGTTTACAAGTTAGACCGACGACATTCAAATTCCTAAAAGGCATAGGATTATTTTGATGGGTGATTTTAAAACCAAATTAGGCAGTGACCTATTAGTAGTTCTGGTGTAATGGGGGCATGCATTTATTTTTGTCTATGTCATGGACTACGTCCTTAGAAAATCTATTGTGGGCCATAGAGATGCACCTCTACCTTGGTGGGAGAAGAATAGTGTCTGAGTACTGCAAGATTTTAAATATGCAGATGATTTAGCCTTGTTTGATGCATCTGTGGACACATTATAGTGCAACACCTCAAAAAAGATGTATACCTAGTCTCTGTAACACAGAAGAGATAGTGATACTGATTGGGTTGTGTTTTGAGAATGTCGCGTGATGTCCTCTCTGAATTGGGGAGGCTAGTTTTTGTTCTGTGCTCCCAAAAGGAGTGTTTAAAGGCGAGATGATAATGATGATGACAACATTTTAATAAAATGTGAATAGTAATTTTCAATAGTAACCATTAAATTTTTCAGATCTGCTTTAGTAAAACCAGTGACTATAAATGTAGGCAGAGCTGGAGCAGCTTCTTTGAATGTGAAACAGGAAGTAGAAGCTGTGAGAGCAGAAGCAAGGACCGTTCATCTCTTGAGATGTCTACAGAAGACACCTCCACCAGTGCTTATATTTGCAGAGAGAAAGCAAGACGTGGATGCAATACATGAATATTTATTGCTTAAAGGCAAGTATTGGAACTGCATCTAAAAAATAAAGAAATTTGTAAAAACTAAATTATATTTATTTTTATTGAACGTAACAAACAATACAAATATAACAATACATAGACTATTTGATAAAAACTTAAATCTAAACATCCTCCTTGTAGAGACAAGTCTCGTATAAAGGACGGTATATCCTTTCATAATATGGCAAAATCAAATTTTGGTTTATTAGTAAATGAAGGGTTTATATGCAAAGGCACATCGAATCTGTGAAAACAGTGCATTTAATATTTAAAAATATGTTTTATATTTTTCTTTCTCTTTTCTGTTCTACTGCGTCACATTCACACACTCACTCTTCAACTACTCAAATATCTAACACATGCACCAAAAGGGATAAAACAAATATATGTAACATAAATTCAATAATTTTTTAAGAGTCCACATGTCTGCACTGTAAAGTAAGACCGACCGTACATAACATTTGACCATTCTTTGTCTCAGCTTTAGGTTTATATTGTCGTGACAAAGGTTTTTCATTCGATTTAAAGCTGTTTGTGCCGCTTCTATTTTGCATTTTATCTCAGTGTCAGGGTCCAATTTTTCAGTAATGATCTTTGAGATTAAACCTAGAGGTTTCAAATGATCATGAGTGGTCAAATTCGATAAATTGAATCTCTCAATGATATCACAAGTTGCTATTCGTCGGTTTGCATCAATTAATGCTTTTATTTTGTCTTCATCAGCTCCAACTCGCCCAACATCAAAATTGCCAGATAAAAATTCTGCTAACCAATTTTGACACTATTGTTCTATCAATACATCTTTTCTACACACATATTTTTTCTTGCTTCAGCAGTTTTATTTTTTATTTTTTTTCAAGTAACCAAAAATGTAAGTAGTAAAGTAGTAAAAGTAGTAAATATGTAATATGTGTATATAAATTATTTAATTGTTGTTATGGAATGAAATTACCCATAATTTGCTAACTCTAAATTGTCTAGATTATCATGTCTATTTTTAGGTGTGGAAGCTGTAGCTATTCACGGTGGAAAAGATCAAGAAGAAAGGAGTAGATCTGTGGAAGCATTTAGGAATGGACAAAAAGATGTTCTTGTTGCTACAGATGTCGCTTCAAAAGGTTTCTACAATAACTTATCATTATTACATACATACTATTTTATTGTAAGATTTACATTGTACTTATATATCAAAAAAATATTTTGATATAATTTATGTTTACTTGTAATTTATTTTATGTAGGTTTTTTTTCATTAATAAATATTTCCTTCTTATTACTATAGTTGGTCATTATAACAAAGAGTGCTTGATATGATAAATTATTTTTACGGAACATGGGAGCAGAAATCCTAATATTCTGTTTGTGTGATTTCTGACGACGACCCACTACTTCATTGCAAACTCTGTGAATCATCACATGTATCAAATTTTCTAGTTTTTTAGGTATTACCAAAATTGTAATCCATGACAATGCAATTTCCTATGGAAAATCATCTGCCTTACTGATGGAGGTATAATAATATGCAAGTAGTTTTTTTTTTTGTTATATGGGAAGGAGGGTGATAACGATAGCTTTTCTAATAACAGAATATAAATAAATAACAGTAACTTGCATTCCGATCTTTTCAAAGGGCTGTTGTTCCTACCTCGACTTATAGCTGATATTTTATGTTATGTAGTAGTGATGTAACGAATATTCGCATTCGCGAATATTCACATTCGTATTCGCAAAAAATATGCGAATGTTTTGCGAATATTATTTTGGTAATAAAGTATCGGATATTCGGTTAAAGTACCGGATACTTACCCGGTGCATTGTAGAAAAAGGTACTGCTAGAAAATATTATTAACAAGTGCAGGAGCAAGCTATAAGCGAAATGCCGTGTTATGGGGAGTGAGTTTTTCACATATTCAAAAATTGATAAATTTGTACTAAATACCTAGAAAACACCAATATAAACAAGTTACAAGTCGATAAAACTTATGTACTTATCAATCTATGTACATAAGGGGTAAAATCCGATTTATATAGTCAGGGGTCACAAACTTTCACAAATCAATATGAATATTTTAGTTCACATTCTACTCACTTAATAAAGTTTGATGCATAATTTACAGTAAAGTTAAATATGTGGTGTAAAATAAATTTAAAATTATTTTTTGTGTGATAAACCATAAAACAAGGATGAACACCCAGTGCAACATCACAATCCACTGTCACTATTTATCAACAATTCGGCAATTTCTTCATCTGTCGGCAAATTTCTGTTAGCCGTTGTCAATTTTATGTTTTAACTTAAATCCAAAAATATTATCACTAAATATCACTTAAAAAATAATATTACGTTTATTTTATAAATAAACACAATGAAAAAAATACTCAATATCACTTTGTAAGTATTTAAATAAAATAAGTTTAAGAAATCATACGTACACTAAGTATCACTGCACATAAAAAACACATATTTAATATCGCCGAACAAAAAAATATTTACGAAAGCAAAAGTATTAGTAAATAGCACTCGGGTTTCATCAAATTGAAAAAAGACGCAGTTTTTTTAAAAAAAAACGCAAAAAACTAAGCAGATTCAACAATCGCTTGATAAGTGTGAAGTGCGCGAAAAATAGTTGACATTTTATGGCAGCGTCACGTGATATCTAAAATCTACTGTAGTTTGGTCGTAATTCAAAAAACTGTAATCATTGTGTAAAATATTTAAGAATTGAGTTCATAGATGTCTGTAGTATGCATATTTTGAAGTTAACTCCCGTAGAAGTGATTTTATAGGCAATGACGTCGAGGAACGTCCATGCTCCTTTAAGGAAAAATTTTGTCGGACGTTGAGGAACGTCCATGCGCTCGCACTTGTTAAAGAAAACCGAGGAGTTTTGAAATTATTTAATTTCCTATCAGGGATGTTGCGGATGTTGATTTTTACACATCCGCGGATGCGGATTTTTGAAGGTTCACATCCGCGGATGCGGATGCGAATGTTCAAGATGTTATAGAAAAAAAATAGGAACTATCTTAGTTGGTAGGCCCCACTGTCAAATATGTGACGAATATGTTGCTACAATAATATTATGATTTTTTTTCTTTTTTGTTATTTGCAAAAATAAAATAAAACCACCAAAAATAAAAACGCGTCGGATCTTGTCACCAATTTTTTCGTTCCCATTGGTTAATGTCAAGTGCGAACGGCACGCGCCATTCGCCGGCCCCGCCCCATTTCTTTCTTGTCGCAACTTGTCTTACATCCGCATCCGCATGAACATCCGCATCGATTATTGCGGATGCGGATGCAGATGTCCAAATACATGCGGAAACTCCGCATTTGCGGATGCGAGTATTCGCGACATCCCTGATTCCTATACCATTTTGAAAATTCGGCGACGGGAGGGTAGAAATTTTAATGTTTGAGCAATTGTAGAAATCTAAGCAAGTCAATATTCGCTATTCACATTCGCGAATGTCGGCAACAAATATTCACATTCGCGAATATCCAAAATCACACATTCGTAACATCACTATTATGAAGTATATTAAAAACACATTCATGGGATATAATTTTTGTTTTAGGATTGGATTTTGCAGATGTTCAGCATGTAATCAACTATGATATGCCAGGAGACGTGGAGAATTATGTTCATCGAATAGGCCGTACTGGAAGGGCACCTGGTAGAAGGGGTGTCGCCACTACCTTGGTTAGCAGAGCCACAGACGAGAGTGTTCTCAGGGACTTAGCTCATTTGTTACGAGAAGCCAAACAAAAGGTTGTTAAATGTGTGGTTTGGGATCGAAAGCGAACATATCCATGTAGAGTAAAATATCAGAAGAGGTTAAAAAACTAATTAGAGCTGTTCTCGGCAAAATATGAAATCAAAGTAAACATAATAATATAATGTATATGAGTTTTAAATGTATGTCTCAATGAAAAAATATTCAGGCCTCATATTTATTTTTCAGAATTAATCATTTAAATTTGGATATGTCCGAATTCGATTGTAAATATGTGGTTTTGATTCCACCATTTTTTCCTCATCAAACAGAGGTTGTCAACAGTAGGCATATTCAGTAACATTGTGGGTAATCAGTAAATCACTTATGTAAGCACTCAGTTGATTGGATATTCAATATCCATTAAGATATTAAGCTACTATCTGGTATTTGGCCTATTATGCTGATATCTAGTGTCTGGCCTGGCAATGATTTATTATTCGGTATTGCGCCACTATCCGGTATTATGCCAGGTATTTAGCAACTATCCGGTATGTCACCAGATATTGACTATTTATCCACTGTTAGGCTGAGTATTGAGTTTACTATTAAGTGAATCACAAAACCAGCCTGACACTACATTTAGGAGCAAGTTGAAAACATTACTGTTTAAGAGAAATCATGGTGTCCTTGAGATCAAAGTCAAGGATCATTAAACTGCACCATATACACATTATTCATATTATTATTAAATTAGGAATACAGTCGATTCCGCTCAATTGGGACACATCGGGACTTGGGCATTTTGTCCCAATTAAGCGAAGTTCACATTTTTTTCATTAATTTATTTGGTTTTAGCATACACACGGTATAACCAACTAATTTTAAAGGCAATTAACCAGTCATAAACAAATAAAATAACAATGCATATTTTTTTTCAATTATTTTATTTTAATAACTCTTGAAAACTGTAAATTACATATAGGTAATATAAATTATCATATAAATTACAAACATGTAATATAATCTTTTAAGAAAAATTATAATTCCTAATTAAATTAATAAATGGGTAGGTACATACAATTTAATTCAATGCAAAAATGAGAATTCTTTGTACATATTTTTTCTTGAGAATCATCATCATCGCCCTCAACGCTCCTCTCGGGAGCACAGGGCAGAAACCAGCCTCCTCCATTCAGAGCGTCTCTGTGCCAATTGCGTCACCTCTTCCCACGACATTCCTTGCGCTCTGATATCGTTGTCATAGGAACAGTGTATTGTGAAAGAGGGACGCCCGGGCCTACAGAACCCCTGCGGACGGAAGAACAGTGCTCTTTTTGGCCAACTATCATTGGGCATTCTCAAAACATGTCCCAGCCAGGAACATCGTCTCTCTTGTATTACGGAGATTACAGGTCTCTGCTGGGTGCGCCGGCGCACAGCATCATTTGTAACATGTTCATACCATCTGACATCCAAAATCCTTCTAAGACACTTGTTTTCAAAGATATGCATTGGTGAGAAGGTTTTCTTGAGAATATGTGCTGTTATTTTAAATTTAGTGTCCCAATTAAGCGGAATGTTGTCCCAATTAAACATATAAATTTACTATTGGTTTCTTGGTTTGGTTTCTGTTCTTTGAGATTTGTCCCAAATAAGCGGATGTCCCGATTAAGCGGAATCGACTGTATTATAATAAATGTGGTACCTATAAAGTGGAGCATGTTACTCTTGAGCATAACTTACATAATAATATTATTTATGACAGGTACCAGACTTTCTTTTGGATCTTATTAATGAAACAGATGTCTGTCCAACTCCTTCTGAAGATCCTGACTCCCAAGGATGTTCTTACTGCGGTGGATTGGGCCATAGAATCACAGGTATGAATAATACAATGTTAAAAATCCCATATAATAAAATATTAACTCATTTATCAAAAGGATCACCTTTGCATTTATTATTTCTCAATTTCCAAGAGAGACACATTTCCATTTTAAAATTTATTTTAACTAGTATTTCGATTTCCATTACATTCTTTTCATGATTGAAAACTTGTCAAAAGTTTTATCGATACTTGTTTAGTAAATAGGTATTCTTAAAAAAATCAAGATACCTATTCCAGTATACATGAATAATCTTTGTAACTATAACTAACACTTCTACTATCCCATCATGGCATATCCCACAAGTGGGGTAGTTAGCAGACCAACCGCATAAAAAAAATAAACTTTCAGAATGGGTGGCAAATCTCATAGCTAAATTTAAGATATAATATCTTTATTTTCAAACACCTGCTTTGTACAGGATACTCTAAAATGTAGTGGTAGACCAATTAACTATAAAGAAAAGTATTATTCGGTGTTTTTTTTTTCAGATTGTCCCAAACTGGAAGCTGTACAGAGTAAACAAGCATCAAATATTGGGAGAAGAGATTATCTATCAAACACAGCAGCTGATTATTGAGCTTACAGTTTTTTTTTATTGTGTCATGGAGTGAAAACAAATTTCCAAAATATTTTCAACATTTCCATTAAATATTCCCATATAATTATATTGTCTTATGAGTAGAAGCAATAAATGTAAGATCACACACTTACAATATTCTCTCTCTCTCTCTCTCTTTTTTGGCATTGCACCCAATATATGAGTGATGCTGCCATTATCAATCTACATGTATTACAATCCAAATCAAAAGTTCTCCAACAATAATAATTATAATAAATTGTATTAAATCAACTATCTGTTTTCGAAATAATTCTCATCATGTAAACACAAATACGTACCTACTTCATTGTACACTAGACATGAAACAAACAAAAAAGTCACACTACCCTCTCACCACACGCCGTGGAAGGGAATATTGTTGCAATATTATTATTCGTCAACCAATGAACACAATTCAAAACAACACAATTAGTTACCAATCCATTATAATTATAAGTAGGGTGGTTCAATACATTACAACCAATCTGTTTTTAAACTTTATATTACTTGAAATATATCTACTTACAACTTTTTATTATATTTAATAAGGTGATTTAAAATACAGTTGTTTACTTTGAAGTCATTCATTAATAGGAGACTTTCAATACTAGTGGGAAAGGATACACGCAGTCTCCGTAAGTCCCTAATAAGGTCCTCGTTTGGTAACAGAGGGCAGTTAAAAAAAACATGGTTTATTGTCTCATCCTGCTGTTCACACATACACAGTGGAGATTCTACTACATGAATTTTTGACAAGTGAGAAGCCACTGCGCAGTGTCCAATTCTCAATCTAGAAAGAAGGGAGGTTTTGATTTTTGTGGTACAAAACCACGGAGTTGTCAGAATATCGGTCTGGATAGATTTATAATGTGATCCCGTGGGTGTACTCATATAACTCTCTCTCCATTCAGTCATCATCAACGGTTTTATCGTATTGATGATATCTCCCATTGGTAAATCGAAGCAGCCTGGAACAATACCACATGAGCAGCCCTCTTTGGCCAACTTATCAGCTAACTCATTCCCATATATACCTACATGGGAAGGTATCCATACCAATGTTATGTCAATATCCCGTATTGATGCCATATGTAACAGTTTTTTGATATCACAGATCAAGTTATCATTTATTGAATTTTTTACAGAAGATGTAAGTTTGTCCAAGAGGCTTTTAGAATCTGAAAATATTACAATCGGAGTAATTTTATTGGAGATGATATATACCAGGGCCTCTCGGAGTGCTACGCACTCAGCGGTAAATACTGAGGATAGCTGATGAAGTTGAAAACTTTTTTCTAAGTTGAATGAAGGGATGCAGAAGGCAGCACCAGTCTCTCCACCAGAATTTTTCGAGCCATCAGTAAACGCCAAGATAGATGAGGGCCATCTCTCTTGTACCTCTTGCTCAAATAATTTGTTCACTGCGTGTGGCATAATGTTAGAAATTGATTTATCAATACCAATTGACTGAACAATTATTGGAGAATGGACAACTGCAGCAAAAGTGATTGAAAATATGGGAAGAGTTGGAGATAATGAATCTGAAAAATTACTGTGTAAGTATTCCCAGGATGAGACCAACAGTGGGTAAATTTTTGTTCTCCAGGAGCGATCCACTAAGCACCTATCTCTCAATAACTGTAATTTGTTAAAAATGGGGTGGTTGCTCTGATTAATTTTTTTAATGAGGAATTTCAATGCTAGATATTTACGTCGAAGAAAGAGTGGCATCTCGCCACTCTCCACTTGGAGGGCATTTATGGGTGAAGATCTCATCGCACCCAATATAAGTCTCATACATTGAGATTGAATTCTGTCAAGTTTTACTTTAAGGAATTTAGGCAGGGGTTCCAGCAGAAAGCAACCATAGTCGAGAACACTTCGTATAAGGGCTATGTACAACATTCTCATTGTGGCGGGGTGAGATCCCCACCAAACACGTGAAACTGCCCTAAGTATGTTAATATTTTTTTCACATTTTGCTTTGATGCCCTCCACGTGTAGGTTCCATGACAACTTTCTGTGGAGTGTCATTCCCAAAAATACTATTGAGTCAGTTACTGGGATAGCTCGATCGCCTATACTAACCGCAATATCAGGTGTGACGTGCCTGTTTGAAAAACAAATTATTCTACTCTTAGAAGGGGCGATGTCAAATCCGTGCAAATGAAACCAACTATTCATTTTAGTCAAGGAACCTTGCAATATGTAAGATGCTTTAGAATGAGACTTTTGAGAACAGTACACCACAAAATCGTCGGCATATTGTAGCAGTGTGCAAGAAGGATCCATTACAGTGTGCAAATCCATCGTGTAAATATTAAAAAGAATTGGACTCAAGACAGACCCCTGCGGAAGGCCCTTGTAAACTCGTCTCGTAACGTCTCCACAAGGCGTTTCTATGAGTACAGTTCGTTCACACATAATGTTGAATATAAGACGGCACAGTACATCTGGGATGCCCAAAGCGGACATCTTATCATATAACAGAGGGAGTAAAACATTATCGTATGCACTACTTACATCCAAGAAGGCGGCCACCGTCTCAAATTTATTTGATCTAGCAACTTGTAAGTCTGAAACTAAAATCCCCAGGTTGTCAATACAACTCTTTCCCCTTCGAAATCCAAGTTGACCAGATGGAAAGAGATCATTTTTTTCAAGAAACCATTCCACCCTACATTTTAACATTAATTCCAAAATTTTAAGGAAGCAACTTGACATGGCAATAGGTCTGTATGATTTCCCCAGGGATATGTCTTTTCCTGGTTTGTGAATAGGTATAACAATCTGAAGTTTCCAGGAGTCTGGAACCTCACCAGTTTCTAAAATTAGGTTATACAACCTTAGAATTATCTGAAGAAGGACTTTGGGAAAATTTCGGAAGAAGGCATACGGGATGCGATCGTGTCCTGGAGAGGAGTCTCCGACAGAATTAATTGCCGAAGAAAGTTCCTCACCAGAGAAATCAGCCGAAAGGAAAGGGTCTGAGTGCTGATTTAGAGCAGCAGTCTTTTGAATCTCTAGAAAATGAGGAACGTAAACTGGTGCTATGTTTTCCACAAATTCTTCAACCCACGCAATACATTTGGAATTATTTAGTTTTGGAGAATATACTCCTCTAAATCTGCGAATTGAATCCCAAACCTCGCCAGAAGGGGTTTCAGGGGAAAGATCAGAACAGAATTTCTGCCACCCTTGACGTTTTTTACGCCTCAGTAGTTTTTTGGTTTGGGCTTGTATCTTGCGCACTTCTAGAAAGTTTTCTTGTGACATACTTCTTTTATAATTTCTTATGGCTTGCGACCTTTTTTTGACCATGTCACGGCATTCATCATCCCACCAGGGTGGACAATATCTATAATGCGGTTTGGGGAGAGTTTTAGGTATTGCAGAGTCCGCCGCTTGATACACCAAATTGTTGATTTTTTCCGCAGCCATATTAACCTGTTTGAATGTGTTCTCGAACGGCTGAGACTTTACATTTTGGACTATCGAATACTGGAACAATTTCCAGTTTGCCCTATTAATCCGGTATGTACCCTCTCTTTTCCTCCTACAACAGGTCCTAACATTATTTATAATTGATGTTTTGATTGCAAAATGGTCGCTAGAAAACGCATCCTCCATGACTGACCACGTGGCCATTGATCCGATGTCTGGAGTACAGATTGTCAAGTCTACAGCGTTCTGATTTTGATTAGGAAGAGATATACGTGTCGGTTCTCCAGAGTTGAGAATGCATAGGTTATGGGTATCCACTATGTCCAATATTTCTCTTCCCGCAGCATTCGAAATTACGCATCCCCAACTAGGTGACCATGCATTGAAATCCCCCAAAATTAAAAAAGAATTTGATAATTTCGATATAATATCGTTCCAAAAGGTTGCTCCCATAACCTTTCTGGGAGGTATATATACAGACACTACAGATATACCGAGTACTTTTGCAGCTACAATTTGTATATTATCGTTACTGGGAAGTAGAATTGTATCATAAGGGAGATTGTTTTTAATTAGAAGAGCTGCACCGCCATATCCATCAGAACGATCTTCTCTAATAATAGAATATCCAGGAAATGAAGCATAAGAATCAGAGGAATACCAAGTTTCAGAGATGGCTGCAATATCGATATTCTGGGACTTGAGCATATATAGAATGTCATCTCTATTGCTCACTGCCGACCTGGCATTCCATTGAAGGAATGTTAAATTTACAGATTTAATTAGTGTTTTGTTTTCCATTTTCAACGAAATCCGGAATTTGAGGATCAGTAAATCGACTTGATATTTGGTTTAATTTAGCAGCGATGGATCGAAAGTCGTTATTTGTATCAGATATAAGTTCTAAAAGAAAAAAAGATATTTTTTCAATGAAAGCACGACGAAGAGTATCAGTTTCAACATTATCTTTGTTGGAATTTTCACGATTTTCATCATTTAGTAAAGCACACCCATTTTTAGGGTTAGACGCTTGTCCATTTTGATATGATAGGCAATTTTCGTATTCCTTATTATTAAAAGGGCGAGTGGTAGAAGAGTTGGACATTCGTCGAATTGGTGTTTTAGGGCTCATCGTTTTGACAAAATTCATTGGACGAGGGTACGAATTAACTTTTTCTGAATAGGTAGAGGAAATAGGAGGGTGGGCTTGGAGAGCCTCTCTATACGAAATGTTTTTATTAGCCATGGTTTGTTTCACTTCACGTTGTCTTTTCAATTCTGGGCACGCTAGATCTGATGCAGAGTGTTGACCTTTACAGTTTACACATCGGAGAGCTATAGCGTTACATTCACCTCCAAAGTGCGATTCACCGCACTTGAAACATCTTGGTTGGGATTGGCACTGTACTCTTGTATGTCCATAACGGCTGCAATTGTAACACAATACTGTAGGGTAAACGTATTGTTCAACGCGAAATGCGTTGTGAAAGAGGTACACATACTCCGGCAATACCTGTCCTTGAAATGTCAAGACAATTGTTTGAGAAGGTTTCCATGTTGCTCCTTCTGGAGTATTTACTTTTCTGTTTAGGCGTCGAGCCTTTATTATTTTTCCTAACTCTTCAGGAACTTCAGAATACTCTATGATCTCCTCCAATGATATATCCAGAGTGACTCCTCTGATCACTCCCATTTTAGATACCCTGTAAGATGGGATGTATGCTTTAAGGTTATTTTTATTAATAATATCATGGCGGGTGAAAGAGTTTGCTGCCTCGGGCGTTTTAAATGATATAGATATTTTGTACTTACCCTCAGCCTTAATACCACCTGATATTACGTTGGGTATTTTTGAGTTATTCAATTTCCTTCCAAAGTCCAGCGGATGCAATTGTTTTGTTGTATCAATATTTTGGACCATCACTGTATATGGTCCAAGGGCGTTTGGTTTGTAAAATACGAGAGGAGCATCAGGAATGGAAGAGTTCTGAGGAAGGGATGGGATTTTAGTAGGTTTGTTTTCGTTTAAAAACAGGTCTGGGGATCTAGGACGTTTTCGTCCATCAGGTGGATCAACGGGCACCTCCATGATCTCCATCATGGAGGTACCTGCGACACGGTGTTGTTATGGGAGCTATAAAAAAAAACTCCCGAAATAATAACTAAAATGAAAGAGTTGGAAAAAAAAACCGAAAAGAAAAAAAAAAAAATCACTACGAGATTGAACCACCCCGAATTTTGTTTACATCGAATAAAAATGTTTTTGAGTTACAAAACAAATTTAAACCGAATTGTTTACGAAAAAAAAAACAAGCTGTGCACACGACCGATCACAATGACGACGTCACGAACACTGACTTACAATATTCTTTCTATAAGTAAAATTCCTACATGCAAAATAAAAAATAATTTGATAGTCATTTGTTATCAACAGCATCAATTCATTGTTGGACGTAGGCCTCCCCCTTGATCTTCCATTAGTTCCTATTCTAAGCACAGTGCATCCAACCAACTCCCACCGTTCATCTTATATCATCTGACCATCTAGCCATCTAGCTAGCAATCTCCCTACTCTTAATAGTCATTAGAAGGTGAATGACTAATGATAGAAAAAATACCTAAATAATAAAAATTCTTAATTATTTTACTTTTTTATTTGTTTTTCATAGTGATAACAGCTTTGTATAAAAATAAAAATATGAAAAGTACATAACGTATGATGCTTATATGAAAAAATATTTCCCTCAAAAAAGTCTTGTTATACTGTATTATTATACCTTTACGCTATTTCCCAAGCGAGGTAGGTAAAGAGGACGGAATACCACACAGCTCTATTCCTACATACTTCTTTCGCTTCTTCCACATTCATATAATTTCATATGCACGTACGCCGATATTTCTTACTCTTTGAGAATTTGATTCAGATGGTCATGCCACGTATTTCTCGGATGTTTATGCTTACTCACACCACCTCTTTCAGATTCATCTTTTTCGTCATTCATTTATTCCACATGTCCAAATGCAGCTGAGTTACTTTATTATAAATAATTTAATTGTGGTAATAGTCGCTTATGCTAAATATTTTGTGATGATTTATATATATCACCTAACATGCAAGATATCTGAATACATTGCAGTGCCAGCAAACACGCACACAGTACCAATACAATGGGATATATTAAACATGTTTTCAAACACAATCACAGATAGTAACAGAGATATGAACTTTCTCAAAGTCAAAACAAGATTGACACTCAGTGCACTACACTCGGAAGACAAAACATAAACAGATCTGATGCACACATACTGAGATGATACATTTAAAAACAGCAGAAACCACACGGATATATCCATATCGAGCAAGGGAATATCAAGAGTTTGGTTGTCGGAACAAAGCTGTAAGGCAAACAACAAGTCACTATACAAAAAAGAAAATAATGGTAAAGGCAATAGATGGGTATAATAAAGAACATCTTGAGGATGTTTTCCATATTTTGCATAAATATTCTCTTGTACTAGACCCATTATGGCCCCAATGACAAGGGCTATTACAAGCAAAAATATTCCAATACTCCACCACATAAAATTAATTTTAATTGGAATTTCGGGTAAATCAGACACATCTTTTAATTTTTTAGCAGACGTCAAGGTGCATATTGTTATACCCAATGTGACTAAAAGTACACCAATGTACTTTTTCTTGCTATATCTTCTTCCAGCTACTAACAAACCTACTGCCATATTTGTTACCAAGGAACCTGATTTAATAATAATATGAAGGGTTGTGGGAACATTGAAATTATATGCATAATTATTACAAACACTCGATACAAAAAATAATATTACTAACAAATAACAATTTCTAGGAGGTACAGCAGGTTTCTTGCTTCCAAATTTCGTAGTGAAGATAAAGCCTTCCAGAGCTATGAAAGCAAATTGTAGAAACGTTATCAAATTGGCTACACCGTTGAGATTATTTGTTAGTTCTTCAAGTACTAAAACGTTCAGGCAACATCCTAAAAATACTAAACATACTGCACTTGGTATACGTAACATCACACGTGGAATAACAACACAAATAAGAAAATAGTCTACTAATTAACTAAATGAGTTACACTGTTTAGCACACTAAATAGAACTATTATGATAAACATACTTCAAAAACCAACTATACTGGCATAATTAAAACCAAACGAAAAATTTTACGAATTAGAAACATAAATACAAAAATTCGTAAAACGTCCACCTGTCAAAGTGAAACTAAGGTTGGAAGTAGAGGTGGGAATAAACGTTCAACTAGTTATCGTTATTTATAAATAACAGTTATTAAAAAATGCTATTTAATCAACTGGGCCACTTGCAGATTTTTTTTATTACATAAAATTATAAATTAGTATAAAAGAAACAACCACAATTTATTTTATTTTTTCTTGCACTATTTTCTTAGTAATTGGATTTTCTCGGAATGATAAAAACCGATATGGCGGCGCTGTGACATCACGGAGTCCCATGTTTGTATGAGATTATAATCTGTGGTTGCGAAAGTTACTATGATTCACGGGACTCCGTGACGTCATCAGCTGTTTTGAGAGTCAGCAGAGTGTTTTGACAAACGTCAAAAATTTTGGGTTTTATTTTTGAAAATTCTTCATAATTTAGATATTTAAAATTTTTTAACTGATATATTTGTGTTTTCCGACATCAAATTTACTGGATTCGATCATTTTTATTAAAATCCCCCACGACTGCAAGTGGCCCATTATTATATTTCATTCCGATGAAATAATATATCACCAGTTTAAAATCAAACAAATATTATGTTAATTGTTGAAGGGTGTTTGTGTTAATACTGTGAAAATTCATATTTAATAATTTATAAATTATTAAATATTATATTCGTTATAATATTAAGGTCATTAAAAAAACTTACACCTACCAGCTTCTTCTAAATAAACGAATGACTACGTTTGAACGACAGTTCAAAATAAAAACAAAATAACTACCATCGTTTAATAACATCCGAAGTTATTAAACCATATTAAAAAACTGTCGTCGTTCAATAACGTGCTACGTTATTGAAACGTTACGTTAAACGGAGGGGCCGTGGTTGCGTGGACAGGTCGCCGGCACCGTGCGACCTTAAGCGGTGCATTAAGTTTCTGATCACCTACTGTGAGATGAATGTTTGATAAACTGTTATTGAACGACGACAATAACAAAGTCGTAACAATGTGGTACGTTATAATATAACTAAACGAAATAACTAAAGTCGTCGACAATAACTAAACGGAATAACGATAACCTTATTATAACAGTGGAATAACGCCGTCGTCGAAAATAACATTTATGTTATTGACAAGAAACTGTTAGTTTAGTTATTTTGAAAAAATGAGTTTAAAAATGAGTTATTAATTATAACGGCCAACTCTAGTAACAATGTAGTACAGTCCGGCTAAAAAGAGTAGAAATTAATTATTGGTGAACTAACATTTTATCACTCTGACAACACTAATATTAATGGTCATTCTCACTGACATATCCAAGGCTATACGTCTTGTTATCATTGTTTACAAACTTAACATCATTATTTTAATTAAATCGGCCGTAATTGGTGAAAAAGGCAGTGAATTTTTGTTTCAAAATAAGTGGCAATAAATAAAATGAGTAATAGAACTATTCGCAGTGGAGCAAGAGAGATTATATACAATGTTTTCGTGCAGTGTATGACGGATTGCATGTCCGACAAATCATCGTCTGATTTTAGCGATGTTTACAAACGAACATCGATTCTATCCGATTAGTATTACAACAAATTCATATTAAATTAAGTATTATTCATTTGAATATGTTTCCGATGTTATTTTTACGGATAAATCCGCGATATTAATAACCTCTCAATGAAGTTGGTTATGATTTCTTAGATGACATTTACGAAAATCTATGGAGTTCGGCTATAATAATGTAAGCACCAATTGAGTTTTATTAGGGTCTTCCTTTATAGATTCTTTGAGTAGTTTTTTGCGTATATTTTCTCTTCATATCGTTTTACGTGCCGAATCGACCCAATTCAGTTTCGAATTCTTTTAAATAAGCTTTACACAGCGTTTATCACAAGATATCGCTTTCATGCGATAAACTCGCCCATAGCATGATTTTTTTTGTTGTTTTTAAAATTTCTAATTGTTCTTTTATCATGCAATAAAGATTTTAATTATTATTATAATCATAACACTTTTATTTCTAATTGTTTCCCAACATGGATAAATGGCTTCGCGGGAAGTGATTCTCGTCAAACGAGAAAATCATCGCCGAAACAGTGACCTATTTTACAGAATTCGACAAATCATCTTTTTAGGATGGCTTAAAAAAGTTAGAATACCGCTGGACTTAATGTATCGAGTTAAAAGGAGACTATATTAAAAAATAAAATAAAAAAAATGTGTTTTTTTGCCTACCCTCATAAGCATGAGAAACTTATCCCAAAGATTTTGATATATTGCCGGGTTATTGAATTAATCTATTCTCTTTGGTATCGTCTCAATTTATTTTTGTTACACACAGAAAATCTAAAAAAAATGTGATCTTCGATTTACTTTTAATCAACAAAAAAAATGGCGCTTACCTATGTTTACTGTAAAACCGTTGAGTGACCCTGACTTTCTGTTGAAGATTGCCATATGTAGTGTTGTGGAATTCTCATGAAATAATTTTTGGAGAAAGTTACCGAGAAATTTCTCGAAGTAGAGAATTTACCGAGAATTTTTTTTTTTTTTATTTAACAGTAAAATAATAATAAATCAGTACTTTATTCAATCAATCAATAACAATGTACAAATGTTGAGACAATTTATCACCAATATTGCTACAATTAAAGTTAGTCAATACCGGATATTTTTTCATATATTTTGTAGGGGAATTCCGCCGCATTATCGCCAATAAATAATAGGGGAATCCCCATGGGAAAAAATCAGAGGAATTTCTCTTCAGAGGAGAAATTCTCGGAGAAATTTCTCGTTCTCGAGAAATTTCTCCGGAGAATTTTCTCTACTCACATCACTAGCCATATGAACGACAGCAGCGCCCTCAATTATTTTCTACTCTTTTTAGCCACACTGTACGTTATAATATAACTAAACGAAAACGGAATGACTATAGTCGTCGACAATAACTAAACGGTATAACGATAACCTTGTTATAAAGGGTCGTTCACATTTGTTCACTTTCAGTGATCACTCCGGATGATCCTCCAAGATGAATAGGTGTGAACGGGCGTTTCATCAATAGTGATCACTAGCGATGACGGAGGAAAGAGATTACCACTCGTCATAATTTTGATGAAAGGTCCTTTCACTGAAACAACCATAAACAGTTTTATCTTATTATTTGTTTTATTCTCTATGAATTTGTATTGAATGTCATAATCATGTACAAAAATATTATGCAGTCGAGAGCTATATTTATTTATTTTATGTGTTATTTTTCATTTTTGAATTTGTTTAATTATTTTTGTACGAAAATATGTTAAACTACGTACAACATGACTGAATGAATGAATGAATATTTATTTTCCAGGAAAAAATAACAATAAAATAATGAAGTACATACTACGTTATAAAATAAAGTATAAGTAATCTGTATGGATATTATTAATCAATTAAATACACAATATACCTATATACATTAGAAGAATAAAAAAATATATGAAAAAATTGATGTGAAGAAAAAAACTACATAAAATATTTAAACTGCAAAGGTAGATATTGTATAAGTTATAAGTATAACAATCAAAAAAGAAACAGGCCCATCAGACGCCCACCCTCCCAGCGAAGACACGCGATTCTCAGCCGGGCCACATGTGGCCCGACCGAGCCCCGCATGTCCCCGACCCCCGAGCGTGCATCCTCTGAGTCTGCCGTCCTGGAAAATTATACCACCTCACTAGACGTAGTCTGTTCTGAGGTGGTAGACACCAAGGTAGCTTATCATATTTGAAGAAAATTAGAAATTTTAAAAAAATTAATAAATAAAAAGAAAGATCCAATAACAATTAATAACAACAATAAAAGACCACGTGGTGATCATAACGAGGTGCTCCTTCATTCTTCTAATATTGAACTACTGGAATTCAGTCATCTATCCACATTCAATAGCATGGAAGTGGATGTTATTCTGCCCGTCTTCTTCAACCATTCAACCATAAGTCTACTCAAGTTCTTTCCATTTCGTGAAATAGACTGCTGTATGCTTATCATGACTTTATTGTATAGTCTAGGCGCCAAGAAACAGTAATGCCTCTGGGCAAAGGTAGTCAGAAGATGCGGTGGTCTAAGCTGTTGTCGATTTCTTGTGCTGTGAACAAGTATGTAATCTGGTTGGAACGGTGAAGTGTTTCTGTGCAAGTACGTGATAATAATTTTCATGTAGAGCTGTCTGACATCCAACACTTCAGCCAAGTTATACAACTCTTCGGTTGAGTATCTGAACGGTTTTCGGTACATAACCTTTAAAATAGATCGTTGGACTCTCTCCAAAGGAGCCAAAAGCGTAGCAGCCATTCCACCCTAGCCAATAATTCCATATTCTAGGGTACTTTGTGTAAGAGCAAAGTATACAGTTTTTAATATATCCACATCGAGAATGTCTCTCAAAGTTCTAAATATATGTATCAGTTTTCTACATTTTTTTGCTAGCTGCTCAATATGGTGCTGCCAACGCAGGTGCTGATCTATGTGAATTCCTAGATATTTGTAGGTTTTAACCTTTTCCAGAGTCTGGCATGAACAGGGTCCCGCCAAGGGATAGCACGTGTGGATAGTAATGCCATGAGTATTCTCCGGTGGTTGTTGTCTACTATCGATACTAAAGGTGATATATTTAGTCTTTGAGATGTTCAGCGTCAACAAATTCTCGTCCATCCAGGTCTTGATTTTAGCTATTTCATTATTTGCGACCTCGTAGACCTCTTCCCAAGAATTTGCGCTAAATAAAATAGCTGTATCATCAGCAAAAGCCGTGATTTTCGCCGGAGTAGTCATTTTGCATAAGTCATTAATGTAAACAAGGAAGAGGGTAGGTCCTAGGACAGAACCCTGTGGCACGCCGAAGTTGACTTCTTTCGATGAACCTGTAGTCTCGCCAATTCTAACAACCTGTTTTCTGTTCTCTATATAGTCACTGAACCATTTTAGAGAAAGTCCAGTTATTCCTATGCCCTTTAGTTTTTGCAGTAGTATCGGGTGTGAGACTGTATCAAATGCCTTTTTAAGGTCTATGTATATCGCGATACATTTCTTACCAACATCCATCTCTCTGACAAGATAGTCGGTCATGTCATTGATAGCATCTGTCGTACTTCTTCCTGGTCTAAAACCAAATTGTTGATTTGATAGAATGTTGTTTGTTTCCAAGTATGTTGTTAGTTGTCTATTTACGGCCTTTTCGTATATTTTTGAAATGACATTTAGCAGAGCTATGGGCCTATAGTTTTGTGTCTCTAGAGGGTCATCGCTCTTATATATGGGGACGACTATCGCTTCCTTGAGGTGATCTGGGAATTTGCCCTCTGCTATGCTTAGGTTTATGGCGTGTGTTAAAGCAGGAGCAAGGTGTTCACTCGACCATTTCAAGATCTTTGTACTAATACCGTCAGGACCACGTGCACAGTCATCGCGAAGAGAGCTTATTATGGTTTTGGTTTCATCAGTTGAGATCGGGCGTAAATTAAAATTTTGCAGCCGTTCACTGTCGTCGAGATGGATGGGAATTTGTCGAGCAAGATCCTCCTCTGTTTTTCCAATTCTCTGTATTAGTTCCTTCGCCAAAACACTCCCAACGCTTGAGAAATAGTCGTTAAAAACATTGGCGATTTTTTCATTAGTGCACTCAATGGTGTCATTTTTCTTAATCTTCGTAATCTGTTTGCGAGTGTTGTTTGTTCCCATGTTATCTTTGACGATATTCCAGACAGTCTTTGCTTTATTTGGGCTTTCTTGAATTTTCTGTTTATAATAACTTTGTTTGGTACTTTTTATTATATTGTGGCATATGTTTCTATACCTCTTGTAATAAGCTTGGAGTTTTCTGTTACTTGGAAAGCGTTTTGCCTGCCTGTGCAATTTGTTTCGTCTATGAATAGCTCTTACTACACCCTCTGTGATCCATGGTTTAATTTTATGTGTCCTGTGATTTAACTTTTTAGTTGTTGTATGAGTATTCAGATGATCCTGTATTACTTCAACCAGGCCTCGCAATGCCATGTCTGCACTCTCAGCATCATATACTGACCCCCATGTCTCCTGTCTCATCGATTCCACACAAGCTCTATAATTTATACTGTTTTTTATCTGAGGAGTTTCTCTGAAGTTTGTTTTGTCCATGTAGACCTCCAAGGCAGTAGAGTAATGATCTGTAATACAAGTTTGTATTATCGTAGCATCAATTTTTAGTTTTGTATGGACAAAAATATCATCTATACATGTTGAGCTATTTGGAGTCTCTCTGGTCGTACCAGAGATAGTGGAGATATAACCCATTTCACACATTAAATTAAGGTAATAGTTTGACAGTTCCTGTGTCTGGTCCAAGATGTTTATGTTCATGTCCCCAGCTATAACCGAACAGGAGGGCGACTCCTTTGAGATTTCCTGCATGCACTGACAGATGGAGTCGAGAAAAGCCGCACCATTGGTATACTGTGGCGATCTGTGGATAGCCAAGAGTTTAAAGTTGATTTTTTCACACGAAATTAGCACTCCACTAGCCTCCTGTAGGTGGGAGGGGGTGCTGGTGGCTTCCAACTTATCACTGGTGTATACAACTACCCCATCTGATCTGTTCATTGGGTTCTGAGAGACAAAGCACCCATAGTGTTGCATGTTTGGTACTCTAGAATCGTTATCTAGCCAACATTCAGTGAACACTATTATGTCAGGCTTTACGGCTAGATTTTGGATAAAAATTTGTAGCCCGTCGAAGTTTCTCCGTATGCTTCGAATGTTGGTACTAATTATCTTCAACGATTCTCCTGTGGAAAAAGTGTTTGTGAAACCATCGGGGTTCTCTATGACTCTTGTCTGTATAAATTCTAAGTTCTCCAGTTCGTGTTGTAAAGAAACCATGTCCACCTCAACAAAATTGTGGATAGTCGATCATTGCTCTTGCCCGTCTTTCCATTATAATTCTCGAAGGACAGGATCCGTCGACTGTAGAGTGGTCATGAGCCATGTCTCTTGAATGACAGTTTATACATGTTGGTAGCTCATCCCTCCGAGAGCAGTCGGCGTAGCGGTGCTCACCCGCGCAGTGCGAGCACGCGATCTTCCCCTTGCAATGTGTCTGAGTATGCCCGTACTGTTGACAATTGAAGCAACGTATTAGTGGGCTCTCATCTACAACCTCTAGTCTCTGGTAGCCAATGTTTATTTTACCTAGGCTTAGTAAGGTTCTGTACAGTAACGGTGGACATGAGCAAACAACAGTGCATAGGAGGGAGTTTCTATGTTTCTTTCTGTATTTTATGGATAGTTTAAAGGCGGTATCCTTGAGTTCCTTGTTCTGCGCTTTCAAAGACTCGTTGATTTCCTCCTCTGTCACTCCACAAACAACTCCTTTGATAGCTATTAGGGGGTCCTTCTTTGTGGCTTCCGAAACCGTGACGTGGTCTCCCGCTGTAGACTTTATTCGATCGGCAAGAGCATCTCTATCATCGGAGCTAGGACAGCTTATTAATAACTTTGATTTGCCGGACACATGTCTCAATCCGGACACCCCAACACCCAGGGTTTTTAGATTAACATTTCTCTTGATTATTCCCTCCAATTCATTACTTTTCTTGGCGGGGTCCTTTGACGCAATTAACAACGAATGGGTAACTTCACGGTGTGATCTCTCGTATTTTGTGCCTGCGGTTACCATGGCATAGGAAGCTCTGTCTGGTCCATCCTTTACAGCATCCGACATCTTATTACCAAGTAAGGAGTCAATTCTCGCTGCATCCGATGCTCTTTCATTTAGTAAAGTGTCAATCTTTGCAGAATCCAGACTGAGAGTGTTGACATGGCAGTGAAAGCATAGGATGAAAAAGTGTGAACAGACGTGTTCATTTTCGATGAACAGGTTTGACCCTGACACTCTGGATGATCATCCAAAGTGAAGCAATGTAAATGCTACTTAACGATGACGGAGGAAAGAGATTAAGGGTCGTACACATTTGTTCACTTTCAGTGATCACTCCGGATGATCCTCCAAGATGAACAGGTGTGAACGGGCGTTTCATCAATAGTGATCACTAGCGATGACGGATGAAAGCGATTACTATTCGACATAATTTCGATGAAAGGACCTTTCACTGAAACGACCATAAACAAGTTTTATCTATGAATTTGTATTGAAAGTCAGAATCATGTACAAAATTATCATGCTGTCGAGAATTATATTAACTTGTTTTGATTTTTGAAAAATGATATTTTAATTTTTTTTATTTATTCAATTATTTTTTTACGTAAATACGTCAAACTAGATACAACATGACCGTGAGTGTTGACACGGCAGTGAAAGCATAGGATGAACAAATGTGAACAGACGTGTTCACTTTCGATGAACAGGTTTGACCCTGACACTCTGGATGATCATCCAAAGTGAAGCAATGTCAATGCTACTTTACCACTCGTCATAATTTTGATGAAAGGTCCTTTTACTGAAACGACCATAAACAAGTTTTATCTTATTATTTGTTTAATTCTCTATGAATTTGTATTGAATGTCAGAATCATGTACAAAATTATTATGCAGTCGAGAGCTATATTAATTAATTTTAAGTGTTATTTTTCATTTTTGAATTTGTTTAATTATTTTTATACGAAAATACGTCAAACTACATACAACATGAGTGAGAGTGTTGACATGACAGTGAAAGCATAGGATGAACAAATGTGAACAGACGTGTTCACTTTCGATGAACAGGTTTGACCCTGATGATCATCCAAAGTGAAGCAATGTGAATGCTACTTTAGTTAGTGCAACTAAACTATTTTATGATAATGAGTTTAAAAAATAATGAGTTATTAGTTATAACGGCCAACTCTACTCGGAAGTACTTACAAATTATACCGATGAAAAAAACAAACCTATATACCGATAATCAAAAGTAACGAGTGTTTTTTAACGTTACCGAATTACCGGTAACGTTATTAAATACTCTTATAAAATAATATTATTATACTACCCCCTATTCCAGTGGTTGGCTAAGTGCGGCTCTTTGCCGACGAAAAATAAATTTGAAAAAAATCGTTACAATACAAAAGAATTTCACCATACACAATTACTAATTTCCCTCAATAAGCGAAGGTCTAAATTTATAATAAAGGTTTACTAAATTAATAAACAGATTTGGCTCTCAATTTTTTTTTTGATCAGTGTGATGTACATATTTGGTCTTTGGCGAATAAGTTTGCCGATCACTGCCCTATTCTATATTGATTCAAACTAAAATAAGAAAATTTACAAAAATTTATAATCAAGTTCACTCGAACTAACATTCGTGAACTATCGTTACGAACTATCATTACGAGCGCTTCCTAAGAAGGCAGGCACGACAAAGTGCGAACAACACAGAACCTTAAGCATGATATCACACGCTTCTAAGATACTCACCAACATTATAATGAAAAGGGCGGAAAATAAAATAAACGAAACACTTTCAGAAGATCAATTTGGATTCCGCAAGGAGACTGGTACAAGAGATGCAATCCTGAGTCTCAGACTTATTCTAGAAAAGAGAATAACAATTAATAAAAACACATATATAGCATTCATCGACCTTGAAAAAGCATTCGATAAAGTAGAATGGGAACAACTTTTTAACACTCTAAACCAGATAGGAATGAGTTATAAAGACAGAAGAGCAATCTGGAGCTTATACAAGAACGAAATGGCTGTGATCAAAAGCGGAGAGAGCTGCGCAGAAGCAAGGGTCGAACAAGGCGTAAGACAAGGATGCTCAATGTCGCCAGCTCTCTTTAACTGCTATATACAGCGAGCCATTGATGACCTGAGAGAAGAAATGAAGAACTGGACAGGAGTCAAAATAAATGGGAAAAAGGTCGACATGATCAGATATGCTGACGACATAGCACTGCTCGCAGACTCCGAGATGGAGCTGAACGAAGCCTTAGGAAAAATGGAAAGCATTCTGTTGTCAAAGTACAACATGAAAATAAATAAAGAAAAAACAAAATGTATGGTCGTCGGAAGAGAGGAAGCGACTGCGAACATTGCCATAAATGGAGTGAGCATCAAACAAGTAAGTGAGTTCGTGTACCTGGGCAGCAGAATAAACCAGGATGGACGCTCCAAATCGGAAATTGTAAGCAGAATAAACCAGGCAAGGATTGCCTTTAACAAAAAATCAAAGATATTGGAATCCCCAAATATTGACTTAAGCGTAAGGAAGAATCTTACTAAAGCCTTTGTATGGAGCATTCTGCTTTATGGTTGTGAGACATGGACCATCAGCAAGAGTGAAAGCGGACGGTTGGCGGCCTTTGAGATGTGGTGCTACAGACGCATGCTCAAGATCCATTGGTCGGAGCACGTCGAAAATGAAGAAGTATTAAACAGGGTAGGCGAAAAAAGGCAACTCCTTAAGAGAATCAGCCAACAACGAGCTAACTGGATTGGCCACAACATCAGGCATCCAGGACTACTCATCGCCATCGCAGAGGGTAAGACCGAGGGGACAAATGGCAGAGGCCGTCCAAGAGACGCATACATGGACCAACTGAAGAGAGACATGAACTGTGGCTCATACGTAGGGCTAAAAAGACTGGCTGAGAATAGAGACGAATGGAGAAGAAAAACCAAACTCGTTGCAGACCAATCCAGTGGATTGTAACTCATTATATATAACATTCGTATTCTGTAATATAATTATTATGATATAAGTTTTAAATAATTCTAATAATTTTTGAGTTTGTAACACATCTATATAATTATTATTTATAATATCCATATAATATCTTATTCTCTTTGGTAGTTTGGTCTACGCAACGGGATTTTGACATTTAGCGTGAATTTAATTTGATTGGCTCGTAATTGATTGCAGACAATAATAAATTGTCCCGGACATAGAATAATAAATATAAGTATATGATTCCGAATTCGACTTACGACCGTGATGGGACTGTAAACTAATTTTCTGCCGTTTCTTTAAAGAAATGTTTTGGAATAGAAAATCCAAGATGTCAAAATTATTAGTCACTACCGGAAGTCTCCTCAGCGAAAATTTAAAGAGAGTTTTCATTTTCATGGAACCGGTTGATTTTTCAAGTGTTTAAAGTACTAGACATGGACCAGACAGTAAATATTAGTAGTAGATTGAAGGAGTTGGATAATATTGTGGAGTATGTGAACAATACTGAAAAACATTTTATTGAAACACTTCACTCAATGGACTGGAGTCCAAAAGGGATTGAAAAGGTGGGAATTTTAAAAGGGTGGTTATTTTTATTACTCCGTGTTTACTAATTATTAAACTAAAGTAAGCCATCTATTCCAGGTTAAATTCAAATACCTGGGCATGACCACTAATTTGTAATCATATCAGGGTTATCAATTTATATGATGGAGAGAACTGCCAATGGGGTGTTCATAATATATACTGAGGAGATATTATGTATGTAGTATCTATTAGTGATGTAACGAATGTGTGATTTTGGATATTCGCGAATGCGAATATTTGTTGCCGACATTTGCGAATGCGGAATATTGACTTGCTTAGATTTCTACAATATTGCTCAATCATTAAAATTTCTACCCCCCCCCCCCCCCGTCGCCGAATTTTCAAAATGGTATAGGAATTTAAAATATTTCAAAACTCCTCAGTTTCCTCAAAGAATATTTTCTTGCAGTACCTTTTTCTACAATGTACCGAGTAAGTATCCGGTACTTTTACCGAATATCGGATACTTTATTACCGAAACAATATTCGCAAAACATTCGCATATTTTTTTGCAAATACGAATGCAAATACTTTGAATCATGCGAATATTCGTTACATCACTAGTATCTATATGATATGAAAAATATGAGGGATGGTTCTGTCTGAGTTATGTTGTAAGGTCTAAATGTTTGTTGACCGAAAAGTGCACTGGTGTTTATGTCCATTAGATTCCTGATGACTTACCATAATAATATTTCCTTCACACATAACAATTAATACAGATACAAAAATATGTACGGACTATTTAGTGTGAATGAGAAATTGTGTGAACGTGGAGGAAGCAAAGGAAGTGTGTAAAGATATATCTGTTTCGCATTCCATTCAGAGGGTATCAAAATGGGTTGCTGTTTCACTGTAAAACTCAATCGTAGTACCATTTACCATAAGAATAGTATCCAATCGATAATATTTTACGTAGGAAGAATATATGCTTTTCTAATGGCTGTCCTTTAGTGTGAGAATTATAACTGTGATGTGGATTCAGCAAATATAAGTGTCTTATCATTCAAATTATATTGTATTGCATATTGGCACGAAGAGGACAGTTTGCATGTTTCTTACATGCAGCTGATCTGCTGGCTACCCCACTTGTGGGATATGCCGTGATGGTATAGTAGTAGTAGTAGTAGTAGCATATTAAATTAATTTCATTTTGTAGTTAGAATTTCTTCTTCAGTGTCCAATCAATAAGTTGCATACAGTTCCTGAATCTAAAATAAGACATCACACATCCAAATGTATCCAAATGGGAGAACATACTTCTCAAGACTGTTTATCATCAAGTAAGTGTCACACTCTATTTGTGCTGATTACTATATATTGATTCATGAATGAATTTTCTCACTAATGTTGTGATAAATTTTTTTAAAAGACCATAATTAAATATGTGTATATCTTTCTATTTCTAGATATGTCCAAATGTCTAACAGATATTTTGAGATGTACACATAGCAGAGAGGAACGACTTGCCATGTATGATGATATTATAGCAAAGACACCATCTTCTGATAGTTCTTATATTCCTGTATTGTAAGTTAACATATGATTTTAGCTCACATTTTTTTTATTAAGTTATTTGTTGCAGGATATGATTAATCTTTAATTTTTGTCCACAAACAAAATGAAGTTTTAATTTTATAAAAAGTTTACATAGATTTTTTAAGGTTTTGATTGAAGATTGAATAATACTATGTGTGTACAGTGTGTTAAATTGAATTGTAAATTCTAGGATAGATAATTTGGAAGGTAAGAATACTATTCACAAGACATATTTAGAAGAATTAGCTCTGATGAGAGATTTAAAAAGAAGAAGATCAAAGTACAAAGTCTCAACAAAATCCAAAACTTACACAGAAGTTATTCGAGAAGTTATTAAAAATCAGGTATCACAATTTCTCACTTATTAAAAATTGTGTTTAAGTTGATTGATTAATGTCATTGACATATTTCATATAACTGTATTAATTTTTAGATGGATTTATATTCGGAACACTTAGATGAGAGGAAATATAAAACTGATTCCACCTTACAGTCGCAATCTAAATCACATATGAATGAAAGTATTGGTAATATCGGAAGGAATAAATCAAAGGCATCTATTTTAAATAGAGTCAGAAGAAAAGAAATGTTTAACACAAAAAATATCAAAACAAACCGCACCTCAAAATTATCTACGGAATATTTGTCAAAGAGGGATTATTGAAATTATAAAAGTTATAGAATAAAAGAACTTGAAACTGATGACATAGGTCTAACACACAAGGTCTCAAAAAGTGAAGTGCATTGTTTAGCTGTGAATTAATTTTCTCTTTGGTACGAGAGGATCAAAATTAATAATAAGACATTTATTTTGAGTTCAGTCTTATATATATTTCATTTTGTAGAATATTCATTAACAAATTATTACATTTAACTTTTGTTAATCACAAATACATAACTAAAATCATACAATCAATTAATACTAGATTATTTTTTTTAGTTACTACATTCAAGAAAATAAGTATTAAATGTGTTTGTTAGATTCATTATAAAATTGTAGATGGTTTTTCAATTTATAAAATCTTTCCATATGATATTTGTTACCCTGTCTTGTGTTTACTACTGGAATAATAAATATGATAATTACAATATTTTTTTTGTGGACCATTTCATTATGTTACTTGTATATTTACAAAGATAATTTACTCTTAACCAAGCCTAAGTCGATTCATAAGCGTCGAAACTCTGTGTTGTGCACTTCTTAAGGAAGTTCACATATGTACATATGTGTATCATATACAACATACCTACCTAGTTAATATCTATTCAAATAGGCTGACTATGGATGAGTGCGATCAATTGGAATGATTAATCTGGAGTAGTTCAAAAATATGTTTGATAATTTAACCAATAATATTGATTATTTTGTTGGTAATTTTATCTAAATGTGGAAATAATAATTCTTTAACATGTTTTCGTCATTTGTGTAGTTTGGGATCGAAAGTGAACATGTTTATGTAGAGTTAAATGTCAGGAAAGGTAGAAACTAGAGCTGTTCTCGTGTTGAGTTGTATAAAATTGCATATTCCAAAACAGTTGAATTGTATGAAATTTATGTGAAAAGTAAGTGTGAAGTTAGTATTGAAAAGAATCAAAAAATTATTAACTCTACTGACATTTTACTTTAAGTGGATTTGTCCATTTCGATCCAAAACTATTATATTAAGTAAATAAATATTATTCCTACAATAATATATAACAAAAGTTTATGAGATCCAATTCTTTTAGGTCCGAAATTACAATCAGTAGCTTATCGTGGAGCTTTGGTGAGGAGGCTTAAAAGTTAAGTCGAGCTTACTGCTGACACGAGAATTTCAATGACTACGACTTGACTAAGCCGCAAATATGGTTAAGTTGGTAGCCCTACTAGTTGGTTTATCGTGATTTTGTCTATGCATTAACCTCACATCTGTCATGTTCGCGGTGACGCGTGCCAGTTTTCGTGTTGTTGTTTTGATATCGTGAACGCTTTTGGATTTTTCGTTACCGACGAAACAGGGTCAGTAACGAAAAAATCCAAATAGAAGCGTAAATGAAACAACCTTAGCAACAACAAACAAAAAACGTAATGATGGCGCAAACATATGGCATTAATGTCAGTTTGTTCTTATTGTAACTAGTGGCGCCTCCTGGTGATGAAAAAATAACTGAGTTTAAGTGAGCTTAATGTTGTTAAGGACACCCCCGGGTATTCCTTAACATAAGGAGTAGGTTAAGCCACAAATTCGTATTAAGGAGACATTGTAATTCGCGTAATTTTGGTAAGCGAAGCTTTATGTGTTCCTTAAGGTTAAGGTTTCTGCCCTGTGCTCCCGAGAGGAGCGTTGAGGGCGATGATGATGACGATAAGGTTAAGTAGGATCTTAAGCCTGCATTGTAATTTTGGGCCTTAGAATCTGGTCGTTTCTTAGTGAGTAAAAATAAGATGACAAAATGAGTATTAATAAAACTGGTTTTGATCATTCATCAATGTTGTAAATTGTTTTTTATGGACTAAATATGGATTCAAAATAAATTCAAATACCTTCACAGTAATTATGCTTATATCCGCAGTAGACCAGCAATTTAATAAGGAATTTCTATATTGAAAGTTCTAGACTTATCATCGGGGTGCATGCGACTTCCTAATCCTTTCAATAAAATTTCAAAAATTTGTGTAAAGTTTTAAATACATTTAAGTCCTCAGATTATAACCATGGGGAGAGGAAAAAAGAGACATAACCTTTGATTCACATTCACCAAGATTAGTGGACATGGCTAATGTTGAAAATAAAAAAGAATAAAAGTGATTCAAACTCTTTCTTTTGTGTATATTTACAACAGGAGGAATTATTATATTGTTCGGTCATAGTTTGGATGCAGCTATAGACTCTTTCAAATGTTTTATTTAATTTATGTAGTGAAGGTGTAAACAAAAGAAATATTTCCTCAATAAGCTTTGACTTTTACCATTCCATTAAGAAAGTTGAGCCGCAGTATGTTATGCTTATGTCTAATTTGTATATTGAATAAGGTTCCATTAATGTTTCCTTATTCAATGTTCCATTTATCAAAGATTATTATTATCTATTTGTTCCTCATTTTATCTATATTTAATATGAAATAGTGTGACTGAATATAAGTTCATCAGTCAAAATTTTTTGGTACACTTACTGAATTTTAAACAATAATATTAGGAAACGATTTCTACTTGCTAAATTAATATCGTAATGTAAGATACAGTGGAACCTCTCATAACGAGCAAAAAAAATGTGAAAAAGTTGCTCCCATAACGAGCGATGTATCGCATAACGAGTTACAGAGAAAGGGTAAGTCCCTTTTTCACGACATTCACTTGTGACCTTGTGAGCTGGGACTTCAGCGCCAGTACATTCGTGTTTAGCACTCGCTCATTTAGTGCCTTGGTTTCGCATGTGATCACCCATTCTTCCAAAATTTGTATTGATATTATTAGTAATTTTTTTTATGTGCAAAGTATTATAATCCGTTTAAAATTGTCCCCGAAGAAAAAAAAACAAGAAGACAGCCAGAAGAGAATAAAAATAACTGTTGAAATGAAACATAAAATCACTGAAAAGCGAGAACAAGGTGTGAGCGTGGCATATCTAGGTCAACATCAACAATCTGCACTATTCTCAAAAACAAAGATAAAATTAGGAAGATGGATGCTTCAAAGGGTGTGTCAAGAATATCTACGAAACGGTTACGGTTAGTTTTCTAGTTAAAAATGGTTAATTATTTGTCATAAATTCATATTTTTATTTAGGTACGCTTTTTTTCCTAATCTAAATTGTATTACAAAAGTTGTTACACTCTTTTATAAGTAACTTTATTTGAATAAACATTAATAAAAAAAATCACTAAGTACTCCAAGAATACTTATTTTTTGGCATGGAACGCATTATTGTATTTTACATTGATTTCTATAGAAAAAAATGTTTCGCATAATGAGTAAGAGTCTGGAACGAATTAAACTCGTTATGAGAGGTTCCACTGTATTTATTATTATAACCTGGTATATATCTTATGCAATATTTGTTTATAACTCCTTATCTAATAAATAAATATTATTTTGTGGAGTCTTCGGCAAAGAAAAGGACTTCCACTTTTCGTATAAGAATACTCAGAAATTCTATAAAAGATAAGAGTTCACAAAATGTTACGAATAAGGCATTTAAATCCATCAATTCAGCGATGAGGTATATCACCCATCCTGAATGTTTTTATTTTTTTATTGTGACGGAGAGGACAGCTAGCATTTTTATTACATGCATTTCGTCTTCTGGATATCCCACTTGTGGGATATATCATGATAGTGTAGATAGATTTCCTAAATAAATAAAAATGATAATAAATTACTAGATATACTATGTTTCATTCATTCAATTTTATATTCAATATAGTGATTCTCATGAATTCTAAAATATAACTTAACTGTAGGGACGATGCCATGATTCGAATAACTCGGACAGTGTCACTATGGTTGTTAAGAAAATGCATAAAGACAAGATAATATCGTCGGTTTACAATGACAATCCACTAACTCCACAAAAGTCTATTCAGAGATAATTGAAATATAAAGTTTGATCTTCTATAAAAACTGAACCACAGGGAAATTCTAAGAAATAATTACTACATATAGAAGAACCAACAGTTTTCTAAATGTGAATTATAGAATAATATATTATATTTTAATTTAATAATAATAATTTTTAAGTTTAAAACACCTCAGTCACCATAAAATGGATTTAGTGGTTTTTCTCTGACCAAGATAGTAAGAAAACGGGTACATATTTCAAAGAGTTTACTTGTGTATAAAATAACGAAGGCAGTTATTTCTGAGGCATGTTAAAAAAAATAATGCAAAATAAAATTGGACTATCAGTCATGTCTTTAGACATTAAAAATGAAGATTGTCTTATTAAAAAAATTAAAAAATAATATTATTGTTCTTCACATTTACTCATACTATCGTCAACCGCAGCTTTCGGCATACAATCAATTGCCGAAGAAGAGTTTGGAATAATTATTATACCAGCTATGGTATTCTTTGGGTATAACATTAGTTTTGCAAAGTTCCATGAGATCTTTCTTTTTAGTGGCACTTATTAGTAGAACTCTTGTGTAAATTTTATTAATTTGTTTGGGAGGAGAAGGATCACTATTACCGACAATTGTGTTCTAGCGTATTGCTAAATTTCAATTCTGTTACATCGTATGAGAAACTTTTTTGTTTCACTATCTATTTGATCTAGTAATTTTAAATATGGACATCCAGTCTTAAGTGGTATAAACTGGCTCAAATTTCTTAGCCTTTTCAATGCTGCTGTGCATGAAATCTACGTCCATGTACAAATGTCCACTTTCCAAAAAAATTCTGTTCAATCGTATAAACATGTGGTGATGTTTGCACTATATATCATAACGCAATCTTAAGGGTAAGCTCTTTGAACTTGGACTAGTGGAGAATCCGTGGTGTGTTTGTGGGACGGGTGCACAGAGTGCGGAGCATATCCTCCGGGAGTGCCCCGAGGTAATGGATGTTGGGGCATTTTTGGAATTTGTGGAGACATAGGTTTCTCGGTGGGCTCTCCTGCGTTAGCCGGGTTTACCCCCGACTGAGGTAGGAGTGCTCTAGGATTGATTGTTGCCCATTGCGGCGAGGTCTGTTAGGCTAATTCGTTATTTATTGTGTTTCGTCCTGTCTCCCTCGGTGGAGAGTAGATATGGGTGGGTACAGGAATACCTGTTGGGAGGGAAATGTCTTTACAATACGCTGGTAACGGCGTTTCTCGAGTCTCACCTTATGAAAGCCCAATAACAAGGCTCTGGACACCTTACTTTGGCCTCTGGCTCTAAATTAGGCACTATATTTATTGATAGTTATTATGCTTGATTGTTATTTGTTTGGGTCTTTTGTTGATCATTATAGTTTATCATTAAATATTTATCCATTGTTTATGATTGAATTTCATCCTCCTGAGAGGAGCATCGAAGACATAAATGTAGCATAAAAGATTCCCACGAGGCGGTATTGACCGGCCACCCTCTCAGGCTGCCCATCAGGGCCCGCCCGTGAGGAAAAAAGTTTAGCTTAGAAGAGCGGATAGATAGAAGTCCCCCGACTTCTGAGATATCCGGGTATGGGAGGGAGTCACCAAATGTTATATACCATAAAAGTGCAGCAACATTTTTATTGCGGCTCTGGCCACCACATGTATCAGAAAAAAAATTGTACCTCTGTGACATGGAGTGGTAAAGTGTTAATGTATCGGAGCAAACAAGTTCCTATATCACAGCTGCTTAGTTTCCCATTTAATTCTGTCCAACAAAAAGCAATACGCAGCATTTGGTGGTGCAGACTCATAAATGGTGAGGTTATATAGACATATTTTTCGGCTATAATACATTGGACTTACACCAGATGATGGTATTTGAAGGACAACATTCCACTAAAGGCATTTAGTGGATTTTCTCTGTAGCGAAATTGTAATATTTTTCATAAAGAATCTACTAAAAATCCACTTAAGTACTTTAGTGGTTTTTCTTTGTTGTCAAACAGCACATTTTGGAGTTAGTTATTTCTTGGTATAGACATAGTTCAAAAATGGTAGCTTATAGGAGGAGGTGGATTTTCTCTGTAGATAGAACATGTTTTTTTTTCGATACCTTCATATTTAACTCCATTTCACCCAAAATTGGAGTTAGTGGATTTTCATTGTATACCGACGATATATTGTTAAGTATTCTATTCTTGAATAATATTTAAATATATTAATGTCATATTGAATTTCAAATTCGTAACACAAGTTCTTTGTGGAAAAGAATATGTATTTAACAAAGAAGTTGTTGTACCTCCTATTGGTAGTTTTGTGATTTATCCCAAAACTATTTATTGATATTTGTAAATAAAGAATTCCTTGCTTTACCATTCTTGTGAAATGGCTATTGCCTTTCTCATATACAGGAGGTAAATGCATAATTACAGTCTATGAAAATAAATATTTTCATTAATTTCTTTGATTAAGGAAATTCTCAAATAATTATTATCTATTACTCTTCGGTCTCTTTTTTATTAAATTTTTCTATTATCCATTTTGGTAATCCATATTTAGATTTCTTCTCTGTTTCAGGAGTAATATTGGTACCATAAGGATCTGCCTTATACTTCTCACTCATAAACAAAAGTGGAAACATCCCTATTAGGCAGCCGGTAACAATTCCTAGCACTCGTCCCTGTAGACAAAGTAAAAATATATAACATTAGTTACTATGTTACAACATGCAGCTATAGCTAATGTAGTTACTAATGTAACATATGAACCTTAGTCGGGCTAAGTTATATAAGTATAGCATTAGTGACAATGTTACAACATGCAGCTATAGCTAATGTAGTTACTAATGTAACATATGAACCTTAGTCGGGCTAAGTTATATAAGTATAGCATTAGTGACAATGTTACAACATGCAGCTATAGCTAATGTAGTTACTAATGTAACATATGAACCTTAGTCGGGCTAAGTTATATAAGTATATCATTAGTGACAATGTTACAACATGCAGCTATAGCTAATGTAGTTACTAATGTAACATATGAACCTTAGTCGGGCTAAGTTATATAAGTATATCATTAGTGACAATGTTACAACATGCAGCTATAGCTAATGTAGTTACTAATGTAACATATGAACCTTAGTCGGGCTAAGTTATATAAGTATATCATTAGTGACAATGTTACAACATGCAGCTATAGCTAATGTAGTTACTAATGTAACATATGAACCTTAGTCGGGCTAAGTTATATAAGTAGGTATATCATTAGTGACAATGTTACAACATGCAGCTATAGCTAATGTAGTTACTAATGTAACATATGAACCTTAGTCGGGCTAAGTTATATAAGTATATCATTAGTGACAATGTTACAACATGCAGCTATAGCTAATGTAGTTACTAATGTAACATATGAACCTTAGTCGGGCTAAGTTATATAAGTAGGTATATCATTAGTGACAATGTTACAACATGCAGCTATAGCTAATGTAGTTACTAATGTAACATATGAACCTTAGTCGGGCTAAGTTATATAAGTATATCATTAGTGACAATGTTACAACATGCAGCTATAGCTAATGTAGTTACTAATGTAACATATGAACCTTAGTCGGGCTAAGTTATATAAGTATATCATTAGTGACAATGTTACAACATGCAGCTATAGCTAATGTAGTTACTAATGTAACATATGAACCTTAGTCGGGCTAAGTTATATAAGTAGGTATATCATTAGTGACAATGTTACAACATGCAGCTATAGCTAATGTAGTTACTAATGTAACATATGAACCTTAGTCAGGCTATGTTATATAAGTGACAATGTTACAACATGCAGCTATAGCTAATGTAGTTACTAATGTAACATCAACCATGTAGTTACTTATGTGACATGAACCATGTAGTTACTAATGTAACCTGCAGCTACAACTAATTTAGTTACTAATGTAACATATGAACCTTAGTCGGGCTAAGTTATATAAGTATAGCATTAGTGACAATGTTACAACATGTAGCTATAACTAATGTAACATGAATCTAAGACAGGCTGAGTTATATATAACATTAGTAACAATATATCAACCTGCAGCTTTGGCTTATGTAGTTGCTAATGTAACATGAACCTAAATCAGAGTATTTTGGGTTAGTTGGAATAGATCGCACCTTTGTGATAAACTCGCCCTCTGTATATTGATTGTATCTAACTTGAAAGTTTACCTTTTATTTAATTGTTTGTAATCAATGTATAGAAATGAATAAATAAATATTTTTTTGGTTTCTAAAAAATAAAAAATTTAGCTATTGTCGACAACAAAATCCTTATTTTTGTTATTTTGTTGATTGTAGGTAGATATATTTTTCAAATTGTGAATAAAAAATATATATTTTTCAAATTGTGAATAAAAAATATATATTTTTCAGGTATTTTACACATTAACACTTAGTTACTAATACTTATTTATACATAAATACTAATTTACCATGCACAATAATATTACTTATATGCTCATACAGTATTTCTCCGAAAGAGGGGGTGTGAGAAATCGTGGACATCTGAGAACTACATGGCTTGACCATATGGATCAAATTCTCAACAATGGCTACATGTTGAGTATGAGAAATTGGAATAGGTACACTGGTACATGTATGAGAAATTGCATGAATTTAGAGGAAGAAAAATAAAAGATGGCATCCCGTTTTCCCTGCCTAAGTATAGTAAGATTTTTATTTCCATAATTTAATTATTTCCTTGTCTACTTTCGGAATCCGGAAATTCTTACATTTATTAATTTTTTTACTTTATAAAGTACCTATGTATTGGTAAGGTCAGTGGTCGGCAAAGTGCGGCTCTCACGGCCTAGTCTAGAGTCAAATTAGTTAGAGAACGAAAAATTAAAAAACGTGAAATTAGAAAATAAATTTGAAAAAAATCGTTACAATAAAAAATAATTTCACTTTACATAATTCCTAATTTCCCTCAATTAGCGAAGGTCTAAAATTATAATAAAGGTTTACTAAATTAATAAACAGATTTGGCTCTCAATTTTTTTTTTGATCAGTGTGATGTACATTTTTTGCTCTTTGGCGAATAAGTTTGCCGATCACTGGGTTAGGTAGTTATTTGGCAGAATGTTGGACAAACAAGGTTTAGCGAATGTACACTGAGACATAGAAGTAAGTAAAGAAATGATTGTATTAGTAGGTACAAGTAAATTATACAAATCTAACTTACAAGACCAATTATTTTTTTGTATTTTGGTTGTTGTGACTCAGCTGTAGTCAGTTTTGGCGTAGCAAAACCCATCATTTCAACTAGTTTTTCCACATAATACGCCGAACCTATTCCAGCAACATCACTTAGAGTATTTCCTAAAGCTGCAGCTGCCATTGTTGATAAACAAAATACAGTTCCAAACATATGATCTATATAGTCACCCTAAAACACAGAATTTTGTCATAATTATACATCATTAAAATAAAATATTTGTAGAGAATGTGATTGCAGAATGTACAAATAATGATTGAAATTATTGTAATTTACCGCTACTATCATGATGAAATTGTCAAGAAATCCAAACCCGATGAATGGGATCGCACTGGATAATAAAACTGAAAAATATAGCAGACATAATTTTGTTAGTTTTTTTTTATTAAAAATTTGCTTCTTCAAATAAACTGTTCTTAAATGGTTCTTGGATAGAATATTTTTTTATGTTTGAATTGTCACACTTACCAAAAGGTATTTTGCTTTTCTGTCTTGATCCATGTAGTTTACTGCCTGCTGCTGCAAAAATAGTATTAAGTTTTAAGTTAAGTAGTTTTCTGCTCCTTTTCAAATAAAACAATCTTTTGAAGACAGATAGGTATGTTAAAATAGGACTTGTTTCTATTCTTCTTCATTTTTACTAATATTTTTACATATCAGACTACTATGCCCTTCATCTGCTTTTTAAGTATATGCTACAGTCTGGGGCCCTACAAAAATTGCTTTGCACTAGACCAGAGGTTCCCAAACTTTTTTCCTCATAGACCATTTTAAAAAATTTGCTGGTTCCGGTGGACCCCCTGTATCTCTACCCCCCTCCCCCATCCGCTAAATTTTCGAAATGGTATAGGAATTTGAAATATTTCAAAAACTCATCGGTTTTCTTAAATAATGTTTTCTCACAGTACCTTTTCTACAATGTACCCGGTATTTGTACGGACTATTGTTTATGTCAATATCTAATGCTTTTACCAAATATCCAATACTTTAACTGTGGATTCATGTACCCCCACTTTTTAGTCACGCCATCGTGGACCCCTGTTGAATCTCCCGTGGACTCCTGGGGGTCCACCTGGACCAATTTGGGATTCACTGCACTAGACTCTGCAAAACTTGATCCGTCCAAAGTCATGCAAAACTTAGGACTGCCGCTGCTAGGAGTATCACACAAGTGGTCAATGTGTACTATTATTTATATTTGTGCAATATATCTGTATAATTTTGAGTATCTGTGTTTTTGTGTGAATGTGGAATTGACTGTATGTGTGTGCTAGCAGGACGAGTGATTGATGTGTGCGTGTGTGTTTGTGTTTTTCATATTATTGAATAAAAATTGAAATAATGTAAATTAATTGTGACGCACGGTTTTTGGATGACGACTGAGTGAAATGTTTTACTTTTTTTTCTACCTTGTACATTATATATATATAGTTATTGTCTGTTGTGTGTTTTGAAGGAATAATTAAATAAATAAATAAATATACCTACGGCATAGACTTAATATAACATTAACCGGACGAAAAAGTTATCGAATTATGTAATAAATGTGTGTTTCGAAATCAATTACGACGATACGCGGACAAATATCCTTGATAGTTGATTAACACTAACGTTCTAATCAATAATTTTTATGTATAGACCAGTGGCTCAAGTATAGGGTGGCAGGACTGGTAAAATGCCACGGGCCTCCTAATTGATGGGGTCCCCGGTCTGCTAGCTCAGAAGAAACCTAACATTTATAACAAATTTTGGTAAAAATTATTAAGATTTAAACGCATTCGTAAGAAAAAGGTGGTGATCAATTTTCATCCATTGGTTGTTTCACTTTTTGTCGTGGTACTTGGGTGGCGCGGGCAAGATGCTCGGGGAATTCCCGCATTTTGTCAACCAAGATAATATTTTTTTCGTGGCGCTGGCGGTCTAGCGACGCACGATGTTAAGGGAATCCCGTATTTGTATTTTTAGGTACGGAGGGCTCTACTATGCATTCTTCATTTGATTGCCTTTTGGCCTAATATTGGTAATTCTCACGTTTTGTAATGTTGAGTATGATTGTATATATGTATTTGTGTAAAATTATTGTCGATAAATATTTACTTATTATTTATTTATTTATTGTTATGACAATTGGTCCTTAATTGTATATTTATGACGTGATGATTTTTACTGGGGGCCCCATCCAATGAATTTGCCTCGTGCCTCAGATAATATACTTGTGCCACTGGTATTTATATAGAAATTCAAGGGAAAAATTGGTAATGCGGTCAATCAAATCACGCGACGATATAATTCCACATCAATGCGGTTTAACAAGGGTTGGTTCAAAAAAGTGCTTCACAATCTCCTTCAAGTCCTTCGTCTTGGATGCATTTATAAGTGTCTTATTGTGTATGTCGATCAAATGATGGTCCATAATATTATTATGTAAGTACCTAGATATTATAATTGCACGTTTTTACAAAAGCCACCACAGTTTGTGCATAATATTATTATGTTCATTTTAGGTAAATTTATTTTATTTTATATTATTATTGACGATAACACACAATACAGATATAACAATACATAGACTTAATTTGATAAAAACTTAAATCTAAACATCCTCCTTATAGAGACAAGTCTCGTGTAAAGGAGGGCTATACTATCGATGTGTGGTCGACTAATACGCGCCATTGTATCCCTATATACAGAATATTCCTTTTGTGTTAGGGTGAACAATAACCTTTCGCAATGATTCTCAATGTTCAAGACAAAATTAAGATCATAATATTATTAAGATTGTGTCAAGAGTAGGGTTGCCACCCGTACTTTATTATAAAGTATTGTACGTTATTTCAGGTAATCGTACTTTATACTTTATGAGAAAAACATTTTACATCTTAAATTCGGCGATGAGGTTTGCCACCCATCCTGAATGTCTTAATTTTATATTGGCACGGAGAAGTCAGCTTGCATGTTTTATATGCAGCTGGTCTGCTGGCTACCCCACTTGTGGGATATGCCGTGATGGTATAGTAGTAGTAGTAGTAGTAGTAGAAAAATAAAGTAGGCGAAAATATTTTATTTCGCATGATTTGATTTCTTTGGGATTTTGAAAAGTTTTGTTGCAAATATTTCTTCGTTAAACGAAATTTATCGATTGGTGATTGGTGATTTCTTTGGGAATTTGAAAAGTTTAGTCATAAGTATTTTTTCGTTAAACGAAATTTATCAATTGGTGCTGAATCGATGTCGCCACTCGCCAGCGCCACATCACAGCACTTGTTTTAATCAACTTCTGAACGCAACCTAACCTCAAATGTCAACAATGTCAGTGGCATTGTCACAATTTCTTGTTTGTTTTGTGCAAAGCGATTTGAGTGCATTACGAGCGCTCTCTGGCAAAAAAGTTGTAATAATCAATTTTATACAAATTTAGTGGAAAAACTCTCAAAACTTGTTGACCTTTGCGAACATTTGGATTTGATAAAATGAAAAATCTTATATTTATTACCAATAAAGCTGACTGACGATATTTATTTTTTGTTATATCAAAATACAAATTATTTGTAAAATATAAATATATTTTTTTATTCATCTTATCAAGCATATAAATACTATGGATTTTAGCAAACTTCTTTTAATAAACAAAATATCGAGTTCCTGTGATGATTTTTGGTTTCAAAATATGAGAAATTTTATCAAGAAAAATATTTTTTAAATTGGTCAATATCCATGAAAAAACAACAAAAAAAACAGTTTATTACACTAATATTTTTAATAACTATCTAACTTTTAGTTAACTTAAAAAAATGTATATGAACAATCGTAGAATTCTCGTGCATTGTCTGCCAAACACACCCCCCGATTTCGATTTTTAGAAATATGCTTTTTTATAAATGAATACTATGAAGCTATAATCATTTTTTTTTGTTAAGTAAAAATTAATGTCGGTAATAGGTATATATTTGTTTTCATATTTTATCATATCAAAATGTTTGCAGCGTCAACAAGTTTTGAAAGTTTTTCTGTCAAACTTGTTGAAAATTGAATATTTTACCGTTTTTGATAAAGGGCCTCCTTAAGAATACTATTTTAAGTTTTGTAGATTTATGCTATAGTAAATCGTGAGCAAAATACTCTACATGCACCTAGAAAACCATAGACGTATGTATATCTTTGTAGAAAACGTAATTTCGATAGTGAAGCAGATCAAATAGATAGTGAATGTGTTACACCGAAAAAATGTTAAGAAAAAATTAATTACTTATTTACTTAAATTTAAATATTGACTGTAAAGATGCTGTGCAATTGTTTAGTAGAGATTCTCATTTGATACAAACTGCAAAAAGCAATAAAAAATATGTTTTTAAACATAATAATAAAGAAAAATAAATTGTACTTTATTTTGATACTACGTACTTTTTTTTTCTTACCTATAATGACCAATGTACTTTATCTTCAAAAAAAAAGGTGGCAACCCTAGTCAAGAGTAACCCTGCGGGGCCAGTAGTTCATACGGGGAACTGAAATGCAATCCTACATAATTATAATATACAACTACCTTTTGTCGTTATATTTTTATCTCAAGTACCTATTTATGAGAATTATTTTTTACTATATTATACTATACCCTCACGCCGTGTCCCAAGTGGGGAAGGCAGAGATAACGGAACGCCAAACAGATCTATCTTTACATACTTCTTTCGCTTCCTCCACATTCATACAATTTCTCATACACGCACGTCGGTTCCTCTTACTCAACACACGGCCGTCCTTGAGAATTTGATCCACGTGATCAAGCCACGTAGTTCTCGGACTCCCGCGCTTCCTCACACCCTTTCTTTCACACAAGTTGATTTTTTTGTAATTTTTTTTGAAGCTTTTATTTTTTTTTAACTTTTTTATTATGTTAACCGAAATTTTTACACCTACGGAAGTGTTTATATGACATTTATATTACAACAGGTACGATTCAATCGCAAGATATGTATCACCTGCAGGATAGAGAAAAGAGTATTGAATGTTCCGATTCTTAGGAATCGGCTAAGGCTGAAGTATTTTCATCTAAAATTTTATTTATACCTGAGTACCTCTGTATATCCACTACACATCCTATATACCTGAGGCATATAGGATGTGCAATACTTATGTAAATAGATCTTTATCACCTTGATGTTATATAGTGAAAATGTTTTTTTAGATGTCCTAGAACATATAAGTACTATCTTACTAGTGTAGGTATACATATTATATAGGTTGGCTATGGACATTATTTAAGTGCTCCTAATTGTACCTAGATAATAATTATAATAATAATATAGTGTGCCAACTGGACTGGCGCTCGTGTTCATCTAATGAACATACCTACCTACTTACAATTATTATTTTCTAGAAGTTATCCGAAGCCCTCCGAATTATTTTCTAGAATACGCCATTGATACCCATGATTATTCATTTACATACTATATAGTATTTTGTTAGTATTTATTTTGTAAAAATGGATAAAAAATATAAATACAGTACAATATTTGAGTTTTACCAATACTTTGTTCAAACTAATCTTCGATTACTGTATGCGTCCTGTGAAAGAGATAGATGATGGTGTTGAACTGAACGGAAACCGGGTGAATGCGTTGACGTATGCAGATGATAATGACGAGTTAAAGTGACTTACAAAGGATTGTGTTGGTTGTATAATATATTATAACATGATAGTTGGTATATGAATGGGATGAAAATTAATGTTACGAAAACGAAAGTGCTGGTGTTTGAAAGAGAGATTGATAGAACACCCAGCAAACATTTTAAGTTGAAAACTGGTAATATTCACCTATATTAGGTCATCATAATAGGTCACTTAACCTAAATTGGTTACTTTTAAGTGAAATCGACCTATATGGGGAATTTTAGCACGTGCCACGGCACGTAAATTATTACTTCTTTTTGACGTAATAAAGACTTGATTTCTACCAAATTTCGACCTATTCTTATTTCATTTTACGGCAATGCACCCGCAATCGAGTGAATTATGCCTTGATTTCGCAATAAAATGCATTTCACAAACAATAATCAGGGCGCAATATGCGTCATCACAACGCTTCGTATCAAATACATTTAAACCCTTTTATCATATTCGTCACAAAATCAGCAAACAATCCAAGTCAAAAACAATGTATCAGAAATAGTTACAAGTACATAATACCACAATATACAACGGTGGTCGAAGTGGGACAGAGCTATACAAAGTAGGAATCTACCGTTTCGCTCCCTCCCATGAATCCACTATCCAGCCTACCAGCATAATTATTGTGTTGTTTACAATAACATACTGGGAACGGTTTTTCAAAATATGTTTAACTGAACATTAGAAACATAGTAAAATAATTGTTTCTTTCATTCCATCACACAATGCAATCATTTAAATACTGATACAAAATTGAATGAACTAGGTAGGTATATAATAAATATAAGATTATGTATATTTACTACGATATTTTATGTATCATCTGCACGATCTTATTTTTCTCTTTTTTCCATCAGATGTTCTTATTTATATTTCTTAAGATGATTTATGACAATTCGATTGATAATCGGTGAATTTTGAGATAGAAGGGAGTGAACTGATATGGGAAAATGTCGAGCAGATTTTTCTTATCTCAAAAATAAATTCTTGGTTGGGCAAAAGGGGGCAACCAAAGAACACGTGGTCAGCCGTTTCAGAATCCTCTCCACATTCGCAATCTGGAGAGACAACGACATTAATTCTAGCCAGATGTGAGGCCAATACAGTGTGACTGATCCTCAATCTGCAAAGTAGAGTAATATCAAGTTTCGGCAGTTTGGCATCCAGAAATCACGGTCAAATTTCGACCTAATATTGACTTATATCACAATATTACGTCGATTCGACGTAAAAATGACTTAATTTACGTAAAAATTACTTAATGGTTAAGCATTCAGAATATAGCGGCTAACTTCATGTTATAGTATGACCTGTATGACATTCGTAGATGTCCCATTTTTGATATTGTTTCGTAGTATAATAATGGAGACAAATATATTTATGAGAACAAATTAACACGCGATAATTGGTATTTCGTGCGTGTGTACATCTAAAATATAGTGCGAGGAAATTATTTTCGTAATTTACGATAGTTGTACATCGAATAATATCAATGGGTCTTAAAAATATTGAGAACCATCAAAATGAAAGTGAATTAACAATTAGTGTTTTGACAAGTTTTCCAAATTACATTTTATGTGCAAAATATAATCAGAAAAAGTGATGCTGATCTATAAGAACCATACGATACCTAAAAGGCTATTTAGCGTAAGCGTAACTAGGGTTGCCACCTTTTTTTTCTGCAGATAAAGTACATTGGTCATTTTAGGCAAGAAAAAAAAAGTACGCAGTATCAAAATAAAGTACAATATATTTTTCTTTATTTTTATGTTTAAAAAACATGTTTTTACTGCTTTTTGCTGTTTGTATCAAATAAACATCTCTACTAAACAATTGCACAGCATCTTGACAGTCTATATTTAAATTTAAGTAAATAAGTAATTTTTTTAATATATTTTTTCGGTGTAACACATTCACTATCTTTTTGATCTGTTTCAATATCGAAATTACGTTTCTAGGTGTATGTAGAGCATGGGTGGCCAACCTTTTCAGCAGCCGGGCCAAATTTCAGAAATGAGATTTTCTATCTATCTACAGAGATACAACAATTTACTTCATATACGGAAAATTTTATAATTTTACTTACCTTAAAATTTCTACCCCCCCCCATCGCCAAATTTTCAAAATGGTATAGGGTTTTGATATGTTTCAAAACTCCTCGGTTTTCTTTAAGAATATTTTCTAAAAATACCTCTTTCAAAAAAGTAACGGGTACTTTTACCGACTGTTATTAAAAAAAAAAATTATAGCTTCATAGTATTCGTTTATAAAAAAGCATATTTCAAAGAATCGAAATCCGGGGTGTGTTTGGCAGACAATGCACGAGAATCCTACGATTTTTCAAATACATTTTTTCAACATAACTAAAAGTTAGATAGTTATTAAAAATATTAGTGTAATAAACTGTATTTTTTGTTTTTTTTTTCACGGATCATGTTTAAAAAATATTATTTTGACCAATTTTTGAAACATTTTTTTTGATAAAATTTCTCATATTTTGAAATCAAAAATCACCACAGGAACTCGATATTTTGTTTATTAAAAGAAGTTTGCTAAAATCCATAGTATTTATGTATATGCTTGATAGGATGAATAAAAAAAATAAAATTATGGTTTAAAAATAATTTGTATTTTGATATAACAAAGATTACCTAAATAAATCTCGTCAGTCAGCTATTAAGCTTTATTAAGATAAAGAAACTAATATTGGTAGGTAATAAATATTAGATTTTTTTTTATTAAATCAAAATTCGCAGGAGTCAACAAGTTTTGCGATTTTTTCCAACAAATTTGTATAAAATTGATTATTACAACGTTTTTGCCAGAGACCGCTCGTAATGCACTCAAACCGCTTTGCACAAAACAAACAATAAATTGTGACAATGACACTGACATTGTTGACATTTGTTGATTAAAAGATTTGTTGAAGTTGATTAAAACAAGTGCTTATAATAAGTGATGTGGCGCTGGAGAGCGGCAACGTCGATTCAGCACCAATTGATAAATTTCGAAAAAATACTTACGACTAAACTTTTCAAAATCCCAAAGAAATCAAATCATGCGAAATAAAGTATTTTCGCGTACTTTATTTTTCTCATAAAGTATAAAGTACGATTACCTGAAATAACGTACAATACTTTATAATAAAGTACGGGTGGCAACCCTAAGCGTAACCGACAAAAACCGAACTTTACAGGGGAAGTTTTTTTTTGTTTAAAAAAAATATACAAGTCTTAGATGATTGAAATTTTGTGTCATAGTTAATAAAAATGTGGCAAATCAAAGTGTGATTGACTGCTACATAAAAAAGCATGCTTTCTGGTACTTATGTCGCTTACGACAATTTCGCTGGATATGTTAGTTCACCAGTCCACACGTTTTGTGTCGGTTAAGATAATATTATAGTAGATTTACATACAGCAAATGACCATAAAAGGAGAGTAATGAAATTTAATATGTGAAATATAGTTGTTTTATTAAGATATTTGAGATATAATTAATAATCAATTTAAAAAATTATTTATATTTGCATAAAAAATGATAATTTTCGATAAAATTACAAATCAAACATACAAAACTGTAAAATAATGTAAGACTTAGGTGGTATTTAAAATGCGTACTTACTGGTAAAATGACTAATTAACTAGTAACGTATATACACATTCGAAAGGTATAAATTTACCTTCTTACTTAGGTAAGAAAAAAAAAAACAATACAAACATAGAAATATTAATACTTAAATAATAACACACAAGAAAAAATAGAAAAAAAGTCTTGATAAAAGTGTTAAAAAAATAATAAACATGGTCATTATACGTCATGTCCTCTTCGTCGGTTTCTGGTAACTCATCAGGGTGTGTAGATGAGCTCTTCATACTTAGGTACTCATCATGAAACCTCTCTGGGATAATCATTTTTTCGCACAATTTCTTTAAATCTTGAAATTTTGATTCGTTTACCTTCAAATTCCCGTTGTATATTTTTTGCGGACCAGATTCCATTTGTTGTTCATTTTGTCGAGTCTTCTTTATGCATATTATTGATCTTGATCAGAATTTTCGAAATAGCCGTATTTTAGAAAAATATTTCCTTTTTCAAATACAACAATGCGGAGTTTATTAAATTTTATTTTGTGTTTATTTGGTATGTAAACTGTACAAAATGATTTCCAGTCTAGAAAATGGTCATGTTTCAAAATATGTACTTCATAGTTATCTGGTCTTGTCCTGGAATTTCTTATGAGTGTTGGCCACTCGGAAGGAGCTCAAACAGTTCTGTGCTTAAGAAATGATTCGATCGTCGCATGAATAGAATCAACGGGCATTATCGTGTGGCCAGGTAACAAAAATGTAAGTTTTATTTGTATTATGTTGATGGAGCTTTCGAGAAAATATGAAATCATAGCGAGCATTTTTCTGTTCCTATTCTGTCCCGCACAGCTATCACAATAAAGAAGGACTTTTTTATATTTTCCACACAAATCAACCTCTTTGAGGTACTCAAAAATAATGGAAGATATTTCATTACTTCCTCTTTTCCCGTCAATTTCCCCCCAAAGGTAGCAATGTCCTTTTCTTGTACCGCTTTCATAAATACTTTCATTGTAAAATGAATATTTTCGGCTGTAGTAAGATTAACACTATCTCCGTGGGGTGTGTTTAAAACTTTTTGGAGGTCAAAACTCAGGCAAAGAGCTTCAGGATCTGTTTGTTGAATCTTTTGGTCATTTAGAAAAAGTTCATATGCCTTATTCTTATCTGTCATGTGATTTTTAAACTCTTCAGAGTTGTGTACCTCTAATTGTTTTTCGATGGTAAGATTTTTAATTTTCTCACATAATTGACACTTGTCTTTTTTAGGAAGATGAAATCCTAAATTAAATTTTGTTTTGAAAATATTACGGAAGATTTTTGAATGAACTTTAAGGTGTTCTTTGTCATTCTCGGTTAAATATTTTTCATACATTCCGCATAGGTGTGAAATATTTCTGAATTCTACAGGTAAATATTTTCTTTCAGTTTTATTTCGGCAATAATGAGATTTCACTGCTGGTAGATTTTTAATAAACGTTATAATGGAGTCTATTTTCTGCGGGTCTGTTTTATTTGGTGGAGGTTGACGTCCACGTTGATCTATCCGTGCTATATTATGTACCTTATTTTGTAAGGTATAGCGAAGTAACATTTGTGAAATATTGAGAGTTTTTATGAGAAATTGTTGACACACTTTGTTTCTTTTTGTGCCAAGAAATATTATACTCGTATGTTGTGTGTCGTTTACTGTGTCCAACAACTCTTTTCCTTTTAATAGGTTTTTCTTTCACACATGTCAGAAGCCAGTTTTTCTGTCTTTCAGTATTAGCCATTCCCCAATAAAAGTAGTGAATATGCATTCTATCTTCTTCAGTGAAATTATTGCTGCAATTGTTTCCACATTTTTTTCCCTGACATGGATTTGGTTGCACAGATTTCCCTACGCCTGTACACTTTTCTGCACGCTTAATTTTCTTTTTAGATTTTTTTTTCTCCTTTCGCATCCCCAATTCACCAACAATATCCGAATCCGAATTTCTTCTTTCCGAATTGCCTTCGCTCTCCTCAGAAGATTCATCAGGAATGTTGTCAGGTCTCCAAGAATCTTCAGATAAGGAAAAATCTTCATCATCATCAAAGTTATGTTCTGAGATGGGATCATTTACCGCCACCTCAAAGATTTGGGATTCGCCATCTTCTTCAGACTCTGATGAATAGTCTACAATCCTAATGCGATTAACTGCACCAGGAACTTCTTCCGTCGATTTATTTGCACAAGACATTCCTCTTTTCTATAAAAAACAAAAAAAAAAAATGCTAATTATAACAACACCGTGACATGAAAATTTTATATAATTTTAAAACAAATATAATGTTCACTCGCAGACTTCAATGGTTACTTCCCTAAGGATATTGTACTACACTTATTTATTAAAATATGTTAATAATTAAATATTATATTCCAATAACATTTTTTCAAAAATAAAAAATCCTAAACAGCATAATTAATAGCATAATGCGTACACTATTTCCCTTAATTTGTAGGAAAAATGGATATCTTACCTTTGTTTTATTTAAATCCATTATAAATCGTATTTTATTGCATCAAGAATAATTAGTATGAGCACTCCCCACCACGTCACTTACACAAATGATATCGATATGTGATTGTATACAGGAAGAAGTTCCTGGTGCAGTTAATCGCATTAGGATTGTAGACTATTCATCAGAGTCTGAAGAAGATGGCGAGTCCCAAATCTTTGAGGTGGCGGTAAATGATCCCATCTCAGAACATAACTTTGATGATGATGAAGATTTTTCCTTATCTGAAGATTCTTGGAGACCTGACAACATTCCTGATGAATCTTCTGAGGAGAGCGAAGGCAATTCGGAAAGAAGAAATTCGGATTCGGATATTGTTGGTGAATTGGGGATGCGAAAGGAGAAAAAAAAATCTAAAAAGAAAATTAAGCGTGCAGAAAAGTATACAGGCGTAGGGAAATCTGTGCAACCAAATCCATGTCAGGGAAAAAAATGTGGAAACAATTGCAGCAATAATTTCACTGAAGAAGATAGAATGCATATTCACAACTTTTATTGGGGAATGGCTAATACTGAAAGACAGAAAAACTGGCTTCTGACATGTCGACACCTGAAAGGCCAATTAGTGTAAACGACATTTTTGCCGAAATTGACATTTTTATCGCAAGCGACTCTAAAAAATATTCGCCGCCGATGTATCCGACTACCATAAACAGTAAGGAAAATAATACGAAGTAACACTGAAATGTTATTTTATCGAAAGATTTTGTAACATTTTTATTGACTACCAACTTAGCGTATGCGACTCGTTTGATTTATCGTAAGCGGCATCTAAGTCGGTTACGATAATTTGCAAAATCTAATTTGTTCTAACTTGCAGTATGACTGTTATGACGTATAATATTGTTTTGTTTAATAAATGAGATATGAGATAATAATAATAAGAACACTTTATTGATCAGAAAAAAAAAATCATGAGCAATTGGCGAGCTTATTGCCTGGAGGCAATATCTTCCAGCTAACCAATTATATTTATTATGTTATGATAGCTTCGTAATACATTATGTTATATACCTACTTCCATTACGATAAGTAAATAGTAGTAGTAGTACTTCGTAATACTTAATAATATTACATGTAGGTACAATTAGAGTGTCCCTTATTTGGTCGAAAAAATTTTTTTTTCAGTTTTTGAAACGCATACCCTCTAATTGTGTTTAGCCTACTACTTACCCAAATACAGAATTTAGTTTAGCCTACTACTTACCCAAATACAGAATTAGTAATAGCCTACTACTTACCCAAATACAGAATTTAAGCTTTCTACGTTGATTGGAACCCGTGCCGACAGAGCCTCAAAGTTTTAGAAAAAAGCTGCTTAAAGCGTCTTTTAAATTTAGCTGTAGATCATCATTTAATATCGCTATGTTAGCTAAATATTGATGAAAACACAAATTTATATGAAGCATTTCTTAAAATTATCAAAAAAGTTACAAAATTGATATTATTTAATTTATATAATATATCCTCTAAAAAGTCTCTTTTTTACAGTCTAGGTTCATTTTTCTATGTTCATGCACACAACGTCATAAGAACTGATTCTATTCTTCGTCTGCGGTTATCAAACCATAAAAGCCTTGAATTAGTTTAACAGCTCTTTCAGCTGTGTCATTCACTGCTTTTAAGCTAGATATATTTTTTTAAGTTTCCACAAATGCCACGATACACCTTCTTGAAGGAAATTGCTGTCAAGTTTTAGTTGTGAAACTAAATCTTTGCTCTTGAGGGATACAAAATAACTCAATTATTTTTCCTATGAAAACATTAAGGCTACTTGTAGAATACATAAAAAGAACATGGTATAACATATTAAATAAATTGAGCTCTACTACCTAACATAATTATAGAGAGCCCGGCATCTGTTCCTTGATCCTTCGATTGTTCATATCTCTTACCGAAATCACCAAAGTTTTCTTTTTTGTGAATTTTATACAGTGGTCCCTTTGGTCTGCTCATCAATTTTATCATAAAAATTAAAAGGACGGCTATTTTTTTGACAAATATCACTAAATTTTGACTGAACTTGTTTGAAGTCGCTTTGGAAATCAGCTTGTCAATTCTTTCGTTACCATTCAATGTTTTTAAAAAACACAAGTTTTGATTCGGCGCTTTCAACACCAAACAGCATTCAAGCAAGGAGTTTACATGAACTACCACAATAAACAAACAAACATCTAGTAAAGTTTCCTTGTCCTTAGCGCCCATTTTAGACTGAGACTGCAATAAACATATTTTTGAAGAGTAAATAGCTCTTGTCATCCATCGTGCTTGATGCATTGCGCCAGTAGATCTGATTTTAATTTTATGTGGATCCCAGAGGCTCTCTCAGGTGTATCAAAGCTGTGTAAAGCAGCAGGTGCCAACAAGCTCTCTGAAACCATACGCTTTAATCTCTTTTCCTCTTCTACTAGTTTTTTCAGCCTTGCTTTTTTTCAATTTCAGCCATTTTTTTTGTCAACACCCGCTATGCATCCTGTACGTCTTGGTTCTCTTTTCTTTTACAATAATTTATTTTCTTCTTTGATTTTTAGTCTTTTGAGAGCATCGGCGAATACAATATCGTATAAATTATCCAATTCAAGAGGAAATTCTCCTCACGGTGCCGATGAAAATCCTGAATCTTCTTGCTATTTTTTGGCAGCTCTTTTCAGACCTAATAAAAATTCCCCGACCTCTTAACACGATTATTAACAGCTCTATTACGTATTGTAGCCTTTTCCCAGAATGGAATGCATACGCAAACGACTAGATTTTTGCTTTCACTAACATTCAATATAATATCGCATATGTCGAAAGACAGAACTGCGAGAACTTAACGATTGGACGGTTATTTTGCAGCTGTCATCTATTGATTAACTTCACCAACCAAGAAAATACTTTTTATATTACTTCTTAGATACTGACATCTTTGAAATATAAAAAAATCCGCGTTAATTACCAGAAAAACCGAGCCTGAGTGACAATAACAGTGGGCACTCACCGCCCCTGGGAAGTAACTTGTATGAAGATGTTTCCGTGCAAGTCGGCACGGGTTGCACTGTTCCGAATAAGATAAAAATTGGTTTTTGAGTGTTTTAGGACCAAATGAACAAAATAAGAGCCTATGCGTTGTAAAATAAAAACTTTGAAAAATAAGGGACACCCTAACTGGTACATAGAATAAATCAGGATGGACGCTCCAAATCTGTACCTAATCGTAAGCAGAATCGTAGGCAAAAATTGCCTTTAACAAAAAATCTTATTGCAATCCTCAAATAATATTGATTTAAACGTAAGGAAGAACCTTTCTAAAGCCTTTATCTGTAAAATTCTGCTAGGTATATGGTAGCGAGACGTGGATCATCAGCGAGAGTGAAAGCGGACGGTATGCTGAAGATCCATTGGTCGGAACATGTCGTGGTTAGATGATGGAAGAAATCACTTTATAGTGATAATCTCGCCACTGCACATCGTCCTAGTTTTTAAAATTTTATATTATTTTGTTAACACTGTTATGTAATGATGATGTGCAGATAATAATAATGAGAAAGCGAAAAGAAACCATTTCTTAAAAAAATCAGCCAACAACGAGCAAACTGGGTTGGTCTCAACATCAGCACCCAGGCCTGCCCATCACCATCGCGGAGGGCAAAACCGAAGGCAGAAATGGTAGAGCCCGACCAAGAGACCTATATGGATTAAGTGAAGAAGGAAATGAACTGTGGCACATATGTCCGGAGTCCGCGGTTCGATCCGAGGTGCCGGCAAACTCCTCTTTTACGACACAAGCTTACTGTGAAAGGTGTATAAGGTTTTATTTGGTTTTATAACAAAACCCAGATATATCTTTTTTTTTTTTTTTAAATGTAGAATTAAAGAGACTAGCAGAAAATAGGGAGGATTGGAGAACAAAATCCTAACTCGTTGCAGGTTAATCCAATGGATTGCAACTCACTATACTTACATACATTACGATTTTGTTCAAAATAGCCGATTTCACAGTGACGTCTTCAGTGCAATATTATACCGTAATTTTAGGTTTTGGTTTATATAATCTCCCGATTTGGGCTGTTTTTTTTACTCGGAAATGTAACTATAAGATAAATCTAAAAATCGGGGAAATTATAATTCCTACTATTATAAGTCAGGCACACTTTGTCACATTCGGGACAAGGCTACTGCTCCTCGTTTATGATGGGTCTGCGAGTTGTTCGACTTTGCGTATAATCAAGAGTATACCTACATGGTCTGACAATTAGGAGGGGGGGGGGGTGGAGAAGTAAATGCTCGCTTCCATACTTAAAAAAAACTATTTCCGACTTCCTATAATAGGGTACCTCGCTTCACTGGGCCTTGCCTACGCCCATGGTTATATGAGTAGGGTCACAGGGGGCACAGTAGAACGCGGGCACAATGAAACACCCGCGATAACTCTGTTATTTTCTAATTTCCAATTGTTTCACTTTACAGCATACAGCATAATCAAGCACATAAGCGGCCATATTAATTCAGTTATCAAAGTGAAGTAACATGGGTAGTGTGTAAAATATTTTGTAAAAACGGTTTTTCGGCATCCATTTCTTACAAATGTTCGTTTTATGTTATCCAATTTGTTCAAAATACTGTAGCTATTGGTAAGTGACATTTTAACTGTATATCAAGCAAGTAATTAGTGATGTCTTGTAGAAAAAATGTAACCAAAAACATTAAACTAAAAATTATGATGATTTTTATTTGCATAAAATCGGGTATGGGGCACAGTGGAACGGGTATAGTGGAGCATGAACACACCTAACATCCACAAACGCAGCAGCTTAGGTGCAACACGCCAAGGACGGAAGTCTCACAAGTCCCATAGCACGTAGAGGATAATCAAAGGCTAAAGAAAGAAAGAACACGAGGAAAGGTAGAAAACGAGGAAAATCTTGCATCACCATTGACATGCCTGGAAAAGAGAAATTTGGAAGAAATTGTGAAATAAAAGAAAATAAACGCAAAACGTAAAAACGGCAAGTCAACATTTTGTACTTTACACAACGAATCTTAAAATGTGTAATTTCTATTAGTATATGGAATACTTTTTAAATTTATTATACCCAGACCTGGGGTACAGTGGAACAAAATTCTGATCTCGGAAAACTGACATTAATTATTAAACTAAGGAGATTTTTTATTTTATTTTTTGTTGTAAAATGATAAAGCAAAGACTGCTTAAGGTTTTAGTTCTCACCGCATGATGATTTAATAAAAATTAAACTTTCTAAAAATCAAAAAGCGTTTTTCGTTCCACTGTGCCCCCTGTGACCCTACCTATTTATAACAGATAAACAAATAAATGTACATTCGAACAGACTCAAAATATTTATTAGATTCTCACAGAGATATGTTATAAGATTCTCACCTTTCCGTCGTTTCTCCTTCAGTTCGTCTTCAAAAAGAGAAAAATAGAGTGAATCGATTTCTAATGATGGCATCTCCTCTTGGTTTCTTCCAGCCTGAGCTGCTTTTACTACCTGTGGAGCCTTTGGTATTATATATTTGTTTTTATTCCTCGTTTCCCCTCCTATTAACTTTTCTGTATGTGACGATTTATTACCATCTTTTATATTATGATTATCACAGTCTCCTCCTGGTTGCTTCGAGTAAGAACGTTTAATATTAATAAAAGTAAAACAGCTATTGATTGGAGAAATAGACGGTAAAGTGACTGGATGCAAACCACGATCTAGGAAAGATAAAAAGTTCACTGCGGGTTTTTTTGGGCCAGCATTGATAATAATTCTGGAAGCCCGGCCAACATTTTTAATTAATGGTGATTGTTTTAATAATAACTTAGAACAAGCCATAATGCGAGACTTAGAAAAGTATGACACTCTAATCTTATTAATGACTATCGTAAAAAAATATTAGTATTGATAGTAAATTATTATTTTCCGTACAACAACGAGTTTGTTTCTCGGTTTATTTACATATAATTTTATAACTTATCAGTCTTATCACACATAATTATTATCAATGATCTACGAAAATTGTCTTATATAATTAAAAACGAAGTCAATATAAAGAATCGATTAAAAATAATTATCACTAAAAAAATATTGATTGATTTATCACAGATTTAGACTTTGAAGTTAATTTATGTTACAACCATACAACTATCAGACACGACACATTTTAGTGTTTTTTATTCGTTTGAAGCAATTTTTAAATTATAGTTTATTAACATTTTCGGAAACAATTAATTTTTATCATCACAAGACACGTGAAAAGGAAGTAAACAATGTAACAAACATAGAACATAATTTACAGCGGTTTGAATGACACGACCACACGACACATTGTGTAGGAATGATCCGGTAGGTACATTTATCTGTGTTATTTTCTATAATAATCATAGGATTTTAGGGCCTGGGCTAGGGTAGATGCGCACACACATTTAAAATCAGAAAGTATCACGCATGCATTTACTGCACAGGAAAGCCATGTGTTTGCTTATTACGCGGGGTAGGGGGGTGGGAACATTTCAAAACAATATGGGTATAATCTATAGGACTGTTAGGTACGTACCTACTAGATATTATAAGACTCAAAATTACCATGTAAATTGGGACATATTGTGTTAACTACTAAATTTCAGTAGGTAAATGGGGGGATATGAAACTTGATTTATTTGATATTAAATTACCATAACTCAAGAATAGATCCTTTCTACTTTATCTTACCAACATAGAGTGGAATGTAGAATAAGTTGCTTTGTAATTCTTGAAAACACTTTGTAATGTATATTCGGGTATTTTATAAAAAAAATCGTCGAAAGTAGACTAACATCAGGTTTCGATGGTTTGGCATCTTGAAACCAGGGTTTAGAATCTAGATGGAATATTTGTTTGAATTTATCTATAATGCCACTAATAATAGGGGATCCAGGATACCACTATGTCTAGATTTGTTCCATTTGGCTCCCACAGTAAACTTTTTTATTTATTTATTTATTCTTTTTGCACATCATCATTATATAACAGTGTTAACAAAACAATATAAAATTTAAAATACTAGGACGATGTGCAGTGGCGAGATTATCACTATAAAGTGATTTCTTCCATCTAATCATTTTAATGTCGAGGATGAAATGGTTATTTGATAAAGTGTGATTCTTAGAACGGAGGTGGGATACAATACTGAGTGAGTCAGTGAAAATGACAGCACGTGGAAGAGAATTCCCAACAATGTATTTTAATGCCTCTTTGAGGGCTATAGGCACTCTGCTGTAAATATTGTTGCAGCAGACGAAGATAAATTTCATTTCAAGGTTCTGATTTGGTGCATAAAAGCAAATAAAAGGCAGCACCACACTTACCATCTTCGAATTTGGAACAGTCTGTGTAAAATAATGCATAATTAAATTGAATAATCATTTTTTGTTACCTTTAAGTGAAAAAACATTTACAGTGTTTTTTTTATACTTATACTTATCAGTCTACATGCAATCTACCATGATATTGTAATCAATATAAGTTTGTGATTATTTTATCAATAATTGGCAATTACTTTGGATTTTTGAATCATCAAATAATTAGATAGAAGTCTGACAAATGCAAAGATAAGTAGGTATTACATAATAAACTGTATTCTGTTACATTAGGATTAGAAGATGATATCTCATGGTATAATATAGAGACAGGATGATAAACTTTTTCACTCTCTATGCGTTGCATTTTTTTTTACTATTTTGTGAACTGTTTTGTCCTATAACATTAATCCATCAACCTATCCCATCACAACATCTCTCACAACTGAGTTGGTCAGGGAACTATAACTATAGTTCCCTGAGTCTGTGCAGTTATAGAACTATAACTGCACAGACAAAGAAAATTATACATTATAAAACACAAACAATTGAAAAATAGAGAGAGGTATTTGAAATCATGTCTTATTCAATCTAAATTCACTATTTTTTTTATGTTTTTTTTATTTTCATTGACTGGTTTTACTAATGTATGTTGTGTGTATTTGCTATATCTTTGTTTGAGTGGCTGGGTTGCTGCTCTTTGACTCCCACAGTCTGTTGGTATCCGTGGTATCTCCCTCGTGGTATCTGTGGAGATTAATCGTCATTTTTAAGTCTGTGGTCTCTGTGGATGCTTGGGGGAATTCCTGCGTGAGTAGGGGTTTGAGAGGGATAGCTCAGGACACAACACATATACACCTGTAAAGGGGCACAATATTGTTCATGTTTTCTGTGTTTATCGTATTTTTAATAAATAAATAAAATTAAAATCCATTAAAAAAGAAGACACTTACAAGAACAAAAAACTTGCCTTTACTGTAAGTAGGTAAAAAAATCTCAAAACTTTATATAGAAATACATATTTGCAAACTAAGCAACTAAATCATTTTGATATGCTACTTATTCCCAGTGAGAAAATTATATTTGTATTGCAAATAATATGATATTGTAAAACTCTAAATTTAATCGACCAGCAAAATTAATATTTGACCAGCATAATGATTATTTGTGCAGCAAAATAAATAAATGAGCAGCAAACGGTGAGCTAATTTTAATTAAACTTGTGAAAGCTAAATTTTTAATCTTGTTCAAATAATAAATCTTTGTATGTAGCATCTTTTTATGTGATTTTATATGTAGCATCTAGCAACGATTCTAGCGTTTTTCGACATTTCAGTTAGATATTTCGTTAATATAGCAAAGCGGAAACTGGCATTATTTTCGTAGCCATCATTAATTTGGTAAGAAATCACAAAAACTTCATGTGGATCCGAAGGTAAATCGGTGTGTGAAAAATATTGTTTATCTAATATTTTCTGCCGGTCAAATAATAATTCTGCTGCTCAAATAATAATTCTGCTGCTCAAATAATAATTCTGCTGCTCAAATAACAATTCTGCTGGTCAATTAATTATTTTGTTGTGCGATTATTTATTAAGCTGTTAAAATTTGTTAATTTGCTGATATAACCAAGTTTGTTTGTAAAACAAGTGTTGCGATTATTTTTTATTTATTGCCGATAAAAACATTGTTTGCTGCGCAAATGACTTAAATGCTGATTTTTTCTTGCCGAACGAATGGATTAATAGCCGATCAAATAATTAGTTCCCAAACAATATGTATTGTTATTTTACATTACCTGAATAGGTATTGATTTATTTAAATTTGATATATATTTCAAATGAGTCCTATAAACCTCTAGTGCTCAATTAGATATCTGTAAGGTTCTCTAAATAATTCCAGGAGGTGTGTTAGATGGTCTTGATTTTATTTTGATTAATGTTATCTCTAAGATATACCTACATACAATAGTATGTACATATGTGTGTAGTTAGAGATCCACTACTACTACTACACCATCATGATATATACCACAAGTGGGGTAGTCAGCAGACTAGCTGCATGTAATAATTATGCTAATGTTTTGAGAAACAAGTTCAGTGGCAGAATGACAGCATCAAAAACATTACGAAATCATTCAACAATAATTATTAAAATATACATTCTTATCTATGATACCAAAATACATGCAATATGTTAGTTACTTACGAGGCATCCACTCATCGTTCAAGATGTGGGGCTTGGTCCATCTATGCCTGCCAGCAGACAGCACTTAAGGCTTCACTCATCGACGTCTGCCACCGCAACGGCACTCATGTCAGCCACCCCTCCCATCATCTCAGTTGTTATCAAGTAGAATTGTGCACAAAACATTAGACAAAAAACAATGGTATTTTTCAAGAGTTCCCAAGAAAGGATAAGAGGAAACCAGTTGCCTGATGATAATCTTAGATTTTCCATAGCGAAATTCCACATTTGATTCTTCCTATTGCCAATCTACTCCACATTCACAACATAGGCATATTGCTTACTGTGAGGATGTTTGAGTTTATCACGGGATCAGATTAATGTTTTATTATATTATAATCTATAACAAAATCCTTATTCACATCCTTATTTTCATTAGAAACAATTTAATGCTGCTTAAGAACGCTCTTTAGCGAATACGGTAAAATAATAAGTTTTCAAAAAGTCTAGTAGAAAAACTCTTAAAAATTGTTGACGTTGCAAACATTTTGATTTGATAAAATATGAAAACAACAATTTATTACCAAAATAAGTGTTTCAATTTACAAAAGAAATGTGTATTTGAATAAGATAAGCTTATACTGATGAATACTCATACTTCTGACTTATGCTGCAAGGGAAGGAAGCACTTAAACTCTTTTTCAGGGTTTATATTCTTGTATTCAACATAAATAGGGCAAAATGTGGAAACAAAATTTCAAAAGACAACATACAATATTACATTAAAACTTTATTAAGAAATTACAAAAATTATATACACTAATTATCAAAAATATGTCATTGTTCTTTATCATAATACTTAGATATTAAATGGTACATATTATTTTGTTGATCACCAATACATTTATACAATGTGACGTCATCTGACGTTTGTGAAGATATGGAACGAACATATGTCATTGTTCTTTATCATAATACTTAGATATTAAATGGTACATATTTGTTGATCACCAATACATTTATACAATGTGACATCATCTGACGTTTGCGCTACAACTGTGGAATTTTGTGGTGATTTACCATACAAAATTGTGTGTTAAATAGCAGAAAGTATTACATCATAATGACCCGTAAATTAATAAAAAAAGTTTACATTATGATATCTTCTTTTATTGAAGGAGGAAAAATAATAATGGTATAACGTAAAAATGCCTATAATAATGGTCATTGAAAAAATTGCTTTTTTTATGACAATCTACATGTGCATTACTTGCAGTTAATTCAATGGTCACCCCATTTGTGGGAGTCGAGGTGAGGGTATGGATAAATAGATATTATAATAGAGTTGCTGGAAGACATTGCTTGAAGGAACGCCTTTTGTACAAATTTATTTACATACAATAAAGTTTTTTTTTTTCAAAAAAAAAAATCTGGGTTTTGTTATAAACCCAAATACAACCTTATACCCTTTCACAGTAAGCTAAAAGTTTTTGTCGTGAAAGGGGAGTTTGCCGGCACCTGGGATTGAACCACGGACCCCTTGTTCATGAGGCCGAGACTCTACCTCCAGGCTACCAACAAACTCAAAGTGTTTTTATTATTAACATATAATAATAAATACAAAATAAGAACTATGAAAAAAATATGACAGCTCTCTCAAATGTATGGCATATTCATATATCTTATATAGTTATAGAAAAATAACGACTCTCAAATTCTTCCGCATTGCATCTGAGGATTATGGAATAAAATATCTCCATATATATATATAAAAAAAACAGGTGATATTTGTTGTCTTCGTTCTAACATAATGTTGCAAATTTGAGGGATTTTTAATTTTAGAATTGTAACTTTGAAATAATATATAGCAAATTTTTTGAAAGATATAGATGATCAAAAATATTTTTTACATGGAAATTTTGTTTAAAATATATTTTTTTTAAATTACTTCAATTTGTTTATAAATAAAAATGATATAATAATTTTTCTAAAATTTATTTTCATATAAAATCACTCCTAGCAAAATAGAAGAAGGTCACAAAAAAAACTGAGTATTAAAAATAATACTTGAATGTCTCATTATATCAGGCAATGAAAAGGCAAAGTATAAAAAAACAACTATTTTTCAAATTTATAGTTGTTTTCAAATTGATTCATATAAAATCAAAAACATTTATAAAATATAGGTGGTCGATAGCCGTATAATATCTGTACCTGAGAGCCATTAGGATTCAAGTGCATTTTTGACAAAAATGGTAAATTTACAAAAAAAAAGCTGAAATAACACAACAGTCGTGAGTCTTAAGTACAGAAATGGTTAGAGTCATAAGAATTGAAGGGCGCATCACTATGGTATATACTATATACCAGGGATGTTGCGAATATTCACATCCGCATTCGCAAATGCGGAGCTTCCGCATGTATTTGGACATCTGCATCCGCATCCGCAATAATCGATGCGGATGTTCATGCGGATGCGGATGTAAGACAATTTGCGACAAGAAAGACATGGGGCGGGGCCGGCGAATGGCGCGTGCCGTTTGCACTTGACATTAACCAATGGGAACGAAAATAATGGTGACAAGATCAGACGCGTTTTTGTTTTTGCCGGTTTTATTTTATTTTTGCAAATAACAAAGAAGAAAAAAAATATTTCGCCAAAAAATCCATAATATTATTGTAGCAACAATTTCGCCACATATTTGACAATGGGGCCTACCAACTAAGATAGTTCCTAATTTTTTTATTACATCTTAAACATCCGCATCCGCATTCGCGGATGTGAGCCTTCAAAAATCCGCATCCGCATTCACATCCGAGGATGTGTAAAAATCGACATCCGCAACATCCCTGCTATATACAGCTTATTAATAGTAAAATGTTGAGATTTTTTTCGATTAAAAAATTGAATTATAAAATGGCATTTTAGTACTTAAGACTAAATGTCTGTCAGGTACAGATATTATTTAGGCGTGGATTCAAACTCCAAGGCCAACTTAATCCACGTTCGCACTACAAGCATTGTTTAACATAGTTTCATCTGATGATGGACTTAAATTTATAAATAGAAGTAAAAAAAGAAGCCACTAAAAGCAGCATATAAATACATACAATTTAAAATAACTAAGTACAATAATAAAAACTGAATTGAAATACTTTTCTTGATATATTCAGCCGTAGTACTAAACCGCTCGTTTAGTATTTCCAGTCGCTCATCCAGAATAACTAAGGCTTATTGTTTGCATCTTGATTATAATTCTATTTCACTCGACATTAGTCGCCAACTAAACTTTTTTTCGTTGCACAAATAGTGTCACTGTTAGTCAACCATTTGTTTTTTCAGTCACCTGTTTCAATATTTCCTTTATTAAACTACCTAACATTATGGTATTAATTTATTCAGATGGCACCTTCTTACATATTGCTACTTACATCTAATGAAAATAATTACATATATTTGAGCACTAAATTTGAATAATATATATTTATTTTAAAATATGTCCGCTTCTCTGTGTATTTATTCAGTTATCACAGTTAGAGAGCTTGAAAGTTGTTCATTTGCACATGTAATAATATAATTGTCTACTAACTCTCTTCCTTCATGGTAAAATATTATTACTATAAAATAACTGTTTGAACAAGACCATTCATCATATAAAAAAATATACTTAACTACACTATACCCTCACAGAGTATCCCAAGTGGGGTACGCAGAGAATGGAATGCTATTCGGATCTATCCTTACAAACTGCAGCTATTATACTATTAAATATAATATTATTCTAGTAAATAATGTAGTCGGTAATCTGATGGCATAGTCTCAGACTTCCGAATAGAAGACCTGTGGTTTGAATCCTACTGCATATATCTATCATATTTTCACAATTTAGGCTATTTTTGAGGTGTATTTGAATTCATCATGAACCCAGATTTACTTTCTTTTCTTTTAATGAATCATTAATGTTTTTTTAAGCTGAATAGAAATGTGTCCAGAATCCACATAAAAACTTCTTAGATAACAGACTTGTGGTTGCTTGAAATGGGCTGCCTCCAGATTTGGTTGTTGCTGGGAGTGCAAATTCTTTTAAGAATAGACTTGATAGATTGCTGTACCATCATGGACTTATTCAAGCGTATCAGCTTTGCTGCCTGCGTGATATCCATAATAATTTACACATTCGATATACGATAATAATAATTTATACATTCACAAGATTTATAACTAAAAACAGAGTTCATTCAAGATAAAATACATACACTCAAAAAAATAAGAATCTAATGAAATTATTAAAATATAATTAACAAATTTTCTCTCATAAATTATGTTCAACATAAATACTTTGCACCAGTGATGGATGGATTTATATTGTATGTAAAATATAGTGTATCAAGTTTCAAAAAAGCCAGGATTTAAGTAGCAATGTTTGTTGAAACCTCTGTTTTCTACAGATGATGTTTGAAGTGTATTTTTTTCCAAGGTATTATCACCACAACGTATGTCTTTCAAGTAACCATCAACTAATCTAAACAAATCTTCTAAATGTGAATGGTGAGCGTGTCTCATGAATATTTTCCACAGTGATATTATGTACCAGGATCCATAAACAGTATCACGGTGTGAAGAAAATCCTTAAACAAAATTGAAATAATACTTGTAGTGCATAATAAACTTTATGTAGAGGGAGGATGAATTACTAGAAATTGACACAGATACTTACCAGGGACAGTTGAATGAACTATGAGCATATCAGAATATGTCCTCATAGAAACATTCTTTGCTTTGCCATCGAGTTGGGTGCGTTCATTTAATACAGGCTGTTTGGGTTCAGATATAGTTCCAAAATCTGGTGAATCACCACTACAAAAATCAAATAATGTTTTCATGCAGTAAAATAATTGTTATCAATATGAAAACTTTTTCATATGTCAATATGTATCATTGTTGTAAAAATATTATATTTAATAAAAATATTATACAAATGATTTACCAATCTACCCTCCTGTAGAGGTATTAATAACTGACGATATGAACATAGGTACTTACCGACAAACTTGAAAGATGAATATTTTAGGAATATTCTGTAGCACTGTACAGTTTTTATTATTAAACATATCTATGATATCAATACTGGGTATACTATCTCCGTCACAGCCAAATATGTTTGTGTCATTATTTCTTCGGCCCATACCATGACTGGCAATAACAATGAACACACAATCAGTCCCATCCAAAATATCTGATGAAGCAAACTCTGATAATAATGTCACCATCTCCTGTAAAAAGTTTACATTGTAAAGTTACATTTATGTTATTTTTATTATGTTGAACAGTGACTATGTTGAACAGTGACATAAATAAATCACACAAACTAATATTTCAGTTTGTTTGCGACAGATGGAAAATACAACAGAAATATAAAGAAAGAACAAAAAAACTAGTCAGTGCTATGATGAACGGTGTATTTCAACCCCTGGCAAAAATGCTGGTGCACAATACCATTGTGGTACTGACAATTGTGTATGCAAGCAAAACTTGGACATGGTCCAAGTTGGACAAAAGTGGAATAAATGCTGTGGAGATGCAATCGCTGAGAAGAATGGTTGGTAAAACGTTACGTGATAGTGAGGAATGTGGGTATTACGAGAATAAGCAGATGAGAGAGAAGTGTTGTGGATAGAATGCGTGTGAATATTATTTTAAAATTTGTTTATTTTTTCTTTTGTTATGTATTGATGGTATTTTATATAAGTAAATTTGTTTTAACTAGGTATATCTCAATGTGTCATGGTTAGATGGAAGAAATCACTTGATAGTGATAATCTCGCCACTGCATATCGTCCTAGTATTTTAAATTTTATATTGTTTTGTTAACACTGTTACATAATGATGATGTGCAAAAAGAATAAATAAATAAATAAGTTGTTATGATTTGAACTAGTAGAGTATGAAGAAAAGATGACAAAGAGAGTATATCATGAATGTGGAAGAAGTACGTAAAGATAGGCTAATATGGTGTTCCTAGATAGGTCATAGGTTCACAGGTTCCTAGCATGAGGTATAGATAGATAGGTCATATGAATGGAACGTCCTAAGAGATACAAGTAGAAACTATACTGTGACATGATTTATAAAGAAATCAACATGAGTTTATTGAAGGTTTAAATATTTGCCCCAGTAAATTACCTAGAAGCAAAGTTGTCATCTTACCCATTTACTTTTATTATTGTGGATGATTATTTTATGGAAACCTATTTGAGTGAAAAGTTTTTTTAGATTTTCTTGATCTCTTTGAGCGCCATCTCTATGTTTCTCAATGTTATCTTTAAAGGCGATGTTGTTAATCATAAATAATATGCCTCTTTTTCTGGACTTCATACTATAGCAAAGTATTTCTGGATTTGAACTCTGACCAATGCGTGTTGATTTCACAACATTAATGTTTTCAAAATCATCATCAAGCAGTGGATCTATACATGCTGAGGACATAGGTTCTTCATTACTTATGGAGGGACTTGACACAGATGCAAGCTCTGAAACAAATTGTTCACAAACATACAACACATTTAATATCAAGATAAAATGAAAACATGCTTATTAATTTTTAAAAATACATACTTAACAATAAATTGTATATTTTTCTTTTTTGAAAGATTTTTTTTTGTGTTAGTTGCAGCGTTCCTCTTTTGTTTTTGTTCTTATGATAATTGGATGTATGTTTAAATATAATAGATTTAGGTATGTGGTTGATGTATATATTTTGAATAAATTATTTGATGGGGGGGGGGGAAGGTAGAAATTTAGAGAGAAAGGGAAATATCAAATTCAGAAATTTGAGACCAAAAAAAGTTCCTACTTTTGAAAAGTTGGCTAATAACATCAAATTCAGGATTCTGAGAAAATAGTATTTAACAGAACCAAGAGAATGTTCAAGATTTCAAGTTCCTATACCATTTTGAAAAATAATTTAGATCGGGGTTGGCAACCTTTTTTGGCTGTGGGTCAAAATCAACCAACATGCGAGTATTAAAAAGATGATTGGGTCAGTGGTATTTCTATTATAAAACAGTCTTTTAGTGAATAATTTTTTTAGTATCTATGTATTTTCAATTTTTATTATTCTCAATATGTTCACTTCATGCTTGTTATATATTTTATAATTTATTTTTATATATTAAACTTTATTTCCATAACAAATGGGTCACTTGTTACCTCGCGGGTTGTAGGTTGCCAACCCCTAATTTAGACTGCAAGGGAAATCATCAAATTGTGGAAAATTGAGACTTATAAATAAAGGTCTTCACTTTCACTTGTCCTTTGTAAAGGGAGCCGGATAATTCAGTGACGGATAATTCACTGACACACATTTCACCGAGAAGATAATTCGCCCACAAATACAAAACAATATACTAGTGTACTCAGATGTTGTTTTTATTAGGTAATAAAATAGACAATATTTATACAGGGCATCATATTTTCTATTGATTATTTCTTCTAGTTTATACAAAGTGTTGGGCAGAATGTTAATCAAATGTTATATAGATCAAAAGGTATATAAAGGGAACAATTTAGCACATTTTGAGGGTACTCATAAATTTATACAGTGTCACATTTTTTATAATTTTCGTATACCTACAGGGTATTTAGCAGAATGTTAGCCCAATCCCAGAAAATATGACATCCAGTAAAATTTTAAGTAACTGCAAAATATTCCAAACATCTTGTATACAGAGTGTCACATTTTTTGTCATTGTCACACGACATACAGGGTGTTTGGCAAAACACTAGCTTAGTCCTAAAAAATTGACACCTTACACAAATTTTGAGTACCCTCAAAATATTCCAAACACCATGTATACACCAGAAGGAACAGTCCTAAGAAATGTGATCATCATAATCATCATCGCCCTCAACACTCCTCTTGGGAGCACAGGGCAGAAACCAGCCTCCTCCATTCAGAATGTCTCTGCGCCAATTGCATCACCTCTTTCCAAGACATTCCTTGCGCTCTGATGTCGTTGTCATAGGAACGGAAGAAATGTGATACCCTGTATTTTCTTATTTATTTGATTTCCCATAAAATATTCTATGTTGTCCCCTCTATGTACCATGTATTAGATTTAATTTTGAGTATCCCCAAAATATCCAAATCATTTCCATGTCAAAATATTCTAAACACCCTGTATATACTAGATGTAAAAGTCCAAAAAAAAATGTGACTCCCTGTATAAAATTATGAGTACCCTCAAAATGTGCTAAATTGTTCCCTTTATATACCTTTTGATCTATATAACATTTGATAAACATTCTGCCCAACACTCTGTATAAACTAGAAGAAATTATATAAAGAATATGTGATACCCTGTATAAATATTGGGCATTTTAAAACCTAAAAACAATGTCTGAGTACACTACCAATGAATTGTTTTATATTTGTCGGCGAATCATCCTCTCGGTAAATTGTCCTATCGGTAAATTATCCATCGGCGAATTGTTGATAAATTTTCCTAGACCCCTTTGTAAACTATCAATGTCTTCTCCTCAGTAAGCCGCAGTAAAATTATCAAAGGTTGATCTATCAGAAACAAACCTGTGAATTTGATGCCAGCATTTTGACGTTTTTTTGATTCGCTTATACTTATGAACGTTGTATTCAAGCTATGTTCTGGAGAAAGCAATTTCACTAAATTCCAAAATCCAGTTTCTTGCAGAGATATAATCAACTCATTGAATGCGTTTGGACCACGACGTTGTATTTCTAGATACAACTGAAGTTTACGTTCCCTTTCACTCTGAGATGTATCCTGAAACATAAGATCATGTGTCATTCTTCTTTAACACAAACAGAAAATTGGAAATTTGGACTTCACTATCTAAGATTTTTATAAAAATGTGTGTACTTAGACATAGTTAATATTAGTTGTTGTAGGCTTTTGCGGTCTTCATTTATAGATGTTGATGTTCTTCTGGGTTTACCGCGTCTCATTGATCTCCCTCCTTTGTCTTGACATTTCTACTCTACCGATGGAGTCAAAACGAAGGAGTGAGATCAACGAGACGCGGTAAACCTGGAGGTAAATCAACATCTATTTGCGTAATATGATTTTTCCACAATTTTTGGGAGACTACCTGGTTTTAATTAACTGTTGTAATTTCATTATTTATCAAGCAAATTGCCTGAAACTTCTTATTTCTTTTCATTACTCAACATAGAATCAGGTAACAGTGTAAAAGAGTGAATAAATTATTTTCATCTTGGTTATAATTAGCCTGAACCTAGAAAAAATATTTATTCCGAAAATGTGACATGCACTTAGTAAATTCTTTAAAGCTAAAATCTCTGTCAATATAAATATAATACTGGGGGTTAATATACTTTTGAAAAGAGGACCTTTTGAAAAAGGGGGTTAATAACCTATCTAATGGTGAAATAAAATTAGTGGGGTTTTGAGTCATAAGAATTTTGTTATCATTTTAATCGAGAAAAAAAACGAAAAATAATAATTTTGATTAGTTTTACTAATAGTTGCTAAGTCATGAAAATCGATGTAGAGTTATGAACATATCTAAACGTCGATTGTTTTGACTATTTTATGTAGATATGTAGTACTTCATCTGGAGAACAAGAATTCTGTGGAATTATGTGGATTTTGTAAGCACAAAAATATTTATTTGTATTTTTCATACATTTTTGACGAATCATAAGTAGGTATACATTAATTATTACACTTGACTGATTGCAGGTTAGATTGGATTAGCTATTGTTAATTTATGCTACAGAATTGTTTACAAAAAATGCAAATAATAAATTTTGTGCTCATGAAATCGACCAAATTTAGTAGGATTATCATTTCTCAGGTGAAAAACTATATAAATAGGTACATAAATGTAGGTAGAAAAATCATGAATTAAATTTTATGATGCGCTCATGTAACCATTTATCGGAAAATATTACTTACTGAAAGTGGCTCAATCATTTTAGCTGGAAAAACTTCTTTTTCATTCAAAGCAGGTAAAAGTATATCCAATTTAGTTTCTTCTACTAAGGCTGTAATATTTTTGGTAATAATGTCTCGGTGTTTCTGCTCCATTTTGTTGAAAGAAGACCAATTGAAGATATACAATAATTAAAAGTGAACTATAGTTGAATTTTGGAAAATTGAAAAGTTGCTAATATTATGTTAACTCTCCAGGTTATGCTGTTCATAACAAACAGCCAATTCTTAGTAAAACATCTACCGAATTATGCGCAAACTGTTGAAAATATATGAGGTGAAGGTTTTACTCCATTTCACTGCGTACAGTAGGGCAGAGACTTGGTTCATGCCTTTGCATACAGAACGAGGCTCGGCCCGTCACGGCCGGGCCGAGCCTCGTTCCGTATGCAAAGGCATGAGCCAAGTCTCTGCCCGACTGTACGCAGTGAAATGGAGTAAAACCTTCACCTCATACTATCTCCTGCGTAAAATCAAATGATCTTTCATTCATGAGGTGCATGTTGTACATGCATTTCGGATGAAAATTAAATCATACAGTCTTTCATATATATATATATATATTTATTTGCATTAATATTACACTTCGCCCCGATACACACACGTAAGCTTCTGCCCGTATATTAATAATATTAACAATATATCGTATAAAATCTGCGTAACGTAATTATAAAACTTTATTACTAATCCAGTCAGTGACACTGACACATAGATTTTTATTTTGGCAAAGGCTATTCGGGAACTCATTGAGTTGGTAGGCCCCAATGTCAGATATCTGTCAAATATATCTTCTTCTTATTTTGTTTGGCTTTTCACCCATTTAGAGTGTTTTCGCCAGGAAACAGTATGAACTCTTCACATAGAGTAACCCAAAACTCCATTTGCTTAGACCTACTTACGCAAATATATATTATCTAGAGAAACCAGTTAATCATAGTTTAATCTCATTCAGCTCCAAAAACCTAGTGAGCAGCTTGAATATAGGTCTGCAATTCAGGGCCAGAAGATATGGGACGCTTACAGGTAGCTGAACCCCCAACCCACGGAGGTCCTTGAGAAAGTCTGGATATCGGTCATTGATTGGACACTGCAAAAAAACATGATCTAGGTCTTCCTCCGCCCATTCACAGTCGCATAATGGGCTTTCCACCACATTGATTTTAAATAGGTGTGCTCTCAAACAGACATGTCCAATACGCATACGGCAAATGGACGAGGTCTCAAATTTGTTCAGTTTAATACTGGAGAACCAAGGCTTTTTGAATATTTGGGGCTGGATTGCAGCATAAAATCTGCCTTTAGACCTAGAAGAGGTCTCCCACAGCAGCTGCCATTCCTGATACAATCCCTCCTGAGCAAGTGGCAACAAATCGTTAACCGGGATGGTCGAATGGACTTTGCTTCCCGACTCCAAGGCCATCTTTGCAAACCTATCTGCTAATTCGTTTCCAGGTATGCCACTATGGCTCGGAATCCAAGCCATTGTGACATCAACTCCTCTATCCCTACACCTGACCAAACGTTCCCTAATTTGTAGGCATATGGTGTCATCAGGGTGATTAAATGGTGAGGACTTGAGACTCTCCAGGGCGCTCTGACTATCACTCAGAATTAAGATCCTCGAGGAAGGAGCATGGGTCTCCAATATAAAACCAAGCGCCTCTAATATAGCGATACATTCGGCTGTGAAGACTGATACTTCTCTCGGCAACTGGAATAGTCTGAATATCTTTTCAGAATCTGAGTAAAAAGCCGCACCAACGTGCGGGTAATCAGGATGTTTAGAACCGTCAGTGAAAATCAAGTGATAACCCCTCCAGCGACTCTCAATTGCCGAACAAAACTCCATCGGGGCAAAAGGGCCATTCTCAACTCCCAAAGACAAGAGAATATTCGGTCGCAGTGAAAGGACCTGATGGTCGGCCAAATATATGGGTAACTTATTGTGGCTGGGAGTCCTTGCGACCAAAGAGTGGTACGAGCGGGCACTCACGACAAGGTGTGGGGGGTGTTTATTCCTCCAGAAGACCGAAGACTCACACAGCGCATCCAACTTTTGTAATTTTGGAATGAGTGGATGATTGTGAGTCCTCCAGCGACCCAGGTAGAATTTATCTGCGAGAAGCTTTCTACGTAGAGGCAAGGGTGGCTCCCCCGCCTCCACTTGCAGAGCATTTACAGGGGAGGACCTCATCGCACCCAAAATAATTCTAAGTCCCTGTGACTGTACACGCTCCAGCTTCAGAAGATTATTTTTGGAGGTCGGTTCGATAAGAAAGCTAGCTAAGTCTAACTGACTTCTAACATAAGCATTATAAAAAAGCCTTTGGACCGAAGGGTGGCACCCCCACCAAACGCGTGACACAGCTCTCATAGCGTTGAGACCAATCAAGCTTCTACTGCAAATGTGATCAACATACAAATTCCAAGAGAGTTTAGCGTCCAATATTACCCCCAGTACTCTGACAGAATTCTTTGTAGGGATGGAATTTCCACCACATCGGATATCGATTCTAGGGACCACCTTTTTTTTGAGAATATGACAACCTCACACTTATGGACGGAGATTTCCAATCCATTATTATCAAACCAAGTAGAGAGACGGTCCATATTAGAATTAAGGACCCCCTCCGAATCCAAAACATCCCTACATTCCATATATATGAAGAAATCGTCAGCATACTGCAATACCCTGCAAGGATCCCCAACAGCACGGTCTAGATCATAGGTGTAAAGATTGTATAGGATAGGGCTGATAACAGACCCCTGTGGAAGACCCGCATGTACCTGACGTGATTCAGTCTCTACAAGAATGTTCCTATCGAGCAGAAGGTTGGTAATAAAGCTACAAAACCTAAGCGGAACCCCCGTTTCGAGCAGCTTTCTCTCCAAAATATCAATTCTACTACTACTACTACTACTACTACTATACCATCACGGCATATCCCACAAGTGGGGTAGCCAGCAGATTAGCTGCATGTAAGAAACATGCAAACTGTCCTCTTCGTGCCAATATAAAATCAAGACATTCAGGATGGGTGGCAAACCTCATCGCTGAATTTAAGATGTAAAATGTCTTAATTTTTTCGAACACCTGCCTTTTACAGGACACTCGAAAACTTACGCAGAAGAGTGGGAGACCAATTCTTTACCGGGTGCTCCCCTCCATTCTAACGTTGTCATATGCCGACTTGACATCCATGAAGACCGCAACCAGAGAGTTTCTCGCAGAGAATGCAATGTTAACATCGGTAACAAATATCGACAATACGTCCAATGTACCCCTCTTCTTCCGGAACCCAAACTGTGACCCCGAGAGGATGTCATTGTGCTCCAGGAACCACTCCAGTCGCCTCTTAATAAGGTGTTCTGCCACCTTAATTATAGAGGTAGAAACTGCGATCGGCCTGTAAGAAGAAGCACAATTAACCACACAATTTTTTTTTAATATAGGTACTACAATTTGGGACTTCCAATTTGGGGGAATTTCTCCTCCTTCAAATGCTACATTAATTATGGATAATAAGTATTCCTTCGATTCCGTATCACTTTTCCCCAAAAAACTATATGGGATATTGTCTACCCCAGGCGTCTTATCCTGGACTGAGGCCAGGACCCACTCTAGTTCGTCCATATTGAATGGCATGTCCATCCAACTCCGTGCGCTGAACGTGTATCTAAAGGGAATCTCGTTTATGTTGGGTGCAGAAGGAGGCGCCAGTTTGTTTACAAATTCGAGTTTCCATTCCCCTGGTACAGTTTTTCTGCGGCCGGAGTACTTAGGATTGTGGAATTGTTTAATAGTCCTCCAGACAATGGATGGAGGTACGTCTGGGGACAGGGATGAACAGAATTTCTTCCAGCCAGCCCGTTTCTTGTTTTTTAAGGTACGCCTGGCGATAGCCGCGGAGTTTTGATATATTAGATAATTCTCCATACTCATGTTATTAATGTATGCTTTGCAGGATGCCTTTCGTTTGTTTACCACCTCTTGGCAATCTTTGTCCCACCAAGGGGGCATAGCCAATAGCTTCTTGGATTTTCCGGGTCTAACAATAGGCACGCACCTTTTTCCCGCCTCAACCATGGCCTCCGAAAACTCGGTGTTACATAGGGCTAGGTTACCCTGAGAAGGAGTAGGAAGCGACCCAACACGCCGCTCCAGATCGTCGGAGAACCTCCTCCAATCAGCAGCAGTTGTGTTAAAACGGATACGCTTGTGTCGATCTATTGGGTTACGGGTTGACCTTTGGTCCTCTGTATAGGATTCAAGGTGGCCAGATATGTGAATGGGGAGGTGGTCACTACCACATGAAAAGTCCATGACTTGCCAGTCGAATCCTGCGGCTATATCCGCGGAGGCGAGGCTGAGATCCACTGAGCTCTGTCTGTGATTGGGCGTGTCGACCCTTGTAGGGGAGCCATCGTTCAGAACACACACATTAAACTCCTCCAGGATTTCGGCTAGGTCCCTACCTCTGCGATCATTGCTTTCGGAGCCCCAGAGGGTATGGTGTGCATTAAAATCTCCCAACACCAAGAAGGGAGGAGTCAGTGCTGAAAACAAGGATCTGAATGTAGAGTAACCTACTCTGCTGTTGGGCGGGATGTATATGGAGAGGATTGAGATTTTACCAATCATAACACCAATCACGTTCAGCTCCTCACATGCATCCAGCGATAAAGGAACAGATGGCAGCGACGAGTTGACCAGCAGGGCCACTCCGCCTTTACCATCCGGCCTGTCCTCCCGGAAACATGAATACCCCCCCACTCCAAAGTGGAATTCAGGGACCATCCACGTCTCCGAGAGGGCCACTATGCATGTACGGAACTTATTGATTAGGTATAAGACGTCCGTTTTTTTGGACAAAAGACTACGACAGTTCCACTGCAGGATTGAGCGCAGTGGATACATCCTGAATTGATTCTATTAGAAGTGATATAGCTGTGGCGACGTTGGACGGTATATTTGGGAGCAGGGACAAGATAGACACTAAGAGGGTTGATATATTTGTTACAATTGGGTCAACAGGGCCGGCCAGGGCTCGTGACTCCGTTGAGGCCTCGTCCCTTTTAAGGGCACAGCCATTTTGAGGTTGGGTAGCTTGGCCATTAGGATATGACAGAAGAGAGTTAATCTCTGTCCTATCCCAAGATGTTGTGGGTCTAGGTTTGTGGGCTTTGGGGACTATAGGACGCGATACTCTAATTGATTGAGTCGGTTGGCTGATAGAAGGGTGAGATGAGGATGTTGCTTCTGCAAACGATTTGTGTGCCACGAGAGGTGTCTTTTTTGTGGCCTCAAAATAAGAAATATTGTCTCTAGCCATGGTCCATTTAATTTCTTTTTCACGACTCAGGATTGGGCAGGATGGACTCGTTGCGATGTGAGGGCCTGAGCAATTAACGCAAGCGAATGGCTCCACTGCTTCGCATTGCGAGCCCATGTGGTCTTTTCCACATTTATAGCATCTGGGCAGGGAACGACAATCCTTCATTAGGTGACCAAATCTGCAGCATTTGTGGCATAGAGTGGTAGGATATGTGTAAAGTTCGGTGACCAGGGAATTATGGAAAAGGTATATATTTTTAGGTAGAATTTGTCCCTCAAACGAGAGGACAACGGTTTGAGATGGTACCCATGTCACAAGGCCCTGATTGACCACCTTTCTATTAAGCCTTCTGGCTTTGACAATTTTTCCACACCCATCCGGAATTTCGGCAAACTTAATAATTTCCTCCTCTGTTACGTCAACTTCGATGCCTCTAACGAGTCCCATCTTGATCGTTTTAAAAGTGGGAATATAGGCTTTTATGTTGGACTGAGAGACAAAATTACTTTCTAGAAACGCATTTGCTGCATTTCCAGAGGAGAATGTGAGCTGAATTCTGTTCCTACCTAACTTCATTACTCCGCCCATGACTAAATTTTGTATTTTGTGATTGCTCATCTTCTTTCCAAAATTAATTGGGTGTAATGGAGTGTTATCAATGTTTGATACGAGAACAATGAATGGAGCCAACGAATGCTCCGTATACCGGGCTGCTGGGACTCCATTGACGGGTGGGGTTACTTTGGGAGGAGGGGGCATCTCGATTATGGTTGCAGATGGAGGAGGTATTGTATGGGGGGAGGGAGAAGATATTTTATCTTCATCATCGCTAGATGTATGAGTCTCCTTCTTCCTCTTTGACCTGCGAGATACTTTGGATTTTACCGTCACAAACTGTGACGGTGAGGTGGGCATGTCCACATCTGGGACTGAAATCAATGATCCGTCCGTCTCCGAGCCATCCGGTGGCCACGGGTCTGGAGACACTCCCTCCGACATTGCGTTATTGCGTACGAATTCGAGGCCACCTAGTGTCCGCTGTCACTTAAGCAATCGAATATGTCAAACTTACTAATATTACAAGAATGCGCACTTATTGACTAAATTCAAGCTAATATTTAAGCACTATCAACTTTTAATATGATTATATCACACCGCTATCCGCTGTCATTCCATCTGTCAAATATAGTTTTGTATGGAGGAAAATTGTTGCTACAATAATATTATTTGGATTTTTTGGCGAAATATTTTTATATTTACAAAAATAAAATGAAATCGGCAAAAATAAAATCTAATTCGAATACAAATTTCCTAAAGCTTATATTCGAGGTAGGTTTTATTTTAGCCGGTTTTATTTTATTTTTGCCAGCAAAAATAAAATAAAACCGGCAAAAATGAAATCTAATTCGAATATAAACTTTAAGAAAATCGTATTCGAGTTAGATTTTATTTTTGCTGGTTTTATTTTATTTTTGCCGGCAAAAATAAAATAAAACCAGCAAAAATAAAATCTAGCTCGAATGAAAAGTTTGCCGGTGTCGAAAAACTTGGTGTGTCCAAAAATAATTTAACGTGGTGATCAAAAAGTAATTCTACATATGGCAACAATTTCGTGAATATTACTTTTGCTATGAAATCTCACATTTGACAACAGTGGGGCCTACCATCTCATATAGGGATAGCCTAGTATTCACAGCAATTTTAAAATTTTCGACGCCGGGACCCTCTACAGACGGACGCCCGAAGCTTTTTCGTTTGTAACGGTGACGCATTATTCGTTTTGTTTATTCATGATTAATTGTTCATTGTCTTGTACATTATTTTGAGAGATAACACAAATTTATAAATCTGATAGAAAGGTTAAGAAGTGTATGATCGACAAAAAATTAATGAAATACTGCATTATAAGGCTTTTAAATTTAGAGGAAAGAAAAATAAAATATTACTTAGGGGAACACAGGATAATAAATTATAAACATAATATTACTGCTATCTTCTGACTGCTATACCCCTACAGCACGTCGAACAAGTAATAAGCATACAGATTGTCCTCTTCGTGCCAATAAAAAATAAGTCATTCAGGATTCTTTCGTTTTTCCTTGGAGCACTTGGCAAAGAAGTGGTCTTCAACTCTTCCGTAAGTTTTCAGGTGTTCGAAAAAATAAAGACACATGAAATTTTGAATTCCAAGTATCTTAATTTTTTGTTGGCACAGAAAGGATGGCTTGCATGTTTATTATATGAGGCTGGTATACTGGCTACCCACTTGTGGGATATACTGTGATAGTGTGAAATAGTACATTCAGAATAGGTGCAAATTGTAGTATATTACGTGAAGTTTTGAGACCATTTGCCTACTCCACGACACTCGATGGAAAATAGTGGGAGACCAAATATTTATTTCTATTTACTATTTACTGTACATTGATTACAAGAAAATTCGTATTTTATTTTTCCTTCTTTATAAATTTGCGTTATCTCTCGAAATGTATAAGGCAATGAAAAAATCATGAATAAACAAAACGAATAATGCGCCACCTTTCCAAACGAAAAAGCTTCGGGCGTCCGTCTGTAGAGGGTCCTGGCGTCGAAAGTTTTAAAAATGCTGTGAATACTAGGCTATCCTCTCATATAGTGCCGCTATTCGTACGAGAAGTTAGATCACCGAAATGCATTACTAATACTACTAAAGATAATGACAAGTAGAAGCAATGACTAGCGCCATATCCGCCGCGTGGCGCGCCTGTGTAACAAACGTCATTCTCGCTAAGTTTGGAACTTTGGCGCCGCTTGTGAGTGTTTTATTGCTTCGTTTGCTTAATAATTTTGTCAATAAACTATTTATAATAAGATATTTTTACTTTTTATGTTTGTAAATGCCTTCTGACCTATGTGATTTTAATAAATAATGATTTTGTAAAACATATTGAAGTTTATTGTCTATCAGATCCCAAGTAGGCAGAGGATACATGCCCTCTATTTCTCTTGCTTCTGACATAACCATCTTTCAGGATTTGGTCAGTGGGATCTCATCAAGTCGCCCAAGTATGGCCACGTCACTTTATCTTTCAGCCATGTAGATTTAGACAAAATTGGAATTGCTGAGAAAATCTGTACATTTTATTTTATATTCTGAATAAATAGATCGAAAGGAGATAAAAATAAGGTTAGGTTTGGTAAATAAATAAACTGCTATTAATTTTCAGATTAGGTTAGATTCAGTTTGTACAATTTATAATACTATATTATGCTGTATATATGTTGAAAAAAATACCTATCACCTTATATTTGAAATTTGACAAGTGGTGTCAAATTTCTTTAGTAGTATTAGTGAGCATATAAATATATAGAATGCATTTCGGTGATCTAACTTCTCGTCTATTCGTACGTATCATAGATCAAAGAAATTATAAAATTTGTCTATGGTGAATTATTTCCATAGACAACATTAATATTAAACTCATAGATTTTTATATGGTTTTTTAAACTATTTCGTTTATGGATATCTAGATGTTTGCGAAATCTATGGTTCAGCGTAGGGTTGTAACGAATATCCGTATCCGCATCCGAAAAATATCCGCATCTGCGAATTTTATTTAAATAGCTTGGAATCCGCATCCTTAAACATTTTTTGAGGATACCATGCCAAGCCAGATACATTTCTAAAATAAAATATTGAAAATATATTTTTCGTACTAATTCTATCCTGGTCGATATAACAGGTATGCCAGTTCAAAGATGTGCTTCACATTTGTACAATAGTTTTTTTTTTATATAATACATTCTACTATTTTTGTGTACTATCATGTTTCCCCCATTGAATACCTGCCAAATACTAAGTTTCCTACAAAAGGCAAGTATTTGTAAAACATGCCATATAAGACATTTAATATCTTCAATTCAGTAATGAAGTAAACCACCCATTCTGAATGAATGTCTGTTAGCTTTAGTTGTTACGGAGAAGACTATCAGCCAGTGGCGTAGCTAGGGGGGGGCAGGGGGGGACATATGTCCCCGGGCGCCGCTTTAGGGGGCGCCAAAATGAGTATTAAAACTATTTTTTTTAATTTAATTTTAATGTCAACAAATGTATTCCAAATACGTTTGCAAGATTGAATTTTGGAGCTTCACAAATATCTTCATTACAAACCAGTTGGCGAACACGATTTTAGCGCCCCCATTGAGCACTAAGGGGCGCCATTCTACTCATAAACCAAATGACACATCTACAATACAGGATTGCTGAAGGCGTTTTTTTTTTAACAAAGATCAGTTTGGGTTCAAATATTATTCTTCATAACTGAAAGTGGCATCTGGTTTTATCAAATTATACAGGTTGGATAATTTCGAGTCGAATGTAGGATTTTACTTGAGTGCAAAGAAAATAGTATAATACTTCACATTAGTTGAAAAGAGATAAATTTGTCATTAGATAGAAATGTAGCAAGTAAGTTGTTATTTTAAATAATATTTTAAATCTAGCAAATTTTTCGGTAATTATATTTTATTTTACTTGCAAGAAAAAACAACATTGGAAATTTTTTCATTACTCATCACATCATCACTGTTTTTGGTTTATCAAGTAGGTAAAAATTGTTAATTTTTTTTAACAACTTTCGCATACATTTCTGAAAAAGTTTTTACTCAACAATGCTTAACATTTCATTTAACCCCTAAAAAGACTATGTCCATTCCAGTGTTTTATAAGTATATTTTATTTTTTTTATAAAATTTCAACTATACGCGGCGGCAGAATTGCCATCCACACTTCTCAGCATTATACAACCAGATAAGTCTCCATATGATCAGTCATGATTATACAAAAACTTAACAGTCTAATGCCGGAAAAAAATCACTTATCCAGATATACAGGATATCAAAGGATTAGGCTCAAAACATGGGCTCAAAATTCCAGCATTGTGCCTGAAATATCTGTGTTCAAAAATTTTCTTACAATATTACAAGTATTTATTTTAATAGATTTTTGAATTTTAATATATCAATTTACCGGTGAATCTAATTTTTGCAAATTGTTTATCAAAGATTTCGGAGCTACCCCTGTAGCTGACAAAACTAATGGTATTATGTAAACGGACCTACATAGAATGCCATTTTTTTTTATTTCTCCTGCTAGTTTTGTATTTTTTCTGCGGCAGTTGTTTGAATATTATGCTTATTTGGTACAGCGATGTCTATAAGATACGTAATTTTAATTTGTTTATCATGTAATCTTAAATCGGGTCTATTATGATGTATTTGTCTATCTTTTATTTTTGTTTTATCATAATAGATCCTATAATTTTGATTTTCTAAAACCGGTTCCGGGTTGTATTTATAGTATGGTATTATATTTCGCGAGTTTATTAAATTAGGTATGTTTAATTCCTAAATTTTGATGTATTATTTTTCGACATGATTATGTATTTTAGTATATTCAGTTTGAGCGAGAGTAGAACAACCCGAAACTATATGTTGTATCGTTTCCGATTTGGCCAAACATTTTCTACATGAATCGTTAGTTGTATTTTGATTTTTTATAATGTATTTTTGGTATTTTTTTTTGTATTTATTACTTGTTCTTGAACAGCCAGTATAAAACCCTCGGTTTTCCCATACACTTCCCCAAAGGTAAACCATCTGTTTGACGGATATTTGTCACTTGTTTGTTATGAATCTTTATTTTATTATTAAATAAAATATTTAAACTTGAATTACGAAGTGCACTGAAATCGCGATAGCAGAATTTAAATTAATGTAACAAATAAACATAGTAATTCAAGTTTAAATATTTTATTTAAAAATGTCTAGAAATTGTTACATAGTGAATGCCTCTAAAATAAGTGAAATTATTTTTTTATGTTGATTGTTATAATTATTATTGAAATTAGTTATATGTGTATGTTGTATTGATTTGAGATCTATCATGTAAAAGGTTTTTGCCGTTTATTGTTTTAATAAAAAAAAAACATGAGATTGGTTGAGATCATTGAGGTGTCTGGCATGAAGTTCTTTCCTACTTTAAGATTCTAACAAAATATTTTAATAGTTTATTCGCGTGCCTACTGTTTCGACATATAAATTTAATGATGTAGGTATGATTTTTGTCGGTCTGTATTATAATTTTATGTAAAATAAAATTATTTTGTTTATTTTTGAAAAATGTTTTAAGAGATTCAATTTGATCATTATGTAAAGAGGAGATGTTAACAATTCCTCTTCCTCCTATACTTCTAGGCAGAGTCAACCTTTTTTCCGCAGAATTTGGATGGTGATATCTTTTTTTTGTTAATTTTGTTCTTATTAATCTTTCAAATTTATTTAAACCGGTTTTTGACCATTTTATAATGCCAAATGAGTATGTTGATAACGGAATAGCCTACGCGTTTATTGCTTTTTCTATGTTTTTGGCTGATAGATCGCTTTTACCTAAATATTTTATTTTATCTATCTTTAAAATCATTTGGTGTTCAAAAAAAGGCAGGTGTGTGAATTTTGGAGAATTATGGTGTATTTTGAGGCAAAATATTTTTTATTGTTCATTTTTACAATAAGGATATGGTAATGTGTAAAAAGAATATACTTAAAAGACTAGTTTTTAAAAGGAACAAATATAACATAGGAAAATTGATGATTTTCAATTTTAAATAGAGTTGTTCACTTATTAGTTGCTAGTTTTTGTAATCCGGTATCGCTCGGGTTGAAATAAACAGATAACCAATAAATACATGAGTTTATTGAAAAAATACAGTAAACATTTACGTAAATAATAGTAGTAAAAACCTCTTCCCAATGAAAAAACTTGAAGTTTGACACCACACATGCCCATTTAAAAAAAATGGTAGGTACTAGAGGGAAATTTTTCTGGGATTATTTTCGTTCCCGAGAAACGGGAAATTTAAAAATAAATTTCCCGGGATTCCCGGGAAATTCATTATTATTTATATTTATATTCAATTTTCAACAAATTTGGTAGAAAAACTCTAAAAACTTGTTGACCTTTGCAAACATTTTGATTTGATTAAAAAAATCAAATTTTTGTTACCAATATAAGTTATTTGCTTAAAAAAAAAACGAAATAGCCGACTGACGAGATTTATTTAGGAACTCTTTGTTATATCAAAATTCAAATTGTTTACAATATATATATATACTTTTAATTTTTATTCATCCTATCAACCAAATAAATATTATGGATTTTGGCAAAGCTTTTTTAATAAACAAAAATCGAGTTCATTTGGTGATTTTTGACTTCAAAAAATGAGAAATTTTATCAAAAAAATGATTTTTTAAATCGGTTAATATCCATAAATAAAACAAAAATTGACAGTTTGCTACACTAATATTTTTTAAAAACTATCTAACTTTTGGAAATATTAAAAAAAAAACATGAAAAATCGTAGGATTCTTGTACATTGTCGGCATAAAAGAATTATGCTTTTTTCAAACAAATACATTGAAGCTATATAATTAAGTTTTTTTTAAAGTAAAACACTAATATTGGTAAAAAAATATTGTTTTCATATTTTATCACATCAAAATGTTCGTCAGATTCAACAAATTTATTACGACTATTACAGTTAACTAAACAAAGATTTCGGTATCGATATGGCGATCTGCATGAGTAATAATTTGTGTTTTTTTCCCGGGAAATGATTAATTTTTTTCCCGGGAAATGGGAAATAAAAATTAGAGGGTTTTCCCGGGAATTCCCGGGAATAACCCTCTAGTAGGTACCTTCATGGAAAAAGTATTAAAAACCTCTGATTTGGGCCCAAATCAGCCCGATGAAGTTTTAGACCGATCAGGTTTTCAGGTATTGAGCGAAAGGTTATAATATTTTTGTGAAAATTATGGAGAGAAATTTCTCTTCTTTCAGAGGAGAAATTTCTCGTTCTCGAGAAATTTCTTTTGAGAATTTTCTCTACTCACATCACTTTAAGTCTGTATTTTATTTCATTAAAATACCAGATTGATGCTTCGAAAATGAACCATATAAATCGTAAAATTTCAAAATTTTCTTGACGGCTCCGAGAAGGGGCGCCGACTTTGTGCCATGTCCCCGGGCGCAGATGACCCTAGCTACGCCACTGCTATCAGCATGTTTACTGCATGCGGTACTTGTGGGAAAACGCTACGATGGTGCGAATGAATGATGTTACCTGCTCTTACTCATTTCAAATGTAGAATTTCCGTCGTCGAACATTTTAATAATTAAAGTTTACGGAAACTTATATCGATACATTGGCAAATAAAAATATTTTTTTATTTGCCAACGTATCGATATAATTTAAATCTTTTAAGAAAATACCGAAAATTTACATCATATTAAATTAAATAAGAAAATTGTCATTTTCACGCGATTTTTTTCCAGAATAGGCTCTTTTGAACATTTTTTTTAGAAGAAGAAATGAATTATTGTAAGGCAACACTTATTTTCAATAGATGATCTAATTGATGGTATTATTTCGAAAAATCTAAAATTTATGGGCATGTTCATAAAAAAAAATACTCGTTTTTCTTTCTTTTTCAAAATTAAGATATATTCATTTTTATAAATGAGGTTGCAGATATCCTTGTCACCAAGGGAGTGAAGCAAGGCTGTGTCATGTCTCCGTGGCTGTTCAAACTATTATTCGACTACTGTATGCGACCTGTGAAAGAGATTGATGTTGGTGTCGAGTTTAATGGGTCTCGAGTGAATGCATTGATGTACGCAGATGATTTGGTGCTAATGGCTGAGATTGAAAGGGATTTCCAATTTAAATGTTTGGAGCAAGTAAACGAGTATGCACATTTGGGAAGTATCCATGTTTGCGAGGGATGAAAGATACGATAGGGACATTGAAAGAAGGAAAGTGGCCGGTGCTAGAGTGAACGGTGCACTTCGACCCATTGTCAGCAATGGCAATGTGTCGAACGTGGCTAAAATGCTGGTGCAAAATACCATTTTGGTACCATCAATTGCGTATACAAGCGAGACAAGGACGTGGTTGAAGGACAAAAGTGGAATAAATACAATGGAGATGCGATCGTTAAGAAGAATGGTTGGTAGAATGCTGCGTGATAAGAGTAAAGAATGAGCGGATGCAAGAAGAGTGTTGTGGACAGAATGCGCATGAATAAACTACGGTGGTTTGGACATGTTGAACGAATGAGAGAAGTAAGAATGACAAAGAGGATATGCTTTACTGAAAGAAAGGGCGTGAAGCGTGGACGTCCGAGAACCACATGGCTTGATCACGTGGATCAAATTCTCAAGAACGGCCGTGTGTTGAGTAAGAGGAACCGACGTGCGTGCATAAGAAATTGTATGAGTGTGAAAGAAATGTGTAAAGATAGATCTTTTTGGCATTCCGTTCTCTCTGCCTACCCCATTTGGGTTTATAGTATAGTATAAAAATTTGCATACTCAAAACAGAGTCACTCCAGATCCGAATACGCATCCTCAAAACAGAGTCACTCCAGATCCGAATCCGCAAAGTAACATCCATTACAACCCTACTTTGACGAAGTATGGATAAGCTACTTTTTTAGCAATACATTATTAAGAGTGTTGATAAAATATATGAATGCAAGAAAAGAACTTTGGATACCTATGAATTTTAATGTTATTCGAACTTTAAACCTGGTTTAACTTATAAGAACTAAAAATAAATTGTCAACATAACATGCTATGGAGAAAAGAGTGAACAATTTTTCTTGAGGTTATGTAGACCTAAACAGCGCTTTTTATTTAAAAATAAAACATCCTTGTTGTAGTACCAATAGATCTAAAGTTCGCAAACGGTGAGTTCATAAACCTTAAACGACTCTAAATCGTTTTATTACACTTTATCCGGTTATGGAAACTTCTTTGTTCTCAGACAAAATACACGAACTTAATGCTACTTTATACGGGTAAATGCCTCTAAAACATGAAATATACAAGTCGACAAATGTGTAAATGAAATTGCACTATTCAAACATTAAAAATGTGCTTCCTCAAATAAGTAATCGCTTGTAAAGGAAATTACACTGATAACGATCAATCCACACGGACGACATAATATGCCACAGATTTCGATAATTTGACAGACGTCAAAATAGTGTGGCATTGTTTACAAAAAAATACGTACGTTTAGCCACTTATTTGACAGACGTCAAAGCAGCGTGCTTTTGTTTACATAAAACCAACTGTCAAATTTGACAGTTGCCTAACAGAAACGTCAAACGCTAGAATTTTTTGGACCGCGCCAAGAACATACAAAATCATAGAAGTTATTTATCCAGTTATGTACATAGATTTTTATATATAATACCTAGATGGAGTACTCGTATGTATTTTCATTGTAATAAAGTGAGGCACCATTATTCGGCACTTTTGACAGATCGGTTGGCGGAAAAAAGTGTGGTAAATCGCTTGAAACGTCGACAAGAACTTCAAAAATTGTCCAATTACGTTTTTATAAATGTAAAAATGATATTTTTTTATAAAAATGCGAGAAATACTTCATAAAATGTAGGAAACACCACACGCTTTCGCCAACCGTTCTGTCAAAAATTCATAGATTTTTTGCCTCACTTTTGTAAATGAGTCAGGGTTCTAGGTTTTGTATGGAATTCTGTGGTTATGTAGTATATATATCTATGGATTCACAGGTATTATAAGCATGGATGTATGTAGGTAGGGGATGGAACGTTTATAGTAATTTGTATGAATGACAGCGAAGCCAAAAAGTGAGGAAGGGAAATCGACGGTGGCCATTTTGTAGGAAATACTTTATTTAACATTTGTATGGGCAATGTATGGAAATTATTCACAGTATCAGAAAACATTATATTTACTTCTTAAAATAATTACAATGCCACATAACTTAATGTTTTCATATACTTGATGAAATAGGGAATAGGATGAGTAAATAAAATTGAGTATTTCATTTCAAAATCATTATTTATTTTTAAACTTTGTTTTCATATACACACAATATGGAGAGAATGAATGACAATTGAAGGATATATCTAAATGAATAATATAAAACACACGAACTTGCAAATGAGCGGGAAACTCAGGATATTTCGTAAGAATGACGTTTTTCTCCAACCTCGCAGAAAAACGAGATGTTTTTGAACACAAAACACTACGTTTACTTGGTGTCAAATATTGGATAATGTCCAGTTTCTCCTTTCTGGATCCTTTGGAAAACTACAAAAAATGATTTTGTTTATAAACATGCGATAATATCATTAACCTGATCAGATTTGTATGCATGAAACATTTCATTCTAACGGGTAAACAAACCAAACATCAGATTGTAGGTTCTTTGTATTGTCAGATGACAGAATGGAAAACAAGTTACATGTGTAGATATAGGAGAATAAGGACAGATAATTATATAGAACGTTTATAACATTATTATGATCATTTATAAGTATATGAATTATAATATAAACGACTTTAAAATCGCAATATATTAAGATAAAAACTACAATACAAAACAACTTACCGAAAATATGACAATCCTGTTTCCTGCGAAAGTTGGATTGGATTTATAACCACAACCATTTATAGCGCACATCACCATGTTAATCATAAGATGATTCCTATTCTTCTAGATATAACATAAAAACAAAAACCGATATGAAAAATTCAACTGATGTGCAAAAACTTGAAACATTTTTAAAACAACTAAACATACAAATAAAAGGGTTGGTTCATGGGAGCATAAATGTCACTCGGCGTCGTTTGACCTGAACGACCATGAAGTTGCAGTGAGTGGTGAATGTAATCCGGATAATCGTGAATAACTTAGAGCGTTTTATGACCCAATGTTATCGTAATGGCGCCATTATTTTTTACGTCTTTTTATTATTTTTTTATTGCTTTTATAACTTAAAAAAAAATTTTTTTTTGGATTTACTTTTTGTTATAATTTCTTAAATTCGCCGACGTGTAAAAGACGTAAATTATGAATATATTTAAATAATTAATATTTTTATTATTATTTGACTGGCGCCTTTTTATAGTAGCATTCAAGTACTTTTGTGTTTCTTTTAAATGATAAAAATATTTTTGTCTCTAACGAAGGAATAAATTATTTTAATAGGTATCTTTAAAATTAACAGTTAAAGTAATAACTACTTGATTAGTTTATAACTAATTGCTTTATACTTTTTTTTTTAATTATTCCATTATCTAACTTTCTGAGCTTGTATACTTCCCAAATACTTGTTACAAGTTTATATCCTAAATTTATCCAAACGAATTCACTGAATCAGCGTCAGAAATTATAAATGACAATTACGCAGAAATCGAGTATATTTTCTGAGACTATAATTCTTATTTTGTTACACATTTTGAAAACATACTAACATACAGTACATGAACACTATGAATGCGTACTGGCATTGTATAGGTACTTTCAAAATATGTGTCGTCGACTGATCACTCGGTGACTGTCTGAACGCAGCCCAAATGCGACGCACCGAACAAAATTTATTTCTTACAAAATGGTCGTCATTCCCCTCCCCGCGCAGCTACAAAATGTTTACCAAAGTGTCTGTCCATTACTCTATTTAGGTCCATGATTATAAGGGGCTGCCTCGGTAGCCGGCACCGGCTACCAACTTCGTAACCGGCAGTGGTCATAGACAATAATAAATATATATTTCATGACATAGACAATACATTTAGTTTATGAAAACCATAGACAATAAATTTATTTTCTAAAGAGGTAATGGTTGTGTTTTAATTTATTTTACGTATTAGGTACGTCTTCTTTTTTTAAGGCAATGCACCCATTCTCTAGTGATTGTGATCTTTTTTACCTCATACGCATAACAATTTTGTTATAAACAAGCATTAATTCTTTCGATTTATGCTCATACATTACTTTAGGGACCTATATAAATAATGTCTAGGATAAGTAATACCGGAGTGTTATTTTTAGTGAAGGTTAATTAAAATTACTTAGTTAGAGGTCACATTATTTTGATCGTGAGAAATGGAAAATCTGTTGAAACACTAATATTGTCGAATAAAAGTTAATTAGAAACATGCGATAGGTACTCAAAATTGTGAATATAGTAGCTGTAAGTAGGTACATATCTATGTCAAATTATAATATTAAGTAGCATTCACATTGCTTCACTTTGGATGATCATCCAGAGTGTCAGGGTCAAACCTGTTCATCGAAAGTGAACACGTCTGTTCACATTGGTTCATCCTATGCTTTCACTGCCATGTCAACACTCTCAGTCATGTTGTATGTAGTTTGACGTATTTTCGTACAAAAATAATTAAACAAATTCAAACATGGAAAATAACACTTAAAATAAATAAATATAGCTCTTGACTGCATAATAATTTTGTACATGATTCTGACATTCGATACAAATTCATAGAGAATTAAACAAATAATAAGATAAAACTTGTTTATGGTCGTTTCAGTGAAAGGACCTTTCATCAAAATTATGACGAGTGGTAATCTCTTTCCTCCGTCATCGCTAGTGATCACTAGCGATGAAACGCCCGTTCACACTTGTTCATCTTGGAGGATCATCCGGAGTGATCACTGAAAGTGAACGTATGTGAACGACCCTTTACATAATCATTTATCCCGGATATAGTACTGAAATGTTTAGTGTTACGTAAATAAATTTGAAATATAAGAACCAAAACGATGTGTGACGATAATAGCTAGCCATGTTCAAAAACGGACTGACGACAAAAAAAAAGCAAAACAAAAATGTATAAGTTGACAAATTTATTGTGAACGTTCGAAACGATAAAAGTAATGATTCTAAAATCAATTTATCTACTTGGTAATGGATGGTACACATATTAATTTGATTCTGACTTAATGGTCGACTTTCCGCATGGCATTGTCTATAATCAAATATTTTTTTTAAAAAAGGACCATTATAAAAAGCAAATAAAAATTTCTAAAATCTTTTATTAATGAAATGTCATCACAAGAATCATTAATCTAATACTATGTAGGTATATGTATTATTTCCTACATAATCTTTATTTATCTATACGTTAGTATTTGTATTTACATAGGATCGATTAAAAAGATTTATAACAATTGGTTTTATTTCAGGTACCTATAACTTTTTATCCTAGCACATTTTAGTACTAGGTGGATAATATTCCTTTATAATTAATACGATCAGCTTTTTGATAATTATACTCTTCTAAAATTTAATATTGATATTTTAATTTATTGTTTGCCTTGAAGCTGGGCATAAATTTTTACCATATGGTAACCTTGCATAGTGCTAGCTAGAAACAGTAGACTATTTTTATTTTTTTGTAGATCGTCAATAATAAAAAAAAAAGTTTTGTGCTGCTGTCAAAGATTACATTTTGTTGCTGTCAACTTGAAGCATTTTTGGAACGGAGTGTCGTCTTCTTCTACAGTTTGGCAGAGATTATAATTATAGGGCTAAGCACTAAGCAGTCTTCTTTCATATACCTGATCCCGGTAAAGAGAGTATATGTGTACCTTGCTCAGTAGAGCACGCTAACCTCCCAAAGTCCCTTATTGCTTCTCGATCTCCGCGTTGTATTTGGGTAGGTCTGCATAATTTCCTAGTGTCTGAAGTGATGTAAGTTCAACGTATTCTGAGCATGACCCACATATCCTTGATGATTGTTTACTGAGCTGAGCTCCACACCTTGTCTTAATTTTTTTATGTTTTGCCCCTGCCAGCATTATTTACATAATTATGGAGTTCTACAATGTAATATTTAGGTAACTTCAGTATAGGGCAATATGTGAGTATATTCTGTGATAAGAGATCTTAAAGCACCCTTACATGGTTCTTTGATAGTTACCTGGAAGAAATTTGGCATTGAATTTTTTTTAACTAAGTACCTAATATTATTGTAATCCTTATGATATATAAAATATATCTAAGGGGGAATAAACTAAAATAACACTTCATCATCGTAAGAAATAACCTCACCACATCCGGGGCATAGCTCATGTTAGGTGACTCGCAGGAGGGCAGAGCCCCTTCCCCCCCGGAAAATAATGAACAATCGCTTTATGTATTATTTAAAAAAAATAATGGATTAAATAAAATTCACAAATTACTCTGGAAATTTCTTATAATTTGTCATCACGTTAATAATAACTCTATTCTAAAGATTAATTGCAGACTAGTACAACTCAGAGTTGTCGATTAGGACAACGATAAAGGATTTTTCTCTGAATATTTGTTTTTCATGCATACATACAGATCATCAAACCTCTTCCACAACTATACAGATATAGGCTGTAAATATTATGACAACTTATATCCAGTTGCCAGTATTAATCCACGACAGAGAGGTAGAATGAAGCAAATGAAACCCCTAACCATATTATAATATTTATGCCATCCACTCTGTTTCTTCGGAATTTAACTGAATAGTCTTGTTGAAAGGTCTCGATAATAATAAGTAACTCACCTCTATGTATGCTATATTTGTGGCTTTTAAGTGAAGGGAAAGAAAATAAAAAAATGGTCTGTAGTTAGCTATTATTTTTATATTTCAGGACTAGTGTTTGGCATACAGTACTTGTTAAACCTGACGGAAACTTTGATTATTGAAAGACAAAATAATATCCATAAGCTAACATTATTTTATAAAAGTCTTCTGACAAAATGACCTTCCACTAAGTTATCCATCTCCTCAAACATACACCTTTCTTAACTTCACCCTTCTCACAAACTTTATTTATTTTATAAATATTTGATTATGTCCAAATTTCTTTGCACGAAGCCTGGATTTTACAAGCATGTATTACGAGTGTATACACACTAGCTCCGTGCTTGTAAAATCCAGGATTAGTGCAAAGAAATTTGGACATAATCAAAAATTTGTAAATAATCCATGGTACAAGAACCAAAATAATGTGGATAAGGAATGATCCGAGTGCTATCTGGTGAATGAGACACGTAGTTCAAGATAACGTTTCTCAACACGAGACAAGGATAGAGGCCAAAAAGGTTGCAGATAATTTCAACAGATGGTAAAATACAAAATTACTAAGGTACATGTGAAATATTAACACACACATAGTATATATACAACTTTCAAAACATTAGCACATTTGACAGAAATTGGTGAATGTTGTCCTAGGCAAAAAGTGATCACTCTGAACCAGCCTAAGCCAATCTGCACGCACGTCGATTTCATACTCAAAACACAGCCATCCTTGAAAAATTGATCTACATGTTCAAGCTATGTAGTTCTCGGACGCCTGCACTTCCTCACACCCCTCCTTTCAGACAAGTTTATCGTTGTTGCATTCGAAAAGGGATATGTGAATTCACAAATGTTTTGACATTTCTAGAATAAACTGCTTATAATGACATCATTATCATTTTATAAAGTGATTCTAATTTTATAATATTAAAACTCAATACTTAAAGAACAATATCAAATGCCAATAAAAAGTCCAAACAACATTTTGAATATGCAACGACGATATCCTCTTTGTCATTCTTTACCCTTCCATTCATTCCACATGACCAAACCATCTCAATTTATTTACACGCATTCTATCCACAACACTCCTTTGCATCCACTCGTTCTTCTAATATCCTCATTCCTCAATCTTATCACGCAACGTTTTACCTACCATCCTCCTCTCATCTCCACAGCATTTTTACTTCTAATATTACGTAACAAATACACAATATTAAGTACAGCTATTTTTATTTCTACGTCCTAGGACTACGATTGATGAGACATGCATGGAGCTTCTCTTTGTCAGCGCTGTGGAAGATTATTATAAATACATATGTACATATTATACCTAGGTACCTATACATTTCAGTGTGTGCCTTCTATAAAAAATAATAATCTAGGCTTATAGAAATCGATTCTACGTGGCGCGCTGGTGCGGAGCGGTTGTGTTTCTCGTTGCAGTCTCGCTGTGTTGATAAGTTTCTTTCATTTATTATTTACTAATTTTGAACATTTTTAGTTTTCGGCCTAGGGCCGGTTTTTCAATTTTGTTTTCTCGATACTAAACATTTTAGTTTGATATCTTAGTATATCCGTATTTTAATATTTGTTTTTTTTTTTTAATTTTATAATTTTACGGTATTTACCTTACTAGAGAAGGATGGACTGCCATCCTTCTCAACCCATCCCCCCTCTCCCTGACCCTCCGGATTCAAAGAAAAGAAAATTTGTTGAGGAAAAAATGGAGGAGTCCTTGTCACCACCACATGACAAGCCATCGAATCTTCCGCCTTCGATTCTAAATCCAAGTACTCCACCACCATCCATCTCACTTAAAACTAACGCAGTCAGAGAACACTTTTACTCGACAAAATCTTGTGGGCCGTTCACAGTGTTCGCTCAAAAAAGTGAACAAGGAAATCCCATTTTCCCTTTTGAATTTGGGAAATTTCTTTACCAAAAAAAGATTCAAAACATAGTAAATGGTTCAGTCAGGGCTGAGGGGAGATTCAGAATATCTCTAGAATTTTCAACCGCGACAGCGGCGAATTCCTTCATAAAAAACATTTTTCTATTGTCAAACTCCGTCTATAAAGCATATGTTCCAACATACAATGTAACACGGATGGGTCTTATTAGGGGTGTCCCCCAAGATGTTACGGAAGAAGAGATAATCTCCTCAATCATCGAAAGCAATCCAGATGTGGAAAATATTGTCAAAGTCAGGAGACTAAATTACAAGGACAAATCATCGGGAACAGCGGTGTGGAAACCATCTAGGAGCATCGTGGTTACCTTTGAAGGGCAATTTCTTCCGTCACGCATATATATGTTTTACAATTCGTTCAATGTAGAAACCTACTTCTTCCCGACCATTCAGTGTTTTGCTTGTTGCAAATTCGGCCATACAAAAACAAATTGCAGATCTGTACCTAAATGCTACAATTGTGGGGAGAACCACCCTGCTGAAGAATGCCCAGCATCTGATCCAAAATGTTTCAACTGTAAAGGGGCACACAAGGCAATCAGCCTTACATGTCCAGAATATTCCCGCCAAAAGGCAATTAAAAATACAATGGCTTCTGCTAATGTGTCATACATACAAGCATCAAAACGGCACCCATCAGCTAAAACGTCATATGCGGATGTAGTAGCATCCACTTCAACTTCATCAACTAAATATACTTCCATTGCAAAATCTTCTTCCAAAAGCCCAAAGCCTCACTCACCTACAGGATATGATCAAGCAAAACATAACTCCTTACTTATGTATACTAATGGTTCTCCCATATCCAGTACTCCTGATGGTTGCGCCATTTCTGAAAATCAAATTCCAACTGATTCTAACATCATTGAACAGCTCAAATTAAGTTTGACTTCCGATAACAATAACTTCCTTTTCTCATTGCTTTCAATTATAATAGATGCAATATCCCCACAAAAAAAACCGTCCAACGCTGCCAATATTATTTCTCTCCTAAAAACTTTACTCACCGAAAATGGCCTGTATACAGAATCCAAAAAATCTTCCAACAACTAAACGCGCTGAATTTACAATTCTACAATGGAACTGCCGTAGTGCGGTGTCAAATAGAGACGATTTAATACTGCTACTCAAAACTCATAAAATCGACCTTGCGTGCTTGTCTGAAACCTGGTATTCTCACGATTCTTTCGTTTCCTTTCCAGGATACAATTGCTATAGAGATGATCGTTCTGATGGTAGAGGTGGTTCTGCTCTTTTAGTTAGAAATTCTCTACCATCTAAACAAATATTACTCCCTTCTCACCCAAAAATGCAAATAGTTGCTGTTTCAATATTTGATATATCTTTTGTATCAGTTTATGCCCCTCCTAGAACACAGTTCGAGTCTGTTTTTTGGACAGATGTCACTTCCAAGCTCCAGGGATCGTATATGATTCTTGGAGATCTTAATGCTCACTCTTCTTCTTGGGGCTGCCATCTTTCTGACACAGCAGGAAAAGCAGTACTCAATTTTGTGGACAGTATGAACCTATGCATTCTCAATAATGGTGATCCCACGAGATTCTCTTCTTCACAACAAAATCAGAGTGCAGTAGATATTTCGATCTGCACAGGAGACATAGCTTCATCAACTACCTGGACCATATTAGATGATCCTCATTCTAGTGATCACTTTCCTATCATTATAGACATACGAAATGGATCCAAACGTTCATCTCAAAATCAGTCTAAAACAAGGTTTAACACTAGAAAAGCCAACTGGGAGAGTTTCAGGGAACAGTTGATGCTTGGTGTGGGAGGGCTGGAGGCCCGGGAATTCGAGGGAGATACCGATGGGTATGCAGTGATGGTTTCTAAGATTGTCACAGACGCGGCAAATGTAGCAATTCCTATGTCAACCCCACGAAAATCTTTTACATACTCTCCCCCCTGGTGGGATAACGAGTGCACACAGGCGGTTCATTTAAGGTCTCAAGCTGTTAAAAATTTCAAAAAAAACATGTCACTAGAAAATTTTCTGAATGTCCGCAGTGTGCAGGCACGCACAAAGAAACTTCTGAGAAGGAAAAAAAGAAAGGGTTGGGTCGAATTTTGCAATTCTCTTTCACCTGATACTCAAACTTCGGAAGTTTGGGATTCAGTCCGAAAATTTAAAGGTTCGTTTACCCTCAGACCAAATAAGTCTGATCTCTCTTGGATGGATGGTTTTATTGACCAACAGGCACCTCCATATGTCCCAGTCCACCAGGAGCTTGAAAAAAGACCTGGAATGCAGTCTCAAACATGTTGCCTCACTGTTCCTTTTTCTGTTCAAGAGCTGTCCATCTCCATAAATTCAACAAAAGATTCTGCACCTGGGCCAGATTCCATTCCATATTCGTTTTTTCGAAATTTTCCACAAGAATTTTTGCTTAAACTATTAACTTTGTATAATCAAATTTTAAAGTCGGGAAAAATTCCAGATAGCTGGAAAAAACAAGCGATTGTCGCAATTTTGAAGCCTGGAAAGGATCCATCATTGAGTTCATCATATCGACCCATTGCTTTGTCATGCTGCTTCTTGAAAATTTTAGAACGCATGATTAAATACAGAGTGGAAAGATTTCTTGAAAGTAATGACTTACTCCCACCATGGCAGTTTGGCTTCAGAAAGGGTAGATCATGCATTGATAGCTTGAGCATTTTAGTTACCGATATTCAGATAGCGAGAACAAATAAAAATGACCTGATTGCTTGTTTTCTGGATATCTCCAGTGCATACGATAGTGTCATCCTTCCCATCTTACACGATAAACTAAGTTCTATCGGAGTCCCAGACTTGTTATGTTGTCTTATTTTTAATATAATGTGTGAAAGGAGCCTAATCTTTGAATCGGCAAATGGTCTGGTGGAAAGAAGGGCTTACAGAGGCCTCCCACAGGGATCAGTTTTAAGTCCCCTCCTATTCAATGTATACACTCTGGATATTCGAACATCCATACACTCGTCCTGCAATATACTTCAATATGCGGATGACTTTGTCTTATATAGTTCTCATAATTCGATGTGTCTTGCGGTTGAGAATTTGGAGACATCTCTCCATTCCATCAATGACTGGTTGGAAATGCATGGCTTGTCTCTTTCTCCTACGAAGAGCCAAACAGTTGTTTTTTCTAATAAACACAAATCTCCTGGTTGCCAAATAAGCTGCAATAATACTCCGATTCCAATGAAGGAGTCAGTCAAATTTTTGGGCATGACACTTCACCGCAAACTTTCATGGAACTTGCATATTGAAAATGTTATTTCAAAATGTGAAAAAAACATAAATATCCTAAGAGCTGTAACTAGAGTCTGGTGGGGTGCTCACCCTTCTACCTTGAGAACTTTGTACTTTGCCCTAATTCGCTGTCATCTTGAATACGGAAGCTTTTTAATGGATCCTCTTCCAAACTATCTGTCCTTGAAACTTGACAGACTCCAATACAAATGCCTCAGACTAATTCTAGGAGCAATGAAATCATCTCCAGTAATTGCCCTACAAGTAGAATGCGTTGATATGCCACTGTCGCTCCGTAGGGAGTTTTTAGCCTTCAAATTTATTATCAAAGGAATGTCACATAAACACATTCTTATTGCTAAATTACAATTATTGCTGAATCATTGCTTGAATGAGCCTTACTGGAGAAACAGGAAGTACCCTCTCCTGTGTTCTTCTTGGGAATATATATCCCAGAAATGGTTCTTATCATACCAGACCCGTCCATCAAATATCGCAATACCTCCCGCCGACATAACTTCGAATATTGTTGAATCAATAGGACTAGACAGATCCATGTCTTTACTCGATCCAAACATTGTTAACCAGCTATTTCTCCAAATTGTGCACAGTAGATGGCCGTCCTATGCATTATTTTACACAGATGGTTCCAAATTTCAGGATGGTAAGTGTGGTGCTGCCTTTTATGCACCAAATCAGAACCTTGAAATGAAATTGTGTCTTCCATCTGCCGCATCAATATTTACAGCAGAGTGCGTAGCCCTCAAAGAGGCATTAAAATACATTGTTGGTAATTCTCTTCCACGTGCTGTCATTTTCACTGACTCGCTCAGTGTTGTATCCCACCTCCGTTCTAAAAATCACACTTCATCAAATAACCATCTCATCCTCGACATTAAAAGATTTCTATGGGAGGCGAATGAAAAAAACTTAGACATAGTGATATCCTGGATCCCCTCGCATATGGGTATTAGTGGCAATGAGAGGGTGGATGATTTGGCTAGAGACGCTTGCCTTGACGGCTTGTCACCCCACGATTTTATGTTACCAGTTGATGATTGCATCAATGCAGCCAAAATATTAATTATCGAGAAGTGGAACTACATATATAATAACTCAGTGACTGGCTCTCATTATAGATCAATTCAAACAAATATTCCATCTAGACCGTGGTTTCTGGATGCCAAACTGCCGAAACTTGATATAACTTTACTTTGCAGATTGAGGATCGGTCACACTGTATTGGCCTCACACCTGGCTAGAATTAATGTTGTTGACTCTCCAGATTGCGTATGTGGAGAGGATTCTGAAACGGCTGACCACGTGTTCTTTGGTTGCCCCCTTTTGCCCAACCAAGAATTTATTTTTGAAATAAGAAAAATCTGCTCGACATTTCCCATATCAGTTCACTCCCTTCTATCTCAAAATTCACCGATCATCAATCGAATTCTCATAAATCATCTTAAAAAATATAGTAAGAACATCTGATGGAACAATGAGAAAAATAAGATCGTACAGATGATACATAAAATATCGTAGTATATATGCATAATCTTGTATTTGTTATATAGTTCATTCAATTTTATATCAGTATTTAAATGATTGCATTGTGTGATGGAATAAAAGAAACAATTATTTGACTATGTTTCTAATGTTCAGTTAAACATAATTTGAAAAACCGTTCCCAGTATGTTATTGTAAACAACACAATAATTATGCTGGTAGGCTGGAATCATGGGAGGGAGCGAAACGGTAGATTCCTACTTTGTATAGCTCTGTCCCACTTCGACCACCGTTGTATATTGTGGTATTATGTACTTGTGCCTATTCTCCTATAGATTGTTTTTGACTTGGATTGTTTGCTGATTTTGTGACGAATATGATAAAAGGGTAAATGTATTTGATACTAAGCGTTGTGATGACGCATATTTCGTCCTGAGTATTGTTTGTGAAATGCATTTTATTGTTAAATCAAGGCATAAATCACTCGATTGCGGGTGCATTGCCGTAAAATGAAATAAGAAGAAGAAGGCTTATAGAAATAAACCCAAATACGTCTCAGTACACTTCACAGTAAATTAGAAAAACTTGTGTCATGAAGGGGAGTATGTCAGAACCGTGTTCTTCATATTGATTTCCCCGAGGTGTACTTCGTGATTACACACGGAATAATCCAAGCACAACTTAATTAGCAAAGAGCGCCCTTGAGGTGGATTTTTTTCACAAAACGGTGCTTTACAAATCATCCAAATAATAAATCTATGATTTCTACCCTTATAGTAGCTCCGAAACGAGTAATCCACCGTTTATGTATACATATATATACAGGGTTTTTCAACAAGGACTTTGTTTTTTAAAACAAAATAAAACAAAAAAATTTGATGAAGATGATTAAAATTTTTATTGAATTACAAAGAGAAAAGTTTGGCAATTATGCATGAAAAATGATATCTGACAAATGTCCACCACGAGCACGCTGACAGATGTCGATTCTTTCATCAAAGTTTTTAATCACTTTTTGGCAAAATGGCGGGACTATTTCGCTAATCACATCACGGATTTTGAGTTTTAAGGCTGCAATCGATTCGATTGGCTCCGTATAGACTCTGTCCTTAACATAGCCCCACAAAAAATAATCCAGTGGCGTTAAATCACACGATCTGGCTGGCCACTTAACAGCTGAGTTTCGTGAAATCATGCGATCGGGAAATTTGGTTTGCAATAAATTGATCGTTTCATTGGCTGTGTGACATGTGGCACCGTCCTGTTGAAACCACATGTCAGTGATATCCACGTCATCAATAATAGGCCAAAATTGAGTTGTCAACATCTTGCGATAGCGTGATCCATTGACCGTTACCGCATTTCCAGTCTCATCTTCGAAAAAAAACGGCCCAATCACGCCTCCAGACCACATAGCGCACCATACAGTGACACGCTGAGCATGCAACGGCTTCTCAATAATTGCTCTAGGATTTTCAGAAGCCCAAATGCGGCAATTTTGCTTGTTGACGTACCCTGACAAGTGAAAATGGGCTTCGTCTGAAAAAATGATTTTTTCAGAAAAACCAGCGGGTTGTTCCTGAATGAATTGAGCGAATCTACGGCGATTTGAATGGTCGTTCGGCTTCAATTCCTGCACCAGTTGAACCTTGTAAGGCTTCAAAGCCAAATCCTTACGCAAAATTCGCCATGTGGTGGTTTTGGATAACCCCAATTGTCGAGAACGTCGAGGAATTGACAAATTTGGATCTGCTTCAACACTGTGGCTCACGGCTGCGATGTTTTCAGTTGAACGACCCGGTCGTACACGCGTTGGTGTTAACACATTTTGTATCGAGCCTGTCGACTCAAATTTAGCGACCAAATTCTTAATAGCGGTCTCAGAAGGACGATTATGTTGTCCGAAAATATCACGAATTTGACGAAATGTCACTTTAGCAGAACCACCATTTTCATAATGGATTTTAATTATTTTAATGCGATTTTCAAGCGAAATTGAATTCATTGCAACAATTGCCAATGCATCCACTACGAATACGTCAAAAAATTAAATGTCAAAACTATCATGTTGTTGGTGTTGCCACAATTAAAAAACAAAGTTCTTGTTGAACAACCCGTTATTAAGAAGATGCATTTGGGTTTTGTTATAAACCCAAATACACCTTTCTCAGTAAGCTACTAAAAGCTTGTGTCGTGAAAGGGGAGTTTGCCGGCACCTGGAATCGAACCACTTTTTCACGAGGCCGAGACTCTACCCCCAGGTTACCGACGAACTATATATGAATCTATTTTTTTTACAATTTCTCTGAAATAACCCCAATCGTAGACTATTATTCTTATGCAATTTTAAATACCCAAAATTTCTGCATAAAGATGCCATGCATTATTGCTCAGTATTTCTTATTATGGGTGTACTAGCAGTTGTGCCCCACATTTTATGTTCAACCTGATAGCAACACAAAGATGTACAAAATCATGTAACTGTAAAGTAGCATTCACATTGCTTCACTTTGGATGATCATCCAGAGTGTCAGGGTCAAACCTGTTCATCGAAAGTGAACACGTCTGTTCACATTTGTTCATCCTATGCTTTCACTGCCATGTCTACTTTCTCACTCATATTGTATGTAGTTTGACGTATTTTCGTATAAAAATAATTAAACAAATTCAAAAATGAAAAATAACACTTAAAATAAATTAATATAGCTCTCGACTACATAATAATTTTGTTCATGATTCTGACATTCAATACAAATTCATAGAGAATAAAACAAATAATAAGATGAAACTTGTTTATGGTCGTTTCAGTGAAAGGACCTTTCATCAAAATTATGACGAGTGGTAATCTCTTTCCTCCGTCATCGCTAGTGATCACTAGCGATGAAACGTCCGTTCACACTTGTTCATCTTGGAGGATCATCCGGAGTGATCACTGAAAGTGAATGTATGTGAACGACCCTTAAGCAATAATTTTTTCACATTCTAATTCAATAAATCTAGAAATATAGAATATAGTCGCAAGTTTTGTCACTTTTAAAAATGGCTGCCGGCGTCATGCTTAGACTGATTTGAATTTGAGAAACCGGAAAGACGCTTTAACAAAAATGACAATTGATTGTCAAATCAGACCTGTCAAATTTCTCAACCGGAAACAGTGCATTTTGCCGGTTACGAAGTTGGTAGCCGGTGCCGGCTACGGAGCCACTCTCGTATTATAATATAAAAATCTATGGATTCACATTGGATCATAGACCTACTATTATAGGTCTATGCATTGGATGATCATCCAGAGATTCCAGAGTGTCAGGGTCAAACCTGTTCATCGAAAGTGAACACGTCTGTTCACATTTGTTCATCCTATGCTTTCACTGCCGTGTCAACACTCACGGTCATGTTGTATGTAGTTTGACGTATTTACGTAAAAAATAATTAAATAAATAATAAAAAAAATATCTACTACTACTACTATACCATCACGGCATATTCCACAAGTGGGGTAGCCAGCAGATCAGCTGCACGTAAGAAACATGCAAACTGTCCTCTTCGTGCCAATATAAAATCAAGACATTCAGGATGGGTGGCTTTTTCATTGGCAAAAAAAATATCACTTATCAAAAATTAAAACAAGTTGTAGTAATTCTCGACAGCATGACAATTTTGTACATGATTCTGACTTTCAATACAAATTCATAGATAAAACTTGTTTATGGTCGTTTCAGTGAAAGGTCCTTCCATCGAACTTTATGTCTCTCTCTCTCTCTCTCTCTTGTTCTTTTTGTTGGCTTTCACCTTTGAGGGTGTTCCTAGCCAGAAACTGCAAGTAAAAATTATTAGATCAGGAAAAAATACAAAAATTCAACATTCAACGTTTCATCAAATGGGTCTTGAGGAACAGGACAAGGAGTTTGAAAATGTTTTTGTCTCTAGAACTCAAGAGCAAGGAAATATTTGTAGGTAGTGGAACCCTGTAATGTGCCAGGTCATCAATCAAAGTTGGGTAGATGTTGTTGATCGGGCATTCGAAAAATATATGATCAAGATCCTCCTCCTCTTGGCAGTCACACAAAGGAGAGTCTATAACGTGGATTCAGTAGAGATGGGATCTGGTACAGCAATGAGCTAATCTCATTCTGCAGATTGTGGAGGTGTCAGCTTACTCATTAAAATTTCTGAAAACCAGGGTTTCATAGGCACATCGGGTTGGATTAAGGCATACTTTCTTCCTTTGATTTGACTGGTCTCTGACCATTCTGCCTGCCAGGACTGGATGAGATTCCGGTCAAATGACAAAATGTAATCAGAGGTTGAAATAGTTCCAGATGGATTGGGGAGGTCCGTAGCCAATTTGGCTAATAAATCTACCGCCTCGTTGCCCGGGATACCGCAGTGACTTGGGATCCAGCCCAGAACCACTTCTACACCCGAAATCTGAAGTTTATGTAGGAGGTCTCTAATTTATAAGGATAAGAGATCATCTGGTCGGGATAATGCAGGAGAGAGAAGGGCCTGGAGAGCACTTTGAGAGTCACTGAGTATGAGAGTTTTAACCTTGAGCTTTAACCTTTAAACCGAGGAGTTCTTGAAATACTTCAAATTCCTATACCATTTTAAGAATTTAGTAGTTTTTGGTAGTTTTTGATTTCCCCATTTAGTAGTTTTTGAAAATAAAATCTGGTCACACTGCCGTCATCGCTAGTGATCACTATTGATGAAACGCCCGTTCACACCTTTTCATCTCGGAGGATCATCCGGAGTGATCACTGAAAGTGAACAAATGTGAACGACCCTTTATTAAGTAGCATTCACATTGCTTCACTTTGGATGATCATCCAGAGTGTCAGGGTCAAACCCAGGGCCGGATCTACAGTATCCAGCGCCCTGGTGCAAGAATATGACCCCCCCCCCCACTAAATATTGACCTATCTATTGACCAAGGACGTCAGAAGAAAAAAAAATTTATAAACCTTGTATGAATTTCAATTGAAGTAGGTACATAATTTTAATAAATATTATTGATTTATTTTATTCACTTATATGTGGAGGTCTATTAAAAACTTACAACAAAACACAACGCAATTAGGTAACTACTTACTAAAATAAATGTGTAAATAAGACAATAACAGCATTAATTGAAAAAACGTTAAGATATTCCATCCATCCTTTCAACATTCACGAGATCACGAGAATATTGATGAAATAATAAATAAAAAAAATGTCTTCATTAAAAGAAATTAAATAAATCAATGAATATATCTACTGAAAAGTTAAGCAGTAAGTAATATTATAATAGCTATCCTAGCGCCTAGGAACAATATAGAACAATAATAATGGGACGGACACACAGAAAAAACTTCATTGGATGGCAAAACCAAAACATGAATTCTCATAGTATCGATATATATACCTACACACTATATAATACAATGTATATTAGACATCTGTAGAGTGTAGATAACTATAACATAACGTTATAGGTACATATAGATGGATGGAGCTGCTGCTCCAAAGTGCACCTTACGGAAAGGGACGGGTAGTGTACCAAGATACAAGGTTTCAATTTAAAAGAATGGGACAGACGACATCCCATTGTTCTAGTGCCCTAGCTGGTGGTGCAAACTCCATACATAAAAAATGGTTTATGCTAATGACTTTAAATCTTGTTATACATTATATTTTTGTAGTACGTACGTATATATAGGACCTAGGCATTATAGCACACATTTTGTGAATGAGTAGTGTCAATGCCATCTATAATCTTAAGAAGCCCTGAAGTTAGACTTGGCAACATTGCAACAGCTGATCAAATGAGTCCTATCAGATTTCCATATTAAATCTTGAAACAATGTTGCCAAGTCTTCTAACCTAAAATATATCTGTCAAATACTAACTTCTGACATCTTTTTAGTACATACTCTGTATTTAAAAGGCATAGTATAGATTTTTATATGAATGGAATTTGAAATTATCCAACAGAGTACAATATAAGATATACATACCAAATGACTTGGATGTTCGCCATTGATTAAGAGAGCAGTACTGGAATAAAATAGTAGATTTTTCAATCATATGTTCAAAGTTGGTAAGGATTTCCGAACAACAAAATATGAGAAATCACCAGCTACATTGACAGAGAAGTGTGATGGGTAACTCCTTGTTTGAATGCAGATGCAAGTAAAAACAAGGGATTAATTGTTAAAGGATATGTTATTAATACTCAACCTGAAACATCCATTTGTGAGAGTATAACTAATCATTTGTAACTGCTAGAACTCTGAATGAAGACGATGAAGACTGGTTTATCCAGTGGAGTGAGATAAACATGGCAAATGGTCATTTCATAAAAGAACCTCATAAACATATAGCTGGCTTCAGCTCACCCCGAAGGCTGTAAAAGGCTTACACAGGCCATAGAAATGTTTAAAATAAAAATAAAGGCAGTGCTCCACACTAAGCAGAATATGTATAGGTCACGGAAGGTGTGCAGATCTTGTGCACAGGTGGGGCTCGTCTCAAGCCCTGACTATGAGTTTGGTATAGTCAAATAGTCGCCAGACGATGGGTCACATAGTTGAGTGTCCAATTTATGGTTTTCAGGGCAGTATCGCTGACTTGCATAGGGTCACTGATGACGCGGTTGTATGGCTGAGATTTACCTTTAAATTTGTAGTGCTAGTTGTTTTTTTGCTACATACATAAAAATTCAACCACCGAGCCACAGATGTCGAGGATATAATTGGGAAACATTAATTATGGTGTATGGAAAAAAAATAAGATCTGATTGAAATAATAAAAACATTTATTAGTCAAATAGGTATTTTGTATTGAAAAGGCACCATTATGCTACATATGTACATCGTTTATCACAAGAAAACATAAAATTTATAAATATTATATATTAACAATGTCAACATACATACTACAAAAGTTAAATGAGAAATCAAATTATAATATGACATATGATTGAAGTGAACAAGGTTGTACATTACTATCCACATCGTAGAACAATAAACAAATTAAATATGATACAACGAATCCAAAATTATGCTAATCAAAAGTTACATGAGAAATCATATTATGACATATGAACGAAGTAAACAAGGATTGTACATTACTATCCACATCGTAGAACAATAAACAAATTAAATATGATACAACAAATCCAAAATTATGCTAATCAAAAGTTACATGAGAAATCATATTATGACATATGAACGAAGTAAACAAGGATTGTACATTACTATCCACATCGTAGAACAATAAACAAATTAAATATGATACAACAAATCCAAAATTATGCTAATCAAAAGTTACATGAGAAATCATATTATGACATATGAACGAAGTAAACAAGGATTGTACATTACTATCCACATCGTAGAACAATAAACAAATTAAATATGATACGAGTTGAAAATTATATTATCACCTACAAGGTAATATACATTATTATTAAAATTCTATTTTAAAGTGTCTAATTTCCTGTTTTTAGTTTTAGTACTCTTGGCACCATATATTTTATCATTTTCAATTTTGGAATAATTATTCAACAAAATATTTCCAAAGGTTTCGATTATCAACGAGAACATTTTTATGCGATTCATTCCACAAACACAAACCGAATATAAATCAATATAGAAATTATTATCAGAAACACTTTTAAGAGTTAAATTACGTAACAAGTTCTTTTGGCTGGCAGATGATTTAAATAATTCAAACATTTCCTCTGAATTGATAATATATTCAAATATTGAACAAATGTGATTGAAAAGTACACATACAACATCAGTGGGAATACTAAGACCGCCTCGTTGCAAATAATCGAAATAAGGGTTCGAGGTCTGGGTCCCTTTACTTTCGATGATTAACTCCGAACAACTCGTACATTTGTTGGAGATTAATCTATTCTTTACTGCATGTGCTGCATAACCACTTACATAAAGTCTTGCAGACTCGTCTATATCGCATATCTCCAAATAATTGCTTTCAAAGATTGCATCAAATGTGGAAGGGGTATGATTTTTATTGCATGTGTCGATATCATTGGTGATATCTTTCAAAGATAAAGACAAGTTGTCAACGTGTCTGAATAATTCCCTTATTCTAACTTTCTTTTCGGCCTCAATAATTTGATTACATGACACATTATAATTGCAACCTGAGAGTCTTCTATACTGACCAAATCTTTCTTCTAAACGATCAGTTTGAAACTTTCCTGTCAAAATATATTCAACAGGAAAATCGTTGTGGAAAATATGGTCAACAAACTGTAGGAATGCAGATATGCTATGAATTAATGCCATAAAAGTATCTCTAGAAAAGCAAGTACCATCAGGCAATTCATTCCATCGATGCAACCAAGATAAAAACTTCTTCAAAAATAACACCTGATTATCTTCAACCGAATGAATTGGCAAAGAAAAAGGATTTCTTTTAATTTTACCTTTATAAGGGCTTTTGACGTTCATAATATCCCACCAATGTCGTATTATCTGTAAATAAAAGGCTGTTTCTTTGTACTCTTCAACAGAATCTAAAGCTGCAATTGTGGTATCATGGAAAACATTGTCAACCAATAATACATTCTGCCTTTCAAAATTATTGGGGTACAGAGTTTTGCGATTGAGTTTAGGAGCTTTTTTCAAAACTTCATCACATTCTGCTTTGTAAAATTTTCTAATTAATTCAAAACTTGCACGCATTAAATTATCCCCATCAATATTTGGGTACGTAAAAGACAAGTCAACATTTTTTAAATTGAGCCAATTATTCCTAATGTTTTTGAACAAATGCACAAAATCAAACAACAAAAAAATCTTTTTATTCTCATCTATTGGGTTGCGGAAAAATGCGTTAGAAGAAAGTTCTTTAAATAATCCTTGATTGATCCTATTATTATCGGTAATTATGCATGTAACGATAAAGCCACATTCTTGAATAAAATTTATTACATCTAACGTATACATTTTTAAATCTTTGGCAACTAAGGACTTAACAGGGATAAGTCTAACAACCTCTTTATACTTGCCGAAATTTGAAGCAATCATAAAAGTTTGCATGGTTTTTGCAACGGCTTCAGAATTGTTTTCGGCGTACCCCCTTAGGCCATGAGACTTATACTCTATTTTGCTATTAAGATGTATCTCATCAATCAATAAACTCACATATTTATCTTTCTCTGCCAATTCCCGCGATGACAAAGTTATGAATTTTTTATTATTTTCTACACTTGACGGGGAAATATTGGCAGATGCAGAAATATCCTGCAAGTGCCGTTTAGTTGGTAGGATTAAAAAATCTTTCAGTATGTTATAAGCTACCGGCGAATGAGAATAAACATTAAAAGAAAAAATTAATGTAACAATGTCATATTTCTTCTTATTACTAATTAACAGTTTGATTTGGTCAATAATTAGAAGTAGATTTTTTTCAAATACATTATTATCTTCATCGATGAAGTCGATCGCAAATTCAATATAATTTCTCGCTTTTTCCAAATAAAATCTAAACATATCCTTGTTATTAAAACTTTCATTGGATTGCTTGTATCGGGCTAGCATGTTCTCAATCTGAGACCATAATTTTACCCTTGGTTCATGATTTAAAATCCATTTTAAATCATGCGGGGATAATTCGTTTTTCCCTATGTAAACCTGAACACAAAGATCTGTTCGGATAAATATAGAGCACAACACCTTTACATCACTGTCACTATCAAAACTTAGAATGTAAAAATATGTACCACTACACATGCTCTTAGTATCCCAACCGTCGAGGTTCAATTTTTTTCTGAAGTTATCCAGAAATGCACTATAATTAGTGATGTTGTCTTCTTCCAAAAACTTGGATACTGTTTCCTCATGTCGTTCGCTTGCCAATTTCCTCCTGAGGTCTGGATGCTTGCGAACAACTGGAGGTCTCTTCGTTAAATACGTTGGTGTATTTGGGAAAATGCTGGGAATAGCTCCTTTCACCAATCGCCAATGGTCCAAAGGAAATTGTTTCACAGTTCCATCTGCATCCGTATATTTCTGGTGAGTCACGACGTCCTGGGGTCGAAAATGGACTATGCACACTGCGGCATATTTGCTAGGGGTCCAATTTTTTCTTGGGATGGCGTGAAGCCAAGCTCTCCTTAGTACATCATCTTTGGGAAATGTAAATACTGTGACAGCTGCTTCTTTTTTGAGCGTGCTGTCATAATTTCCCTTACAACCGGGCACACAGCACCTTCTTGGCATCTGAAAATAGAGTGAACAGTATAAATATCTTGCATATTATTTTAGTTTGTTACTATAATATGGGTTCGTGAATATTACAATACTATTGATGTTATCGGTCTCTTTACTCTGTAAATAAAGAACCATAAAGCGTCAACATAACCTATATATATTTGTTTTCTTATTTTTACAACACAACTCTTTTTTTTTTTTATTTTAGTGTAAGTTTAATACTGGCATTGTAACAAACAAGATACTTATTAAAAGTTTATCCCGAGCACGAATTTGTAATGATATGAATAAAAATCAAACAAAAGTTATCGCTACAATGAGGTTCGAAAAGTTTAGTATCGGAAGGAACATAAAACTCAAGTAAACACTTACCTTTACAGTAAATTAATGTTATTTCGGTAAATAAATTTACAAGATGTAATCCTGGTTTAGTTTTGGGCACAAATTCACAGAATAAACTATTTTAAATTATTTAAAACGAAAGCAACAACACAGCACGATTAGTTCAACACGCCGATACCGGAGTAAAATGGCTACCAAATGTACTGAGACTGACTGAGACCGAAACCATAGATTACTTACCAATAGGACTCATTAGCCGACCTTGTAATTTGAGGTTCATGGCTCTATAAGTTGTAGATGGCGTTGGTAGTGTTCATTATGTGTCTTGAGTATTTGTATACTATGTCCTTATAGATATTGGACAATAACTAACATAGTAGGGTGGGTACCTGCTACTTCTGCTAGGACAGTAGGGTATTATTATCTACTTATGTTGGTATATACCTACTATGTAGTATGTATGTACGTTTGAATGAAAGTAAAATGATTTGCACACACTTTTGTATGCCTACGTGTGATTATTATTTTTATTCCGAGGCGAAATGTTTGGAAAAAGACCAAGAAATAATGCTCTTTTAGTGGCGCCGTTTTAAGGTAGCGCCCTGGCTTTTTGCACCAACTGCACCTATGGTAGATCCGGCGTTGGTCAAACCTGTTCATCGAAAGTGAACACGTCTGTTCACATTTGTTCATCCTATGCTTTCACTGCCATGTCTACTTTCTCACTCATGTTGTATGTAGTTTGACGTATTTTCGTATAAAAATAATTAAGCAAATTCAAAAATGAAAAATAACACTTAAAATAAATTAATATAGCTCTCGACTGCATAATAATTTTGTACAGGATTCTGACATTCAATACAAATTCATAGAGAATAAAACAAATAACGCATCGGCTATTCGTCAGTAACAGGAATTACTGTCACTGTCACTGTCAAAAATGACAGTTTTGACCTTGAAGTATTTTACAGTAAATTATGTAAACAAAACGGCATGTTTTTGACGTCTGTCAATAAAATAGCTATTCGTCAGGAATTTTTTGTAAACATAAACAAAGCCATGCTGTTTTGACGTCTGTCAATATTGGCAGTTGTAATATGGTTGTAATGTCCGATGACATTTCGTTTTCGGTTAGTTTACTATATGAGAAAGCAAACTTTCAATGCTTGAATAGTGTAATATCATTAAACATTTGTCATCTTGTATATTTCATGTTTTATAGGTATGTTCCCGTGTAAAGAGCATTAAGCTCGTATATTTTGTCTGAGAACAAAGCTATTTCCATAACCAGATAAAGTGTAATAAATCGGTTAGAGCTTTTTAAGGTTTATTAACTCACCGTTTGCAAACTTTAGATCTGTGGGTACTACTACAAGGATGTTTTTTTTTTTTTAATAAAAAGCGCTGTTTACATTAACATTTGACCTTAAATCTAAAGATCTACATAATTAAAAAAAAAAGTACTTTCCCAAATAGCTGTTATGTTGATAAATTAATTTTGGTTCTTATAGGTTCGATTTATTTTAAGTCCTAATATATTCATAATAGAGTGGACTTCAGTGAAAGGTGAGTTTTTCTGCCCATCCTAAATGTTTCATTTTTATATGACACGAAGATGACAAACTGTGTTTTCATTACATGCAGTCAGTTCACCGACACCCCACTGTGAGAAATGTCATGATGGTATGGATGAATGAAATTAGTAGGTACTTAATAATAGCAAGTAGGTCCTCCACCACTACTTGTATTCTCAATGTTCACTTGGCTTGTGTGAACCGCTAAGCTTAGTAATAATATCCGCGCCCTTGAGATGGATGCTCCATTAAATAGTGCGGAATGAATAAGTGAGTTTTATAGCACCATTTTATTTTATTTATTTATTACAATATACGGCTTGAGCCTTTTACATGCTGAAAATATGTGAGAGACATAAAAAGTAAATCCATACGAGACAAAGAGTAGCCCCAATTAAAAAAAAACATTATTTTGTGGGCAGCTCCGCCTCAGGATCTTATAAATAGTATTAACTTCTTTTTCTGTAGGTGCCCTGTCAGGTCCCCTCGATGTTGGCGATCACTCTGGCATAGGATTCTCTGTCCTGCACTGTCTGGAATAACTCCTCCACGCCTTTCATTCCAGTCCAATCTTGTATATTGCGCAGGCACGATGGCGTCCCTCTATTTTGCCTGTCATGATCAACCGCTAAATGTGGTTACATAAGGCACAGTCCAAGTACACTAGCGCTGAACTTATCTTTTAGATTGAGACTCAAGGGAATTTTGTCTCTGATTTAATGGTTATAGATTACAGAATTCCGAGATGTATTCCGGACCCATACCATTTAATGCCTTGAATACTGTAAAAAAAAGTTTGAATTCAATTCTCCCTGGTCATTTAAGCCAGTAAAAATTCTGGAGTCCCAATAATGTTTGTGAAAATAAATCCATTTTGTAAATAAGCTGAGTAGCAGCATTAAAAACCGACTGAATTCTTTGGAGTAGCAAATTGGATAAATTTACCAAGATACCATTTCAGTAATCTAATCGGAATGCAACAAATTAATTTATTATTCTTGGTCCCTTCTATTGACAAGCATTTTCTCACATTCCTTAGAGCAAAGAAACATTGACTAACAAATGACGGCATGTTTCTCCATTGAAAGAGCACTAACCAGATGAGCACCAACATTAACAATTTTTCGTTGACATTATATTCATGTTTTGTACATAGATGGGATATGAACCTATAAGATGTCTCCTTTTAGAGGCTACACATAAGAATTCAGTTTTTGTGGGATCTATCTTGAACATTTTTTCTGACATCCAGGAGGATATTTTCGATGTATATGAAACCACATTGTATTTTAGAATGTCTTCAGATCAAATGTGAACTTATTACCCAACTAGTGGGAACATTTATTCACATCTTGAAAGTGCACTATGAGATCGTGTAAACAAGGAATTAAATACAAAGTACAAAACTTAGGTGCATAAGTCTACAGTAAATAAATCATAAGTTTTTTATTTTTATTTTATTTGAATCAAATATAAACAGAGAATACACATGGTCCTGTTAAGTCGTAAAAGTTGACTTCTCAACAGGTTCTACTATAAAACATAATTATTAAATAACTTTCCAATAATACTTCATTTTTCATACTCTAATTATATTCTATACAATAAAATGACCTCTATTACATTGAAAACAATTTCTACTACCAATGATTTACTCTATGATTTCTGCGCTAAATTAATATATCTTTTGGCGGTACAATATACCAGGTGCCAGTAAACTCCCCTTTCACGACACAAGCTTTTAGCTTACTGTGAAAGATGTAGAAGGTTGCGTTTGGGTTTGTGACAAACCCCAGATATATCTTTTAAATATATATATATTATACAATTTAATATCATTTATTATTCTTATATCTATTAGAAGTGCCGATACCCCATGATCACACACATAAAAGGTTGCTCTGTATGTTATCTTTTTTCCTTAGTCTGTCCCATTTATAACAAAGATGATAATAATGCATGTTATTTCATATCACAAAGTAATGGGAGAATATTTCTGGCAGTTCCTGTGTAGTTTGGAGGTGATTTTTACCCAGGCATTTCAAATGCTGTGAAGATCGTTGATTCACAATTGAGACAGTAATTGTTCTGCTTCAGGTGAACTCAGCAATCCAAGTCAATGATCTAGGACAACAAAGAAAATAAAAATTATATAAAAAGAATTCATTCATACCATCACACCATTTCCCATAAGCGGGGTAGCCAATAGACCAACTGCATGTAATAAACAGTTAGTCCTCTTGATTTTTTACAAATAACTGCCTTTCACAAACACTCGTAAACATACAAAAAAGGGTGGGAGACATATCTTTTTACTGGGGACTCTATAGCAACACAAAGAAGACCATGTTCTGAATTAATTTGGAAAGCAATGGAGTACTTTTTATTTTAAGTTTATTATATTTTTTACATATAAGTGATTTTTTTGTTTGATTGAGTTTAGATCACTCGTAGACGAGTGGATGGCCTGAAAGCAGATGAATTTTCAGTTGATAAATATTAATGTTTATTGACAGAGATTAGTACTAATTTTATTTTCATCTATGATGAATTTCTGACCTCGGTACAGAATATGTCAGAGGGATTAGCAATTTATTATAAACCCAAGTGTCTATATTGTTTACGAAGTGTTGTAATTTGTTTTAAAAATGTTGTGATCTAATAAATCAACAAATTTATAAAAATGTAACCCATCACCAATCATAGTGCTGTTGATATAGATCCAGAATTTTCCAAAGTATTGGGGTGCTGTACATCATGCATTGTCACAAAACCTCCAAGTTACATAAAAATATAAAGAAATAAACTGTATTAAAATATTAGATTAATTACACTATATATTATTTGCTTTACACTCTGATCTAATAAATAAATTAATAATAATATAACAATGAGCAAACCAATTAAGAGATCTTAATTGGTTTGCTCATTGTTTATGTTTAATTGTTTATATTATTTGTTTTAACTGTATGATCCATGTGAATAAATAAAATAAAAATAACCCATCATCAATCATAGTGCTGTTGATATAGTTCCAGAATTTTTCCAAAGTAAGGAGGCGCTGTACATCATGCATTGTCACAAAACCTCCAAGTTACATAAAAATATAAAGAAATAAACTGTATTAAAATATTAGATTAATTACACTATATATTATTTGCTTTACACTCTGCTGGCCGATCACGTAATTTTTCCATTGTAATTGTAATGTATTGTAACGTATTAATAATTAAGTCATAAAATTGGTATCACGTAAAGCCATAAAAGGCATTACAATTACTATTACAGGACCTTACAATCAATCTCAAGGTTAAAACATTGGTACACTCGCAGCGTAAATTACCGATACCAGCGGTCTTTTGTGCCAAACTGTGCAAAAGTAATATATTTCATGGACAACGCAAGTTGTTTAGCCAATTACCAAAAGAGAAATTCTTGATTGTGATATTAGCACATTATTGTGGAATTTGACGCGATTTCAAACTGTTTTTGGTTCACTGTATTCAAATGCGGACAATTTTGTCCCTTGGGGTGTATCGTTATTTTTATTTTTTGTTGTATGTCGGCAGGCAAGCTTTGTGCGTTTGCGCATAGAATGCTTTAGTACGCAATTACGCATTGGCGCCACTTGTTGGCGGGTTGGCGGTCATTGCCGTTGTTGTCGGTTTTTTCTTCCGCAAATTCCAATAATATCACACCAACACAGAAAAAACCTACAACCAAAATTCGGTAATATTAAATATTATGTAATAATTAGCCAAAAAGCAAAATCATCGTCGAGTTTCACAAAAAAAAAATTTATAGAGCTTTCTTACTTTCTTCTTACGTAAGTTTTTACACGATAACACTATACACAATGTGATAACGCGAAGAATACAAAAACAACAAAAACGCAACGCCAATTCGATAATATGAATTATGAGTTCGTCGGTAGCCTGGAGGTAGAGTCTCGGCCTTCTGAACAAGGGGTCCGGGGTTCGATCCCAGGTGCCGGCAAACTCCCCTTTCACGACACAAGCTTTTAGCTTACTGTGAAAGGTGTATAAGGTTGTATTTGGGTTTATAACAAAAACCCAGATATATCTTTTTAAAAAAAAAAAAAAATTAATATTCATTAATTGCCAACACACAAAAATAAACGTCTATCCTATTTTTTCAAGACCATCCACTCATTTGTGAGTGATTTAAGTAAAATAAACGTCGTGTTTCACTGATAGAAGCATCTCTCGAGACGCTCCTATTAGTAATAGTAATTTTATTGCACTTCGACTATTATTAATGGTTACGTGATCGCTACATTCTAGCAAGTCCATACAAAAAAAAACCTTGGGGTGCAATAAAATTATCAATAGCGATTTTGAAGTGTCAGATGGGCTTAGGTGATCGCAAAAACACTTTGACAGTTCAAAATCGCTATTACTATAATAGTAACGAAGTTACGTGATCGGCCTGCTGATCTAATAAATAAATAAATAATAATAATATAACAATGAGCAAACCAATTAAGAGATCTTAATTGGTTTGCTCATTGTTTATGTTTAATTGTTTATATTATTTGTTTTAACTGTATGATCCATGTGAATAAATAAAATAAAAATAACCCATCATCAATCATAGTGCTGTTGATATAGTTCCAGAATTTTTCCAAAGTAAGGAGGCGCTGTACATCATGCATTGTCACAAAATCTCTAAGTTACTTAAAAATATAAAGAAATAAACTGTATTATTATATTAGATTAACAACACTGTATTTTTATTTGTTATATCAAATACTTCAAACAATCAATTAAAAAAATAAATACAGTATATCAGTAATATAAAAGTATTACATTGTGACAGTTTTTGCCATAGAGTATAATATTAATATACTACATTTTTCATAAACAAAATAATTTAATATTTGTCTATGGAAATAGTTTACCATAGACAAATTTTATAATTTCTCTATGGAAAAGTTCACCATAGATAAATTTGATAATTTCTTTCTTTTTTCTATGTAATTACGGACAAATAGCCTTTGCCAACAAATAATAAGATGAAACTTGTTTAGGAGGATAGGCCGCCATCTTTGAACCTGTGGCACGTGTGTTAATATAACCCAAAAAATAATTAGTTTTATACTAATTCTCAACCGTAAATAACCTTTTTGTTTTCCTATATTAATCCAATCAGTGTGTGAAATCTTTCTGTACTTATCTTGGTAAGTCACACCATTCCTTAAATCCAAAATGAAAGACAAACCGCCGGACGAAGGAAAACCACCCGATGACCCCGATTCGGATAATGATTCACTGATAACGGTTCCAGACTTTGAAATTCCAACTTCTCCAGCTGAATATGTCTCCATTTCTACCGTGAGAAAGCTTAAGAGAAAGGGACAAATGATCTCTTTTACTGAAGATGAGCCTATGATTCCTTCCCAGCCCACCAAGAAAACATCCCTCCCTACAACTCACCACCTCAACAACAACCTAATGGCTGAACAGACCCAGACTGCCCCTATCCACGTATCTGCAACAAGGCAATATTACGAAATTTCAGACCCTGGCCCGTACATTGTTCACGCACAGAAGGAATCACAAGACCTAAAAACTTTCCTACACCCGATAGATTTCGGGAACGAGTTGAAAAAAATATATATTAAGGGTATAGTGATGGGATCCCTGAAGGGACTGGGCAGGAACAAAATCTCTGTGGAATTTAATTCTGCATTTTTCGCAAACTCCCTCCTAAAAAACTCCATCCTCCAGTCTAAAGGATACAAGTGCTTCATCCCCACACACAGCATCTCTCGAATGGGTCTAATCCGTGGAATTCCAGTGGGAGATGAATATTCAAATGAAAACCTTACTAACATCTTGGAAAGCCCTAATGGATTTGGTAGAGTATTAAAATGCAGAAGGTTGAATTTTAAAGACAAAACTTCTGATCCTCCATCTTGGAAACCCTCAAGGACAGTCGTGGTCACATTTGATGGTCAGAAACTTCCTGAAAGAATTTTTCTGGCTTATACCTCCATACGCGTCGAAAAATACGAATTCCCAACGATACAATGCTGGAACTGCTGTAGATATGGACACACGAAAACTCAATGCCGATCTCAACCCCGGTGCTTCAAATGCTCTGAACAACACCCCGGAGAAAATTGCACTAACACAAATATAACTTGCTGCAATTGTTCAGGCCCTCATGTGGCAACAAGTATGGTATGCCCTGAATTGTCTAGACAAAAATCGATAAAAACAACAATGACTGAACAGAACATATCGTTCGCAGAGGCATCAAGATGTATCCCATCAACTAAAAACACATACTCTTCAAAAACGACTACAAATCCACCATCTTCCCACCGTCAAACAATGACTTTCTAAAACAGAATTAAGCCCACCCCCTCCCCAAAATTAACTCAACAAACAAATTTAAATAACAAAAAAGAAACTGATGAGTTAATCTTTTTTCCCAATGGAACACACTTGGTCCCAACCAATGGTTGTGGGCTGGATAACTCAAATGTTACAGATATTCCAAACCTCTCTCAAATAGTACAAACTTTGTTAACTTTTATTACAACTACAATCTCTAACTCCCATCCATTACCGTCCAACGTAGCTGACTCTTTAAAAACACTTCAACATATCTTTAATATTCAACCCAAACAATCTAATAATACTTCAATGGAATAGCCGTAGCGCTATTCCAAACAAATCAGATATCCTCTATCTTATACAAAAATTTCAACCAGATATCATAGCACTCTCAGAGACGTGGCTTAAACCTGATAGTTTATTCTCTATTCCAGGATTCTCTTGCCTACGTAATGATCGCTCTGATGGAAAGGGCGGATGCGCACTTTTCATCAAATACCCCATTTTATTTACCCCAATTAATGCACTCCCAAACCCTCCCACTTTCAACATCGTTGGAGCAATAATTGAGAATATTTCCTTTCTTTCAGTATACATTCCACACCCAAATCCATCAATAATTCACTCGGTGAAGGATATTTTGTCTTCTCTAAATGATCCTATAGTTATAGTGGGTGACTTCAACTGCCACCACAGCCTTTGGGGTTCTGAAACAAACTCGAGTGCAGGTTGGTCATTAGTGAACGTGTTAGATTCAGTGGGCATGTGTGTCCTGAACAATGGCTCTCCAACCCGTATTTCTCTGCCTCAACAAAAGAGAAGTTGTGTTGACCTGACACTCTGCTCTTCCTCATTAGCCTCTATCTCCGACTGGTATATTCATGATGATGCTTTGGGCAGTGATCATCTTCCCATTGTTACATCCATCTATAAATCTCCCTCTCTTGGGTGTACAAGTGCATCAACTCGCATATATAGTACGTCGAATGCAGACTGGGGCTTATTCTCAAGTCACATGGAGAATCATATCGACAATCTCCCTAAACCCTCTCCTCACAATGTCCTCACCTGTTACTCTGAATTCACGAAAATACTGAGGGATGCTTCAAAAGATTCAATCCCCCGGAAGAAACTAAAATCTGGCAAATTTCCTCCTTCTCCTCCTTGGTGGGATCCCGAATGTACAGCAGCGGTGAAAGAAAGAAAAAATCTCCTCAAACTCTATAGATCAAATAAAACAGAGGACAATATATTGAAATACCTGAAATGTAAAGCTAAAACAAAAAGAACTCTCAAAGACAAGAAAAGGAAAGGATGGATGGAATTCTGCAACTCTCTGTCACCCGAACACCCGACATCTGACATATGGAGTAAAATTAGACAGTTTAGACGAGTTTTCTCCCCTAGACATTTTTCCTTCTCGGACACCACTTTGACCAACTTCCTCAATAAACTTGCTCCTACAACTTGCCCAACCAAAGAAGAAATGCCCTCACTATATTACATTCCTCATTTCTCACACTCTCTTGACGCCCCTTTTACATATCAAGACTTACTGACTGTACGCAAACATGTAAGGGACTCAGCTCTCGGACCGGATGGCTTTCCATACGCATTTTTACATATGATTGATGAGAAATCAGTCAGATATTTTATTGACTTAATCAATGCAGCCTTTACTTCAGGGGAAATTCCGGAAGACTGGAAAACACAAAGAATTATCCCAATCCTCAAACCGGGCAAAGATCACAATAAAAGTGACTCTTATAGACCAATTGCTTTATCATCTGTTCTAGGGAAAACTGTTGAACACCTGCTAAATAACAGATTAGAGCATTATGTAGAGTCAAATAACCTCTTAGGTGATTCCCAATATGGATTCCGTAAGGGCAAGAGTACGTGTGATAATCTCTCAATCCTAATCACTGATGTTCATCTAGCTCGTGCTAGAGGTGAGATCGTGGGTGCAGTCTTCTTGGATGTAACTTCTGCTTATGATAATATATCATTGCATACCCTTCATTCCAAATTAGTGCAGATTGGTGTCCCACCGAAAACAGCAAATTTCATTCACAACCTCCTATGTGGAAGACGCATCTCGTATGTTAAATCCACAAAAGAACAATTCAATAGGATGGTATGGAAGGGTTTACCGCAAGGATCTGTGCTGAGCCCTTTACTTTATAACATATACACATCAGACCTCGAAAAAGTTGTCCAGAATGAAATCCAAATACTCCAATACGCTGACGATATAGCAATATATACAACAAAAAAATCTGTGCCAGATGTAGAAAGTTCCTTAAATTCGGCTCTTGAATCTGTATCTCAATGGCTCATAGCGCATGGTCTGTCCCTCGCTCCAAGCAAATGTTTCTCTATGTTGTTTAAGGGTCGCGGACGACCGAAAACATTAAACCTAAGGTGTGATAACAACCCAATTTCTCAGGTCGAACAAATTAGATTCCTTGGTTTATTAATCGACTCTGGTTTGTCATGGAAACCCCACATAGACTATGTGATTTCCAAATGTGAGAAATCCATTAACATACTAAGAGCAGTGTCTAGAGTATGGTGGGGGGCACACCCAAAGACCCTCAGATCCATGTACTTTGCTCTGGTGAGATCTCACCTTGACTACGCCTCTTTCTTGCTTCATCCTCTCCCAAAATACCTTGAAGTCTCCCTTGATAGAATTCAATACAAGGCCTTACGCATTATTATAGGTGCGATGAGATCTACACCAACAAATGCCTTGCAGGTGGAAAGTGGAGACCCCCCCTTATCACTGAGGAGGCAACTCCTAGCGGAAACATACATACTCAAATCCTCACGGATTTCTACTCACCCTATCATCAATAAGACCCAGCTTCTTTCAGAGTATGTCCAGGAAAATAGATCCCGAAGACCCAAGCCGCTTCCCCCTTTAGTGATTGGACTTAGATCCATCAACATCTTTCAAAATCAAGCTCCCATTTATCAAGACACAAAGTTCCCCTTTTTCTCATGTGCATTTGAGGCTGCTACATTTTTTCCCCGAACAGAGGTTCTTGATATCCCGAGACATCATTCAAAAGCCAATCTCATATTTTCAGAAATTGTACAAACCCATTTCCCAAACCATACAGCTATATACACTGATGGATCTAAGACGAACAATGATTCCCCAGTCGGAGCGGCATTTGTCTGCCCATCTCTCAACGTGACAAAAAAGATTAAACTACCCTCGGGAACATCAGTTTTCACTGCAGAGGGAGTGGCTGTATTGGAAGCTCTTAAATTTATCCAGGAACACAGCTTTTCACAAAGTATTATTCTTTCGGATTCACTTTCCACCATCCATAAAATGGACTCCAACCCAAAACATCTTTTAAACAGTGTGGTTGCGTTACAGATTAAACACAATATAGTTGATTTGGCCCTACGGGACTGTGAGATCGTATTGGCGTGGATTCCGGGGCACAGTGGTATAGTCGGTAATGAACTGGCTGATCGTGGTGCCAAGGAGGCTGCTACAGAGGGCGAAAATGTCCATCCTTGGACTCATGCAGAAGACCTCATTCCCCTACTAAAAATGAAAATGAGAAAATCGTGGGAAAAGAGCTGGAAAGAATCGTCAATGGTAAAGGGATCCCGATATGCAACAATACAACCCGATATTCCTCCCAGCCCCTGGTTCGTTAATGCAGGCTTCAGTAAAAGGTGTACATCAATAATATGTCGCCTTCGACTGGGCCATAACTGTTCCCCGGTACATCTGAACAGAATAGGAGTTAGGAACGATCCCATATGCGATTGTGGTGGTAACGAAGGAACCCTCGATCACATCTTTTTCGAATGTCCTCTTTACAACGGCCGATATTTTTACTTCCATCTATCCTTCCTGGGTGTTCCTCTTCCTGCATCTGTCCACAGTGTCTTGATTAGTGCCAATATGAATGTCCTTCGTTGTGTTGCGCGTTTCATAAACGAGTCAGATATAAAAATATAATTTTTCCTATTCCTCTTATTTCCTTTTCCTTATTTTAAGATTTATTAACTAAACGTGCCCAAGATTGACAGTCGGTGGCGAAATCACTGAAAACGGTGGAAGCCAAAACAAGTGAAAGGAAGAAGAAGAAGAAGAAGAAACTTGTTTATGGTCGTTTCAGTGAAAGGACTTTTCAGCAAAATTATGACGAGTGGTAATCTCTTTCCTCCGTCATCGCTAGTGATCACTATTGATGAAACGCCTGTTCACACCTGTTCATCTTGGAGGATCATCCGGAGTGATCACTGAAAGTGAACGTATGTGAAAGACCCTTTATTATGCTTTCATTGCCATGTCAACACTCACGGTCATGTTGCATCATGGACCTAAATAGAGTAATGGACAGACACTTTGGTAAACATTTTGTAGCTGCGCGGGGAGGGGAATGACGACCATTTTATAAGAAATAAATTTTGTTCGGTGCGTCGCATTTGGGCTGCGTTCAGACAGTCACCGAGTGATCAGTCGACGACGCATATTTTGAAAGTACCTATACAATGCCAGTACGCATTCATAGTGTTCATGTACTGTATGTTACTATGTTTTCAAAATGTGTAACAAAATAAGAATTATAGTCTCAGAAAATATACTCGATTTCTGCGTAATTGTCATTTATAATTTCTGACGCTGATTCAGTGAATTCGTTTGGATAAATTTAGGATATAAACTTGTAACAAGTATTTGGGAAGTATACAAGCTCAAAGTTAGATAATGGAATAATTTAAAAAAAAAGTATAAAGCAATTAGTTATAAACTAATCAAGTAGTTATTACTTTAACTGTTAATTTTAAAGATACCTATTAAAATAATTTATTCCTTCGTTAGAGACAAAAATATTTTTATCATTTAAAAGAAACACAAAAGTACTTGAATGCTACTATAAAAAGGCGCCAGTCAAATAATAATAAAAATATTAACTATTTAAATATATTCATAATTTACGTCTTTTACACGTCGGCGAATTTAAGAAATTATAACAAAAAGTAAATCAAAAAAAATTTTTTTTTAAAAGTTATAAAAGCAATAAAAAAAATAATAAAAAGACGTAAAAAAAATGGCGCCATTACGATAACATTGGGTCATAAAACGCTCTAAGTTATTCACGATTATCCGGATTACATTCACCACTCACTGCAACTTCATGGTCGTTCAGGTCAAACGACGCCGAGTGACATTTATGCTCCCATGAACCAACCCTTGTATTTGTATGTTTAGTTGTTTTAAAAATGTTTAAAGTTTTTGCACATCAGTTGAATTTTTCATATCGGTTTTTGTTTTTATATCTAGAAGAATAGGAATCATCTTATGATTAACATGGTGATGTGCGCTATAAATGGTTGTGGTTATAAATCCAATCCAACTTTCGCAGGAAACAGGATTGTCATATTTTCGGTAAGTTGTTTTGTATTGTAGTTTTTATCTTAATATATTGCGATTTTAAAGTCGTTTATATTATAATTCGTATACTTATAAATGATCATAATAATGTTATAAACGTTCTATATAATTATCTGTCCTTATTCTCCTATATCTACACATGTAACTTGTTTTCCATTCTGTCATCTGACAATACAAAGAACCTACAATCTGATGTTTGGTTTGTTTACCCGTTAGAATGAAATGTTTCATGCATACAAATCTGATCAGGTTAATGATATTATCGCATGTTTATAAACAAAATCATTTTTTGTAGTTTTCCAAAGGATCCAGAAAGGAGAAACTGGACATTATCCAATATTTGACACCAAGTAAACGTAGTGTTTTGTGTTAAAAAACATCTCGTTTTTCTGCGAGGTTGGAGAAAAACGTCATTCTTACGAAATATCCTGAGTTTCCCGCTCATTTGCAAGTTCGTGTGTTTTATATTATTCATTTAGATTTATATCCTTCAATTGTCATTCATTCTCTCCATATTGTGTGTATATGAAAACAAAGTTTAAAAATAAATACTGAATGATTTAGAAATGACTCCATTTTATTTACTCATCCTATTCCCTATTTCATCAAATATATGAAAACATTAAGTTATGTGGCATTGTAATTATTTTAAGAAGTAAATATAATGTTTTCTGATACTGTGTGAATAATTTCCATACATTGCCCATACAAATGTTAAATAAAGTATTTCCTACAAAATGGCCACCGTCGATTTCCCTTCCTCACTTTTTGGCTTCGCTGTCATTCATACAAATTACTATAAACGTTCCATCCCCTACCTACATACATCCATGTGTTGCATGTAGTTTGACGTATTTTCATAAAAAAAATTACAGGAATAAATACATGAAAAATAACAGTTATCAACAACTATAACAAATTAATATAATTCTCGACAGGATGATAATTTTGTACACGATTCATACTTTAATACAAATTCATAGAAAATAAGACAAATAATAGGATAAATTTATTTATAGTCGTATCAGTCAAGGACCTTTCTTCGAAATTATGTCAGCTAGTAATCGCTTTCATCCGTCATCGTAATGAAACACCTGTTCACACCTTTTCATTTTGGAGGATCATTCAGGATCATCCACTGAAAGTAAACAAAAATATGAACGCCCCTTAATATTATTAATCACACCAACATTTTACTGAAACTGTGATCAAAAGTAACGGGAATTTAGTGACGTATTAGTACCGGGTACCGGGTATTGTATTGACATCACTAGATCAGTGTGGTATGTCCTGTGTCGAATTTACCGTTTACCGTAGTCTGGAATATTTTTTTACTCATACTCACAATTCACATCGTAAGTTTAGTATTAAATTCATTAGTAGTTTTATGACATTTAATTTTGCGGTAAGTAACTGATAAATAAATGGTAAATAAATTTTACCCGTTACCAGCTGATTAAGTCGCGTGAATTTGCACTATTTCATATATACCCTAAATATATTTGTAAATTAATTGACGATATTATAGTGATGCTGAAATAAAGTGAATATTGTATGTATTTTATAATTTCTTATCAGTTTGTGATGTAGTATGCAATGGAAATTTTGACGTTTAGTCAGAACTTAGTTATCATTCAATTTAATTTTCGGTCAACAATTTTATTTTCGATAATTTGTTGGCGATAAGTTTTGGGTTGCAAGCATTTTAATTGAATCTTATTATTTGTTTTTTTTTTTAAATCTGTATTCCACTCCATATACACATAATTATAAGTTGTAGATGGCGTTGACATAATATATATTTATTTATTTTATTCTTCTTGCGCATCATCATTCATATAACAAATTAAATAATATGTATTTTATTTTTGTCATTTAGATAATATAAGATTTATCAAGATGTTCAGATTGTTATTCTTAATATCTTACATAGTCATTCTGGTGAATGGAGAGTATGATCGAACAATAGTTGCAGCCAGAATAGAGGTAATTATAAAAAAATGCTACTGTATTATTATTTTTTTTTTTTTATAAATACTTCATTCAATCAATATCAATGTACAAACGTTGAAACAATATATCACCAATTAGCTTCATTATTATGAATGTTACAATAATCTAACAAATTTAATTGATGTGGAAGTCCAATCAGTTTTATTCATTTCTATACCTACTATCATCATTTTGATAAGAGAGCTTGCCTGGGTAGGGAGGCACAAAGAAACGTGGAAAACTTTTTTTCCTGTGTGTGTCTTTAACTTTTCAGAGTTATAATATGGTTTATAGATATTCTTATCTTGATTAATAACACTGTCCGAAATCAAAGGGTATTAATATAAACTGCATTATTTTTAATGATTACATATGCATTTTAGAAAAAAATAATGTGTAAATTATTGCCTTGCTAATGACATTGTTATAATTAATTTCACGAACTGTTGTTTTGATTACTAAAATAATGGTTATACTCTATTTGGAACAACTTGTTAACACTCATATTAATGCAAATTTTAGATAATGTTCTAGTTTTTTTTCAATCTTCTCTAATTCATTTGTTCATGCGTTAAGAGCACTCTCTAGCAAAAACGGTAAAATATTCCATTTTCAACAAATTTGGTAAAAAAACTCGCAAAACTTGTTGACCCTTGCAAACATTTTAATTTGATAAAATAAAAGAAACAAATATTTATTACCAATATTGGTTTTGCTTGTCTAAAAGGAGGGATGTGAGGAAGGGCTGGCATCCGAGAACTACATGGCTAGATTATGTGGATCAAATTCTCAACAACGGCCATGTTTTGAGTAAGAGAAACCGACCTGCGTGCATGAGAAATTGTATGACTGTAGAAGAAGAGAAAGGAGTATGTAAGGACAGATCAATATGGCGTTCCGTTCACTCTGTCTACCCCACTTGGGATACGACGTGAGGGAATAGATAGATATTAGTTTTTAATTAAAAAAAGCTTGATAGCCGACTGATGAGATATATTTAGGTAATCTTTGTTATATTAATTATAAATAAAACATTTATTTATAGTAAATCCACTGTGACTTTTTATTAGACACAAGCCGGCTTTCAAGAGCTTCCGTTCTCATCATCAGGCTAGCGAAAAGGCTCGCTCTTTCTCATATCTTACCCCTGGATGTTTTGAGAATATCAGTTCTCATGTCATCCAGTCATTGTTCATGCATCATTGAAGGAGTAACATTGTCCACCCGGAAGTCTCGGGATTTCTATTTATCCAAATGCAATATATCAGAAAAATAGGAGGACTGTGTCGTAAATTTACACCTGATTATTTCGTATTAAATTATTCTATGAAGTCCCAAAGCACACTACTCAATTTTGCATGAAATGTAATACAATGTATTCTTGTCATTTCTATAAGTGTACTATAGCACAATCATCAGATGGTAATTTATGTAGGGCTTTTATTTATTCATATCTGTAGTCTATCTACTTTTTGTGTCAACTGCCATCTATTTTATTAAGTTCAGCAAGGTTAATCTTGACAAAACTAAACACGATCTTAATCTAGTCTTCATCTTGATCATATGACGCACGAAGGGACTATGGTCAAAAACACCGCGCTACCGCTGCCGCACGATCAGTATGCATGTATTTTTGGCCAATAGTCACTTCGTGCGTCGTATGATCAAGACCAAGACTAGATTAAGATCGTGTTTAGTTTTGTCAAGAGTAGCCCTGCAGATCTGTATTTGAGAAAAGCTGAAAAGTTTTTCTTTTAAACTTCTTTAATACATTTGATTGGATACTTTCATACTAACATAATAAAAATGTTAATTTTTGTATATATATATATATATATATATATTGCAAGTTACTGTAAAACATTTTTCTTATTGTTGTTTTACAGAGCTGTCGAGGTTGTTCACTGAATCGTCTCCCTCAAGTGAAGCAATTTATATTCAATGATGTTCCTCTCTATGAGAATGTTGAGTTCAAACCCATCCATGGTGCACCACCTGAAGTGGTTCTGTTGAGTGAAACTGGTGAAGAAATTCATCGACTCCCCTTATCTCAACTAACTCGTTTAGAATGTAATGAACTACTAGAAACATATGGATTTGAGAAGAATGAAAATAAACATCAAGATTCAAGCAAAGATAATGTCAAAGTTGAATTCTGAAGACAACATTGTACTTAGTCGAAGAGTTTTAATTTAAGTGTTATTTTCTTAATAAACATATAATATTATTATATAGGAAAGTACTAGCTTTGGATGTAACTTGATAATGATGGCTATTCTCAAATTGCAATAATTGCTTTGATATCAAAAAAACATGGCCGCTCTTGCTATTTAAACAACTACCTAATTCTGAACGCAGGCAATTTGAATATGTGGTTGTTTTCTGAGCAATCAACTATTGGATGCGTAACAACGCAACGGCCGGTGTTGTTTCACTATTGCTTTGATTTGTTGTTTGCGTGATTTTGACGTTTGGCTTCGTGGTTCTATAAAATAATTTTGTAAGTTTTTTATAAAATGTAAACCCACACCTCATTTGCATCCACCACATTTCTCATGAATGTATGCTCTTAGATTCCTCTTAATTTTAACCCCACTGCATACCAGTCACTACAGAAAAAGATTAATAGTAGACAACCATATCTATATATTTTATTCTGAATTATTCTAGTGCAGTCTGTTAATAGAGCATCATAAAGAAAACTATTTTTACATCATAATTAATAAAAATAAGAATATGTACCTTTCGCCATTTCACACCACTTTTCGTTGGACCACAACCAGAGCTGTTCAATAAAACGGTTAACTCTTCCCATTTTTTTGATTAAAAAATCCGGGGCCATTATGTGCGACGACCCTTGAAATAGTCAGAAAAATACATAAATGAGGTGAAGTATGTTTAAATAGTTGAAAAATTAGGACGTTTTTGTGTAATAAAAAATATTTACATGTGTAACTAACTTACCGTTCAAAACACACTCATTTTGTGGTCTCTCTAACCACACTAGCATTAATATTTTTTGTGATGCAGTCATTTTGGCCATTTTATTATTCATTTAAAACAATTTAAGCCAAATTTAAGAGAAAAACCACCAAACGAAACACAAGCATGAAAACTGACAGTTAATGAAATATGGCTGCCGTAAATTCAAAAATTGTAAACAACGTGAAGTTCGGTACAATTGTTTATCCTACGGTTTGCTTCTAAAAAACACATACGTGGCAATAGTGCATTCAGAATAGCTAAATAACAACCAATTGGATGGCCGTTGTTGTTGTTAAGATAACAAGCAATTGATTGCTATCTTAACAATTACATTTGAGAATAGCCATCATTGTCTCGTTACAAAAAAAGATAAGTAAACAAACTTCAAAGAACAAATATTTTATTTCAATTAGGTAAATATATTACAAAGGTTTTAATAATATTACCTATATACAAGGAAACTTAAAAATTTATATTATATTATTTATACATCTAAAATATATTTCATTATAAAACACTAACCCTTTTAATAAAACAAAATCAAACTGTATATGTTATGTATATACATATATATTGCAGATGGATAATAAAATATATTGAACAAAACAAATCCTTTTGTATAGAAGCGGTAAGTAACTAAATTATATAGGACTCTCAAATTATTATAACTCATCATTTTCTTGACAAATGTGGACTGGGATGGGGTTTTTACAAAGGTGGCTACACAAAGTGAAGAACCAACTTAGAATCAGTGTTGATTACAATTTCTGATTTTTTATTGTATTCAGTGAACAGATATTTGAAGAAAAACATAGCAGACAATGCAATTGTATGTACTAGTATGTTATAGAATGTGAGTTTTCAGATAAAAACATAATCACATTTACTATTTAGCACAAACACTACTTACATACGTAGCCAACATCTATCTTTGTGTAAAGTTCAATGTACTAAATAATTTTGCTTTACAAACAAACTGACAATTCCTTAAATGATTTCAAATGCAAACAACTGTACATACAGGTATAGAAATACTTGATAAAGATCAAAATAAAACGTATTCTTCATAAATTGTAATTTTTTTTCTAATGTATCAACCATACGTTTTTATACGTGCAAATTCAATGGCTCATATTGATAGTAGATATCAATCAATATAATTAGAATGCTATTGTCTTGATAAGTCTGAATGAGTCAAATTAATTATTTATACAAAACAAAATAAAAAATCTAAAAGTAGATATCAAGGGACATTCAAATTTTTTGTAAATATCGGATTATAGAGTGATGAGTTGTGATGGTGAACATTTTATATGCATTATTTACATTACAGCTAGTACAAGAAACATCAATATTCTATGGAATACAACACTTAATTTATCAAGCACATATGATGGAATATGAAACATAAAAGAAAAATGCACTATGCAAATATTAGCCAAATTAAAAATATAACTGCAACCCATAGGAAAACTTTTGATAAAAATTGATCTTGATCATATTCCTGCACGCCAGGAGGAGCTGAAATGCATTAACATATATTATTAATAGGAATCAACTATGTAGATGTATTTATTCAGTAATATGTATGTAAGTAATAAAATACACACCTGGTGCTCCCCGAGGTTCACCAAAATTAAATGTGGAAGAAATATATCCAAACGGAAATGCTCCAATACCAAAAGACATATGAAACCCATCTCCAAAACCAAATCCAGGAAATGTGCCTGTGGTCTCAGGCTCTGCTCTACGACCTGCAGGACGAGGTGGTACCTTCAACAAACATTAATGTAATAAATTACAACATATCAAAGTAAACACTATAGAAGTAAATATTTGCATGTGAGAGTAACTACACTATTGTGGTAGTAGTTTGTTGTTAAGAGACTATTCCAACGCGTTTTGCAGTTAAACAATAAATTAAGCTCTCTTCCATGTTCTATTTTAATATATTTTTCAAGTATAGTATCATTCTTCAAACATGCTCTTTTGAAAATAAGAACCACTAAGAACTTTCTTTATGACTTCATTAATTTCCGGTCATTGGTCAAAGTCACCATTACTGGTTTTAATGACTAAGCCTGAGTCCAGCTCTTCATTATCATTATCCAAATCATCACTGATTCTGTGATAATATTGATAATTCATTTGCAGATATTTTTACATACAATACATAACAAATGGCTTATGGCCGGTTTCAATAACCTATCTATCCGTGACTGTCGATTGAAATCTATGATTTAAAATATAGAACACAATAGATTTCAATCGACAGTAGCAGATAGATAGAGTATTGAAACCGGCCATAAGTTAATACCATGTGCAAAACAAACTTGGTGCTTTGGATTAACAAGTTTTCCAACTTTCAGCCAGTGGCGGATTCAGAAAAAACTCAAGGGGGGGCGCAAAAATTATACACATTGTCGTTGCATATTCAAAAAGGGACATGTGAATTCGTAAACGATTTGACATTTCTAGAATAAATTGCTTATAATGACATCATAACCATTTTATAAAATGAATCTTAGTATCAAATATTAAAATTCAATACTCAACATTTTGATTTCCGAGCCCTCACAATTCGAATTGTGCCCTCAATACAGCGTGATATTTATAATCCATTTTTTCAGTTTCAATTAACTTTATTTAATAATATAAAATTGCATACCACAGTCACATTGGCAGGTTATTTGAGTTCTTTCATCCTTCTACTAGCATCATGTAAACAAATAAGTCATTAAAATCTCAATGCACTCCCATAACACGTGATATTTGAACCTCGAGTATTTTCGCCTAGTCTGCGTCATACATAACATAGATAGTTTATAGTCTGTTTACGAAAACAATGGTCCATTGATTTTTTTCAGTGTACTGAACACAGTTTTTTTTTTATTTTGTTTTATACACAGTTTTTTTTTCAATTCTTCACTGAGAATAAAAATAATCAAATCTGTTCACAAATTTTGTTATCGAAAAAATGTTTACACTTGTGTAGTGACTACTAAGTAGTATTCAAATTGTGCCAAGGGTCAAAATAAAATATAAAATAAGCAATAACATCAATTGAACATAAATATAGGTTAAATAATTAAATAAACCAATCCACAGCAACAAAAGTAACAAAACAAATAATATAATATAAACAATATAACTGATTGAGTATCAAAAATGCCGCGCGTATGATACAATTTGCGCGAACATACTATAATGGTTATAAACGGCGACTGATTCCCATCATGTACTCTGTCAGTACTTTTAAAAATCATCATTGTGATGAAATTCGTAGGTACATCTTTAACGACTTAACAGGAAAGGATGAATGTAGGTAAATATCGGTACAGATTTAAATTAAAAAATTCCAACACAGATGTCTCTGGGAGTGTCGAAAAATCAAAAACAATATATCACGGTTGTGGATGTCTAAGGTAAGGAAACGTCAAACGTGGATGTCACGGCTGAGGATTCGAAAGGGTTAAAGAATAATATCACATGCCAATAAAAAGTTCAAACAATTTGAATGTCTTAATGAAATTTTAAAAGAGAATGCCTTAGTAAAAATTTTGAATATGCAACGACGATATACAAGACAACGCCATTTTATTTAAACTGATTATACCCATATACAAGATATCGTCAATAGGCCCCACAAGGGGGGGCACGCACCCCCCATCTGTATCCACCACTCCCTTCAGCATAGCATTTGGACCATCAGTGACTATTGCCACAATATCGGTATCCAGTCGGGCCAGTATACCAATGCACCTCAGGTATGATGGTCTCTTTTATTCATAGGCAGGTATCAGCAACCAAAGGCATTGTTATAGAATATTTTATTTTCTATATTATTATCTAATCCTTGTACCTGTATACCAGGGATGTTGCGGATGTCGATTTTTACACATCCGCGGATGTGAATGCGGATGTTTAAGATGTTATAGAAAAAAAGTAAGAACTATCTTAGTTGGTAGGCCCCACTGTCAAATATGCGACAAAATTTTTGCTACAATAATATTATGGATTTTTTGCCGAAATTTTTTTTTCTTCTTTGTTATTTGCAAAAATAAAATTAAACTGGCAATAATAAAAACGCGTCGGATCTTGTCACCATTATTTTCGTTCCCATTGGTTAATGTCAAGTGCAAACGGCACGCGCCTTTCGCCGGTCCCGCCCCATTTCTTTCTTGTCGCAAATTGTCTTACATCCGCATCCGCATCGATTATTGCGGATGCGGATGCAGATGTGCAAACACATGCGGAAGCTCCGCATTTGCGGATGCGGATGCGAATATTCGCAACATCCCTGCTGTATACCTACATACATACTGCGCGCCTTACGGTGTAGACCAAGGACCACACACCCTTTTCGCTTGTTGTTTCTGTCACATTAATATAAGAGTTCCTGTTTGGATATTTGGTGTCAAAAAAATATTGCATATAAAAGTTTTCAAGTATGCGTATTAGTACAGTAGGTTAGTTATAAAGGATATCAAATAATATGGAAGTAGGCAGTTACATACAAAGAATAGTAATAATAGCTACATTATAACACTCTATTATTAGTCTAGGATAATTAAAAAAAAAAAAAAAAAAAACAAGGGATTTACGGAATGAATCTCAATACAAAGCTGCAGATAATGCATTTTATGATTTATGACTAATTTTTGTCAGGGAATTCCAAAATTAACTTATTAGAAATCATCCCTTATATTCTTTTTAATCGAGCCTTCGGGATCGCAACATCTAACGGTGAAAGTTTATTTTAGTGTACTACTATACTATACTATACCCTCACGCCATGTCCCAGGAGGGGTAGGCAGAGAGAACGGAACGCCATATAGATCTATCCTTACATACTTCTTTCGCTTCCTCTACATTCATCCAGTTTCTCATACATGCACGCCGATTTCTCTTACTCAGCACGCGTCCGTCCTTAAGAATTTGGTACACGTGATCAAGCCACGTGGTTCTTGGACGTCCGCGCTTCCTCACACCCCTTCTTTCAGATAAATACATCCTCTTCGTCATCCTATCATCTTGCATTCGCTCAACATGTCCAAACCATCTCAACTTGTTTACACGCATTCTGTCCACAACACTCCTCTCACATCCGCTCATTCTCCTGATATTGATATCCTCATTCTTCACTCTATCTCGCAACGTTTTACCAACCATTCTTCTCAGTGAACGCATCTCCACAGCATTTATTCCACTCTCATCCTTTTTCAACCACGTACAAGTTTCGCTTGCATACATAAGTGTCGGTACCAGAATGGTATTGTGCACTAGCATTTTTGCCATGTTCGACACACTGCTATTGCTAACAATGGGTCGAAGTGCATCCATTTTAGTGTCAGTTTATAAATTATAAAAATATGCCTACTAAACGTCAAGTGTTGACTCCCCAGTGTCGCGAATTTGTGATACGTCTTCGCGATTATTTTACAAAGGAAATTTTCTATTTCAAAGTGGAAAAAATTAACTGATTGACAATCTCTGATAAATGTATCGTTGGTGGTGAGACGTGGAAGTTGAGTAAACGTGTAGCGGGGGTTCAGGTGCACTCATATACTGGCCCCACTGTAGTGAGATATCGAACTCGATATGAACACAAGTCCCAAATTCTTGACTTATTTTTTAATCCCAGGATTTGTTAAATTTAATCCCGAAAATATAGGGACTAAAATACGACCGGGATCTGAATCCCATAATTAGTACATCAGTCAGTTATGTTGATATAAAACTAGATAGTAAGCGAAGGGAAGTATATTATTCAATGAAATATAATATACCTTATTTCGTGGATCTTCTTTTCTTGTGCTTCCTCTACCATATATAGGAATTACTTTTTCTTTGCTGATTGCTGACTTACATACAGGACAAACTTTGCGATTTGGTCTCGTCTCTAACCACTGATGTAAACAAGGCCAACTACAAAGAAAATTAAATCATCATTAACTAATTTATATATGTATTATTATTCATGAAGTTATCAACTCGTATTTTTTTGGTTAATTTCTTGGCTACCTCATTCCTGATATTGTACTAACAGGCAAGTGCCTTTGTGAAGTTCATTGAAAAAGAGGTTTAATAAGGTGGTCAGTTGTCTCCAATTTTAATTATACAGAGATATTCGAGGTTCAAATTTATCTTATTACACCTTCATGACACAAGCATATAGCTTAATGTTATGATGTACAAAAATTTATATTCGGGTAAGTTAGAAGACATGCGTTTTTGCGATAAATTCGCCCTTAACAAAAGGTTATTTGCACTGTTGTATATTTATTTATTTATTCTTTTTGTACATCATTATAGTACAATGTTAACAAAATAATATAAAATACTAAATAAAACAAAGAAAAAAAATTATAGGATGATATGCAGTGGCGGGATTATCACTATCAAATGATTTCTTCCATCTAAGTGCGACATATTGAGATGTACCTGTTCATTGTTGAGTTATTATCCACATTACTTTTGTTATGTATTGCCAATTTTGTACAATAAAGCTTATTATTGTGCTTGTTCCTACAACCTCTTAATCAACAATGCATACAAGTAAACTGATAGCAACAGTGTAATTCCTACACAGAAATCACCAAATTTTTCACAGCGAGTCATACAAATGAAAGAATGATGAGTGCTGGCCACGTAATAATTCTATTTAACGTTTACTTGTCAAAACCAATGACCTTTAATATAGACTGGTAATAAACGTAAACATAACATACATAGACAATTCACACAGATCGAGCTAGTCCCAAACTAAGATGAATCTTGTATTATGGGTACTAACGCGACGATACACACATACAATGCACTACACACATATACCTACATGTAACACCCAGACCCAGGACAATTTGAAAAGGGTCATTCTTCACTTTGCCCTGACCGGGAATCGAACCCAGGACATCGTGACTCAAAGGCAAGAGCATTACCTCCGCGCCACACCGGCCGACGGTAATGCAGTCCTAATTTTCTCAGAAAACATGTTCCAAAAATAATAACAGTAATAATATTATGACGTTTCACTCCATAACATTTAGATACTGATGGTATCTTTTCTACTATTGCTTAAGTATTGGACATCCTTTATAAATTACATTCCCATAAAATGAGCCTTACAATAAAAAAAATCAATGTCCTTCAATTCTTCAACATAAGAGCTATTATGCACTCATATGAATATAATATTAACAAACTGTGGTGACTGTTGTAAAAATGTGCACTTTTAACGCAATAAACTTAAATCAATATATTTTATATAATAAACTTTATTACACAATACATAATTACAAAGCTATAAAATTAATATTGTGATACAAATAAATTATATTGTGCATTGGGTGAGTTTATCCCAGAAGCAATATCTTCCAACTAACCCATATATACATTATATATCTATGAGGGACTCGAAGAAGATATGAACATACTATTTTGAACCTACTGATCAACGTGAAATTATTTTAAATTTTTCCTTTTATTTTTATTAGTTAACACTAAAGGTCATTGGTCAAAATAAAGCTTTAGAGCGACGAGAGACGAGCTTGATGAACTTACTCTGAGACCCTTAATCAAGTGACTTGTTCGAAGCGGAGGTGTTAAACATCAAGAGAATAAGGCAATAAAGTTTTGAATAAATATTTCATCATACAAGAAAAACTATTACTTCATGGACATGTTGACAAATTATATAAAATAAGCGACTAGAAGAGCAAAAATTACCAAAACAAGTGTCCACACATGCTAACAACTGCGTCCCGAGCTGTATCAAGGCAGATGTTACATTCGAGCATTTTGTCATCACTCTTTTCTTCTTCTCCATTTTCATTTTTTTGAGGTTCGTCTGTAGAGCTAGATGTTTTTGTGGCAGACATGATAAAAAATGCAGTTTACATCAAATACTACAATATTTATTATACTGAGGGCGATCTAATAATTTTGTATTTGCATAAATATTGTAAAAATAAATGTCATCCCAACAATGTCAAGGCACAAAAAAATCTGATATAAAAGCAGTATACACTGTAAAATTGAATTAATTATTAAATAGATTGTACATCAAATAGTCGATTGCACTTGAAGTTTTTAGTTTTTGTCTGCGCTAATTCCAATTAATTTTAAACAATTATCTAAATACGAATCACACGTCCTACTCGGCCATATAATCAAATGACGTATGAACTTGCCATATTAAAAAAAAAAAATCCTCTTTCCAGTATTACCAACCCAAATTTTGAAAAAGATGTTGGCGACTAAAGGGGCGTTCACATATGTTTACGCAGCATTCACATTGCTTCACTTTGGATGATCATCCAGTGTCAGGTTCAAACCTGTTCGTCGAAAGAGAACACGTCTGTTCACACTTGTTCATCCTATACTTTCACTGTCATGTCAACAATCACGCTCATGTTGTGTGTAGTTTGAAGTATTTTCGTACAAAAATAATTACATGAATAAATAAATGAAAAATAACAGTTATCAACAACTAACACAAATTCATATAATTCTCGACAGCATGAAAATGTCTATGATTCTGACTTTCAATACAAATTCATAAAGAATAAGACAAATAATAGGATAAAACTTGTTTATGGTTGTTTCAGTGAAAGGATCTTTCATCAAAATTATGACGAGTGGCAATCTCTTTTTTCCGTCATCGCTAGTGATCACTATTGATGAAACGTCCATTTACACCTTTTAATTTTGGAGGATCATCCAGAGCATAGGTGGCCAACCTTTTCAGCAGCCGGGCCAGTAGGAAACCCCGGTAGGAAATCCCGGGCCGGGATTTCCTACCGGGCCGCACAACAATATACTCACTTCCATATATGGAACATTTAATAATTTTACTTCACCTTTGAATTTCTACCCCCCCTAGTCGCCAAATTTTCAAAATGGTATAGGAGTTTGAAATGTTACAAAACTCTTCGGTTTTCTTTAAGAATATTTTCTTGAAATACCTCCTTCAAAAAAGTAACGGGTACTTGTACCGACTTATATTTTAAAATAAAATGTGCACAAGCTTCGCGGGCCGCACAGAGACACCCAACGGGCCGCGGGTTGGCCACCCTTGATCCAGAGTGATCACTGAAAGGGAACAAATTTGAACGTCCCTTTAGGGTGACATGTGAACCGCGCTTTATCAATCTAATAAGTGTCTATGGTTTCAAGCAAAGTTTTTGAGCCCTGCCGATACCCACAATTTGACATTTCTGGTGTCAACGAGAATTATTTTTATTGGCGTTTTTTTGTAGGGAAAATATAGTTTTGGTAACACGATACTGTGTAAAGCGATTTTAAGTTTATATTATTGTATCGCCCATTTCACTTCTAATTCAGTCGTTGCAATAATATTTAAGTAAATTTCGATTTAAATAGTGGATTTTTAAAATTATATTCCAATTGTGATGTATAGGCACCTGTGAAATATATAAACAAAATGGGAGGCGCAGTAAGTACTGGTCGCGATAATAATGACTTGGTAGATAATTTAGTAAAGAGTGATTATATTAAAACAGAATTAGTGGAAAAAGTTTTTCGAGCTGTGGATAGGGCAGATTATTTTCTACCTACGTCTAGGCAGATGGCCTACAGAGATCTGGCGTGGAAATCAGGATGTTTACATATTTCAGCACCATGTATATACAGGTATAATATACAAGTATAACTCCTATACATACAAATTCTCCCCCTTGTCCTAGTTAGGTTCTGGACCCATCACATAGTGGTGACCCATTACATCTTGGACCAATCACACCTGGGTGACTCATTACATCTTGGCACACCTGTTTGTTGCTACTTTCCGGATGCGTCTGGCTACTACAAACAAATTCAATTACCTACTAAGAGAATGAGATAATCCGGAGGTTATAACTCCTGCACCATTTGAATTTTTTATGAGAAAATATGTTAACCATGTGAAATCTCATGCAGTGAGTTACGAGAGATGTTAAGTTGAATAGCTTGCTTCAAGGTTGACTTCTGATTCTTCTTCGATATTCCATGTTCATTTCTGTCTTAGGTACTTGTGGCTCCCAATACATGGAAGGTCAGCTACCAAACCTCTTCGCCAGAAACTATTCATTAAGCAACTAGTTATTGATTTTGATGGTGCAGTGCTAGCGTTAAAATATTGACAACACACTTACTGCGTTTTAATAACTGAATACTGATTTTCAAAGTAAAACTGAGTGATTTTGGTGTGTTTTTAAGTAGTGAATTTTACCATTGCAAATATTCCTTACTATTGGATACAATTTGAAGTACAAGGATATGAACATTATGAATTAAGAAAGCTGTCATAAGTCCTAATCCCATCATAATTTATGGCCCACGCTGTATTTTTCAAACTATGGACATACACTGTACAAGTTAAATTTATATTCTTACAATGTGTATGTTTTTGTTGATTGACAAAATGAAACAACAGATTGTATTCTTTACTTGATTTATTGGTATAATTTTTTTTGTAATAATGATTGACATTTTAGTGATGTTATGGAGTGGCTCAAATTGAGAGCTGGCTTAAGTTTTCTAAACTTGGGCTCTGGTACAGGATACTTAAACACTATGGCAGGTCTAATACTGGGCACTGGAGGAATAAATCATGGCATTGAATTAAATTCTTCTGTTGTGGATTATGCTATCGAAAAATTGGAAAATTTTGTTTTAAGTTCATCTGCCATTGATGAATTTGATTTCTGTTTCCCTAAATTTGCTGTTGGTGAGCAAAAATTACTTGTATATATTTTTTAATATACCTATATAAAAACATTTATGTTAAGAATAATATAAATTCTGTGGAGTACCCGATAATGAAAAGGTCTCCCACACTTTTCTGTGAGTTTCCAAGTGTTCATTGAAATGCAGAGATTCATAAAACATCTTGAATTCAGCTATGAGGTATGCCGCCCATCTGAATGTGTTTAATTTTTGTTGGCACAAAGAGGATAACTTGATCTATTTATTACATCCAGTTTGTCCACTGGCTACTAAATGTCATAATGATATGAACATACATATGTGTATAGTATACACTATATGTAGCTAGTTTATAATTCTAGGTAACTATAATCCTATTGGAAATTTTAATATGCAGCGACAATATGTCATTACACCTATAATATATAAGAGAGTGTAATTTGACTTAAACAAATTTCAGTCAACATTTATTAACATAATGAAGAAGATCTTAATCACCCAGGGCACAATGGTGCATTATGTCTTATTTCAGTTCATCATTCATTACTTTATAAAATATGTGTAGTTACTATATGTATATTATCACTCACATCATTGTCAATATATGTCTAAGTATTTTCAATATGATTTGGTGCATATAATAATTCAGTATTGTTTTTTAGGAAATTGTTTATGTTTATCTTCAAATATTCAGCAGTATGACAGAGTTTATTGTGGGGCAGCCTGTCCGAAAACATATGAAAATAACTTGAAAAATTTAATAAAGGTGAATATTACACATCTATTGTTATAGGGACAAAACAACTGTAATGAATGTACATAGTTTACCTTGTTATGCAGGTGTACAATACTATTAACTGTTTCATAAATTTGAAAGTTCATTTTGGATGCAGTCCCAATTATTTTCTCTACAGCTATTAATCTGTATATACAGGTTGGTGGAATACTAGTCATGCCAATTAGCGGGAAACTATTGCAGATAAAAAGAAAGTCCTACACGGAATGGGTCACAAAGAATATTCAGAATGTGTCTTTCGCTTCTCTTGTAACTCCAGCTCCAGAACATGTCGGCAATACCAGTGCACTAGGTATATTTTATTTAATATTCAACATACAACCTGCCAGTAAAACTATAAATTATTTTTAATTTTATATCAAAGGTACATACAATGTGAATGTTTACAGGGGACATAACACCTCCTACATTGCAAGAATTATGTCGATCACGAATTAGAAGTATTTTGAGAAATATAGTTTATGAGGAAAAGCCACATGTGAAAGTTATACCAAAAGCTAAAGTGCGAGATCCACTAGTAAGTAGGGAGAATGGACGAGGAAGAAGGAGAATTTCTCTACCCATTAGAGATGATGAAAGTGATTCAGGTATCATCATAGTTTATAAAATACTTCATTTACTATTCTGTTTATGTAATATTGAACAATTTATTCTCAATATGGTGGGGTTTTTCTTCTGACATATTTTGAATAAAAAGGACTAGATCCTAAAACTCTACTGTTTTACTTTGTTTTGAATATGTGACTTTAATATTCATATTTTATTATTTTTGTTCACTTGTCATATCGTCAATGCATATTCAAAATGCCGCATGTGCAATTTTTTTAATGTGGTTGGCTCTTAAATAGTTGATCATTAGAGCATTAAAATAGTTGTTTTAACTTTTTATTGCTGCGTGATATTACTCTTAAAATATTAAATTTTAGTATTCGATATTAAGAATCACATTTTTTTGTCGTAGTAATCAGTTTATTCTAGAAATGTTAAAACATATATATGCAACAATTTTAAATATGCAACAGTGATATGGAATATATAAATGTTCATTAAAATTTATGTATTTTGATTTTTATTTTAGAACAATATGATTTCTCATTCTTACACGATTTGGATAGAGATACTGGATCACAAGAGATGAATGCACTCTTAAATTTAGTTTTAAGTATGAGACAAGATGTTGGTTATGATAATTTTCACGAAGAGAGGAATGAGGATGAAAACACAGACGATAGTGATCAATCCAATCCATCAACTATTGAGGAAAATTGTGGAGAAAGGTCTCAGTCTGAACTTGTTGAACGTAGTCCACCTAGTCTTGATAATGAGAATATTGGTGTCACCACTGGAGTTTCAAATCATACTTCTTCAGAGCTAGGAACCATACCATCAGTTGAAAGTCAGGAACAGACTCTTAATTATTCAAGTAGGCAACATGATGAAGTTGAAATTCACGATGCTGTCAATACAAATGATAGTAGTACAGTTGCAGGATGCAGTATAGGATATAATGTTTCCTCAGATAATATAACATCTTCACCTGAATCCAGCTTATGGAATAGTAGTCAGGGATCAGAAAGCAATGCAGGTTTGTCATATACATGTTTTATTAGATTTGCACGCCACATTGTTCATCAATTAAATTTATAAACATGTTAACAGGGTCACTGCTGATTTCATTAAGAAATAAAGGACCTTTATTTTTAAAGTACGTTTTGGGTTCCATAAACCAACTACATAGAAAGTATGGTTCAACTTTGCAACACCAGATGTCATCACCTTTATAATATTGATAGATGCGATATAAACCCTTTGAGTTACTATACTATAATTATGATAATTCTTATGTAGTTTGATAGGTAGAACCTTAATGTATTTATTTTGGTGGAGCAAAATAGATGTTTGTTTCATTAAAGTTATCATACACAATAAAAAAAATATCCAATTATCAAATATGTAAAATATGTATTACCTATGTAAAAAATGTACCAGTAGCTGCTAATTCTTTCAAATTTTGGGAATTCAAAAATATATAAGTAAATGCAAATTCCAGAAAAGATTAATTTTTTATATGACTTACCTGAGATAAATGGGGTAATAGAGAATTTTATAAGCAAATATATAAACCATTTAAAGAAATAAACTTGTTTATGGAATATAGTTAGATGTACATAAATGATAAATTAAGAGCGTTTTGCTATATTGTTCCTTTATTTATATTTACATGAAAATGTCCCAAATTTTGTATAGACCATAGGTACATAATATAGAAATTTTACCAACTTGATCATTAATCAACTGTACGTTGTTGGCCATTTGATGTGTTTCTTTTCTAGAAATAGGGGAAAAATACTCAATTCTGTTTAAAAAATCACAATAACTTACCAGTAGAAACGACACAAAACTATTCTTCAGACTCTTACTGTTAACTGTTGTAATACGCGAGTATGTGTCATTACTTGTATGCCATTAGCAATATGGTACATCTATAGAAAATACCATGCAACCTTTACTGACACTAACACAATACATTTTTAAGATTTTCTCATACATTATATAGAATGCTATTTCTTTGTAACTGTGGTACTGTGTGGTGTCATAATTTATTAAGTGTATTATCTGATGCGGAATCTATAATGTAAGAATGTTTCTGTTTCATTGCAGAAAATAGGGAAGTGAAATCAATACATGAAAGAAAACGTCATTATAGTGAGGGTGATGATTTAGGTGAATCTGATGAATCTGTTCCAAGTGAAATAGATAGCGATGTGTCATCACCTGCACCATGTGAGAAAGTTAAGAAAATGAAAAGAAAATCACCTCCACCACCAAACGAATGGGACCTCAGGCGTGATGAATTATCTGACAGTCTTAAGAAGAAAGTGTATAATCTGCCATTACCAATCTCACTCAAGTTGTATGTTAATATGAATCGTCAGTTTTAATATTATCACGGATAAAACAATTCATCCCTTTTGAAATATACTGTAGGTATATTTATATGTGTGGTGACCTGATATTGTTCACCATTTTTTTGTAGCAATAGAACATGTATTAATATTTAAATCATTATATCTAATAAAGATTTATTTTTTGTTTATGTTGTTTTTTATTTATACATGGGACCATAACATATTGTGTATTTTTTATTTTAGGTTATTTAATAGAATTCAAGTGGATTAAAAATGAAACATTGTATTATTTTCATTATTCTATTGCATGCAGCAGGTCTGCTGGCTACCCCATTTGTGGGATATGTCTTGCTGGTATAGTAGTAGTGCTAATATTACTTTCACTATGATCAATACTTGACTCAGAGGCCTTTCAGGTAAGCACCCATCATTAGTTTCTAATAAAAACCTACTGACGATAAGTGTCTACCTGAAGTGGAGAAATCCAGACCATCGATCATCTCTTGCTTGAATGCTCACTGCACAAGCAGTATCCTTTAACTGTTCCGGCCGAAGGGCCTTTACCTGGTAACTCTCTGAGTCTCCTCTCGTTGACTCGACACTTTCGACAAATCTCTAAGTATCTTAAGTACAATGATATTAAAATTTGATTTATTTATTCATATAATAAACGGCTTTCACCTTTTACAATGTTAAATCATTCTATGACAATTTTTATACACCTTCAAAACTTACTCTAATTTCACATTAAATAATTTATTCTATTCTTTAAGTAGTATATCTATACAAATAATACCTATTACATTCTACACAAAATCAACAAATATACACAGGCACTCGCAGCCAATACAATTTACATCCAGGCCCACGGTACTCCACACTATATACATCTACATTTTGTATGCATAATGCAATATCAATACCGTACTTATAGTATACATAGGTATCCTTATGTATATAATATGCACTCAAGTGGGCACAGTGCGCTGTCTATCATTTCACGGTTATGTTCTGAAAAAATATGATATATAATATTAACAATTACCGCCCGTTCAATATTTATAGGACTAACCTATTCTTATCACTTCTGTAGATAGGTTTGATTTCAACGAAACAGGATGGCGTAAATCACTCCAAGGGGTGGATTGCCTAATTATAATAAAAACAAAAGTGTCTACCTGAAAGGTATCTGAGTCAAATATTGTTCATAGTGAAAGTAATACAGGGTTTTATTTTTAATCTATTTTAATTCTTTATTTAAATAAATTTGCACAAAGTTATTCAAGTACTATTATTATTAATTAATTATTATTTTATCTAACATTATATAATAATATGGTGTAAAACTTTTGCATGTTCAATGAAATAAGTATGATGAAGGACAACATAAAACAATCGGACAGAAACATAAATATTATCAAAGCACAAGCCAATGTATTGTCTAAATTATGTAATAATAGTAATTAACAGTTAATGAAATATTGGCAATGGCATAATTATAGGTCCATGTCAATCCATTTTTTACCATTGGTGCTCTCACACATGAACAACTTAAATAAACAATAAAAGCAGTAAAACCTAATTCTATATATTTTTAAAGTATTTATATGCTTCAAAATGTTTATTACATAGATTATTTTTTCATAATTATATCTCGCCAAATATAAAAGATATGACCTCCCAAACGTAAGTAAAAATCTGTGAAAAAAATGTTTCAATCCAAAATTACTGTATTGATTTGGAAGTATTCACTGGAAATATAATGTGTAAAAGTGTCTTATTAAAACAAAAAAACTCTCAGGCGTTTTATTAGATTTTATGAAATAAGAAAATTTTATGTTTTATGAAATATTTCGTTGCTTGGGAAATATAAATTTAAAATGTTGTCAGACCACAAAAGGCAGACCATTGCTTTCAGAATGACCATTCTTTTAATGTTGAAAATGTAATGGTCTTACATTCTGAGGGTAAGGGACGTAAACTGAACGTTCTGGAATCATTGGAGATTAATAAATGTCTATCCAACAAAGTGGACATTATTAATGTCCAAACTCCTTTGACTTCGCCATTGCTTTGTTCAAAAACACCCCCACCTAACATCCCTTAATATCTTATGTATATATAGACGTTGTTTTCTCTTGTAAATTTAGTTTATACTCCGCCCTGATGATGCCAATATATTGGTGAAAGCGCTAGGCGTAATTGTAGTATACTTTGGTATACATTAATGTGAAACATAAAACAGTGTTTTTTATATTATTAAAATGTTGTATTTTTTTTTAAATATTGTATGTTCCCAACGGTCCCCGTTTGTGGCATTAAGGTACTTTTTCAGAATGCAAGATTAAAAAATAGATTGCAAAAATGTCTTAATAAGTGCAAATTAATACCAAAAACCAGACATTTATCTAGTATACTATGCCTGGGGAAATACTTCTACTACTATACCATCACGGCATATCCCACAAGTGGGGAAGCCAGCACATCAGTTGCATTTATAATAAACATGCAAATAACTGTCCTCTCCGTGCCATATATAAAATCAATACATTCAGGATGGGTGGCAAACCTCATCGCTGAATTTCAGATGTAAAATGTCTTAATTTTTTTCGAACACCTGCCTTTTACAGGACGCTCGAAAACTTATGGAGAAGAGAGGGAGACCAATTCTTCACTGGGTGCTCCATGGGATATATGGATTAAGTAATTTTTAGTATGTCAAAATAGTCTTCCTTAGATATGCAATTAAAATATAAATTGAAACAAAAGACATACTTAATAAATTTTGAAAATTGGTGGCTCACTCTCACCAAACTTTATTAAGAACCAAACTAACCAAAACAAAAGAACATCAATTTGATTATTACTAACTACAACAAGGGCGACTACAACACAGCAACTAGCTTCCTGTTTGAATGTGATTGGAGCTTTCTGCAGAGTGATAATATCGAGTTCTTAGTCGCTGTGTTTTATGGTATCTTGTACGACGCTATAAACCAATTCATTCCTCACGAAGAGTACAAATCTTCCACATATCCTAAATGGTTTTCAAAAGAACTTATTTGTCTTATTTTGGAGAAGAAGATTGCCCACAAGTATTTCAAGGAAACGGGTGACCTGAAGTATTATGATGCTTTCTCAAGGCTGCGATCCAAATGCAATAGGCTTAAGGCAACATGCTATTCAGATTTTATACGGCAAGCAGAGAATACCACTTCCGATATGAAGGGTCTTTGGAGGTTCAGAGACTCACTGAGGAAAAATGACAGTGACTATCCTCTTCAAATGTTTTTAAATAGTGAACGAGTCAACGGTTTACAAGAAACTGTTGATAAATTCGCTGATTTTTTTGGTAGTGTCTACGAGCAGGATGTCCAAAATCCTCCTCTTACCCTTAAAACTAATAATAAATTTATAGATTTGTCCGATTGCAATATATCTTGCTTGGAAGTGGAGAAAAAATTGTCTCAGCTTAAATTCACGAATTCTTCAGGTCCTGATAACATTCCACCTGTCTTTTTGAGGAAATGTTCTTCGGCTCTTATCATTCCCCTTAACATTTTATTCAATAAATCTCTTGCTTCCGTCATTTTTCCATCGACATGGAAGATTGCCACTATTGTTCCCATACACAAAAAGGTTGATACGTTTGATATATCTAATTACAGACCCATTTGTCTCCAATCCACTCTAGCCAAATTGTTCGAATCGCTCGTTCTAGACAAAATGATGCCTTCAATTAAACAGATAATGATCGCTGAACAATATGGATTTTTGCCCGGTAAATCTACTTTAACAAATCTCGCAATTTATGAAGATTTCATTTCCAGGAGCCTTGCTGAGGGCTGTCAAGTCGACAGCATTTACACAGATTTCAGCAAGGCTTTTGACAAGGTATCCCACAATATTCTTTTAAAAAAAATGTCAGACTTAGGAGTGGGAGATCCCCTACTTAGATGGCTCACAAGCTATTTAGAAGGGCGATCTCTTCGTGTGAAAATTAAAAAATCACTTTCGAGCAGTTTTATGGCAACCAGCGGCTTGCCGCAGGGTAGTCACCTTTCTCCGGCCCTGTTTTTGATTTTTATCAACAATCTCACCTCAGAATTTAAAGATGTAAACTGCTTGCTCTTTGCCGATGATCTAAAGGTCTTCAAACGGATAGAAAATATAGAGGACTGCTCGATTTTGCAAGGTAATCTGGACAAACTGAATGCCTGGTGTCACAATAACCATCTTCCATTGAATATTAGCAAGTGTCAATATATTTGTTTTTCCAGAAAAAAAAATACTTTTCATTTTAACTATCGCATTGAGAATAGCTCTTTGGAATCGGTTAGTGAGATACGGGATCTTGGAGTAATATTTGATCAAAGTTATCCTTTTCTAGCCATGTAACTGAATTGGCGGGAAGGGCGTTGAAGTCTTTGGGATTTGTTCTCCGAACAGTCTGTGACTTCAGCAACATTCACGCAATTACCTTGCTATAAAAATCATTGGTACGTAGTCTATTGGAATATAATTCCCAGATTTGGTCACCTACCTATGATGTTCATGTTAAAAATATAGAGCGTGTTCAGCACAGATTTCTTAGGTATATCAATTATAAATTGCGCATTCCAAGGGAACAACTCAATTACGAACACTTGCAGGCACTACTAAATATTGAAGAATTGTCTAACAGAAGAATCGTAAACGACTTATTATTTTTATTCAAAATTCTAAATGATTGTTTTGATGACCCTAATTTATTGCAACTTATATACTTTTGTGTACCTAGTCGTAGTACTAGGAATCACGAACCTTTTTATTTCGAGAACTGTTCCACAAACTATATAAGTCATACAATATACCCACGATTACATCGCTTGGGTAATGAACATTTACCCAAGGCCATTTTGTTTAACACCAGCCTTTTGGCTTTTAAATCACTTTTAAAAAATATGTTTATGCCTTCCGGTTAGCTCTCATGACTTAGACTCCTTGGTTCCTACCTTTTTTTTTTTAATCTTCAATAATTGTTTCATATGGATGTTTTTATGTAAGTATATTATATATTCTTTTTATTTTATATTTCATTTTTGTATTGGAATGCTTACAATTTGTACATGAACGTTGCAATCCCTCTTCATCTTATTTTTTATAAAAAAAAAATGTTTTAGATTTAAATCAGTATCGTCCAGGCTTTTAGCACTCCGCTCCATATAGTGGTTGTCGACCAATGAAGTATGGGAGGGCATAGTGTGCGGGTGCTGGATAGGTACCTATATTATTATTTTTAATATTTCAAAACCATATTATTATTATATTTAATTTGTTAGTGCTACAGTATAGGTACTGTATTTTTGTTACATGCTGGATACTAGTGGTCTTAAGGTGTCTGCCCACTACACCGTACCATACCATGACCGGTATAGGAACGTATCAGGCACGTAACGTAGCACGATAGCTGTACTATGCCCACTAGAGCGGTCTGTAACAGTATGCTACACGTATGATGACCGTATGAACGCGTATGTTGACTGTTAACAGACACCTTAAAATGAGTAGAGAATTTGAAAACGATGACGATTTGCTATGACTATTCATTATAATCTCAAAGCGGATATGTATGTAACGAAAAGAGAGAATAGCAGAATAAAATATTCATAAATATCAGAGTTGGTTTGGTATTAACAAAATATTAAATAATATATACAATAATTCATTACATTCATCTGGGCAACATGTATGCCACACATCGTAAAATTTTAATTTAATGGTAAATATGTTGAATAATATTGTTACAATTCCAAAACTTAAATCTGTCGAGAAATATTTCACACAGAGTTGAACTAAGGAGGTACATAATTTGTTGCGACATGAATATAAAGTTAGCGTTCCTATTGTTGATTTTTCTTCTACTTCTTTACAGCCCCAATACGCCACATTCTGTATAATCCATTCCATAGATTTTAATCCAGTCTGAAAGGTTTTTTGCCCTTTTTCGATATCTTTGTGTATTTTATTTCTACTACCTGTATTGCGTGTATACGTTTCACTGAAATCTTAACATTTTAGTATTATTTCATCGTTTTATAATAAAAGATATTATATTTTCTCAGATTATTCACATAAAATTATCTGATATTTATTAATAACAAATATGTTTTTTACTCAAATAAAACCTTTCAAATTATTGCTATTATCATAAATTAACGGGTAATACCAATAGAAAACGTAAATATTGATTTTTTATACTAAATAAGCTTCAGTTTAAATAAAAAAATACATTATATTTTATGTGGTGCAAACAAGTTCTATTTTCTTCTTTTTTTAGCTAATGCATTATATTTTAGTGCAAATATGTTATATTTTCTTCTTAGTGATTTGGCACAAGTTAATACACTTCTTACAGAAAATTATACATATTTGCATTTTTCAAGTGGCTGGTGGTTAAATTTTGGGCTTTCAATAGTAAGCTAACCGATTTGAATCCTGCTGCTAACCTACCTTACCTTTATGATAAAAGCAATTTCCTTTCTGTGAAGAGTTTTGGGGGTTTATCTGAGTTAATTGCAATATCCAAACTTATGAAAAAGACCATTAGTGATAGCATTGTGATTTGAATCAATGGGTATTCATTGAATTGTATTCGGATTGAGAAATAAGCTTATTGAATTAAATTTCTGATTACAATAATCATCTATAAATACTCGTTCTTCTAAGTGAGTTTATGATGAAACAATGTAAAGTAGGCTGCCCTTGAAATAACTTGACTTGAATGGGTTATCCTAGATTGGTATTCCATACAATTATATAAGTAACACAATGAATCATTATGAATATGATTAATATTTGAGGCATTCACAATGTAACAATTACAATACACATTTGGTTGTTTAAGATAATTATTAGTTGTTGTACATTAAAAATATATCACCCACATAGTTTCAGTGGAGTTAGATTTAGTTTTTCGTTTGAAAATGGCGGATATCTCCACTGAAACCGTGGTAGCGATAATTTTTAATACACCTAAAACAAATAGCATAATTACTAAAATTATTTATTTATACACACATATACAGCTTAAAGCTTTTATAAGAATAAAAAATCAATTACATGGTATTAAAAATTAAAAAAGTAATTAAAAGTATATAATATGTAAGAAAGTATCAGCCACTTTCATCCTTCTTTAACCATGTCCACGTCCATGCAAGTGAGACGTGGACATGGTTAAAGAAGGATGAAAGTGGCATAAATGCAGTGGAAATGAGATCGTTGAGAAGGATGTGTGGTAAAAGTCTGAGAGATCGTGTGCGTAACAGTGATATACGAAAGGAATGTGGAATGAAAGTTGGTGTAATAACAAGGATGAATGTAAATAAGTTAAGATGGTTTGGGCACGTGGAAAGAATGAATGAGGACAGAATGACTAAGAAGATATATTTGGCTGAGAGGAATGGTGCTCGGAGACGTGGACGTCCGAGGATTAAATGGCAAGATCATTTAAATCAAATCCTACAGGACGGTCACGTGTTGAGCACGTTGAACAGGAGAGCATGCATGAGGAATTGTATGACAGTGACGGAAGCGAAAGATGTATGCAAGGATAGAAGGAAGTGGCGCTCGATCCTTTCTGCCTACCCCGCGAGGGAAGCGGCGTGATGGTATGTATGTAAGTATCAGCACAGTATTAAATAAAAAATAAGCATGAATACAATAACCCAATAAAAATAACTTGCAATTGAACAGTCAACGATTCATACTACATAAAAAATTGATAACTCAAAACAATTAAAAGATATAAAATGTTATAAACACTATTTAAAAATTATCAAATATTAATTAGTATTAATTTAAAATAAATAAGTTAATTACTTCAGTAATTACCTTCTCAATAATGTATTCAAATATGCAACTTGGTACTGTATTATGATTTTTTATTATTTACGACCAAACGTTTTGGCTATTATTGTTTTTTTATATATGTGTGTCACTCTACTGCAGCGTGGGTACTCACTATATTGTGTCCCGCCTGGACTATAGCGTTTGAATTACTATTATATTATAGCTGTATGTATAGGTATGGGTTTTACATATATATTTTGTTGAATTTTTGTTTGTATCATTTACTATATTACTATTCACAATGTATTTTTATGATATTACTGTATGCACATAGATATTGTATATATTAAGTATTTTATTAGTGGAAACATTGTTATTATTTGTGTATTGAGTTTTATATATGTTTTCAATTTCTTTCTTTTTTTTTGTCAAAGGCTATTATGGCCGTCCATTTTATTAATAAATAAATAAATTATATTGACTCTTTAATTTTGAAAACCAGCAACTCGAAATTTTTATATTTCGAGATTGTCACATTAAAATTTTGAGGTAATATGGATGTCTACCGCAAACTCTAAATAAAAATGTGTTACTAAAGGAGAATATTCAAATTTTAAATTTATGGTTGGTTAGATGAAAGAATATTACGTTCTATGAGTAATAAATCAAAAATTTAGATTTTGAAAATTTTTTAGTTGGCATATGAACTTGACCTCTGAGGCCTGAGTTAAACACATTTTAGCGTTACGTTTTTGTGTTCCAATCGTTCGAATATAGACGACGTTGCACCAAAGTGACAATTTTCATAACTATTATGTATCTTAGATTTAGTCTATATTCGAACTATAACGGAACGAAAACGTAACGTTAAAATGTGTTTTGACATAGGGCTCTGAGGCCTGAGTCAATAACACACTTTCACGTCACGTTCCCGCTCCGTTAACGTTCGAGTATAGACGAAGTTGCAAGCAAGTGTCAATTTCATTGCTAAGATACACAATAGTTACGAAAATTAACGAACGCTAATGGAGCGGGAACGTGACGCCAAAGTGTGTTATTGACTCAGGCCTCAGCAGGGCTACTCTTGACAAAACTAAACACGATCTTAATCTAGTCTTGATCTTGATCATACGATGCACGAAGTGACTATTGGCCAAAAATACACGTAAACCGATCGCGCGTTAGCGGTAGCGCGTTGTTTTTTACCATAGTCCCTTCGTGCGTCGTATGATCAAGATCAAGACTAGATTAAGATTGTGTTTAGTTTTGTCAAGAGTAACCCTGCTGGTCTGTTTTGTTACCATAGCAATACCATATACATATTTAGCTTAGTATCGTTGGATCCACTCTTATTACTACTGTATATCTATGACATTAAAATGAACTTTGTGCATATATGCTTAAAGATCAGAATGTGTCATTTTTCTTAGTTCATCTATGATGCGGTTAACCATGGATATACTGATACGAGGGAGTTCATTGATGGGTTGAAATTGGAAATGTTCTCCTTGGGCCTCCTACAGAAAGGACATAAAAAAACCTACTACTACTACTACTATAAGTGGTGTAGCCAGCAGACCAGCTGCATGTAATAAACATGCAAGCCGTCTTCTCTGAACCAACAAAAAATTAAGACATTCAGGATGGGCGGAAAACATCATCGCTGAATTTGAAATATAAAATATCTTTATCTTACCAAACATCTGCCTTTTACAGGATACTCGAAAACTTACGGAAAAGAGTGAAGACCTATTCTATGCGGGTTGATCGACAGCTATAATATACCCTAATAAAAAATAATAAACCAATTAATGAAAAAAATTACCACTTCAAAAAACTGTTACAGTACACATCTGCAGAGTATTAACTGTTTCGGTACAGCTAAAGCTACACTATTTAATCCATCAACCCACCAGGAGGATGTGGATTGGTGTTATATTTTTGTTTGTTTATAATATAAAAGATTTGTGCTAATAATAAAATATGTAAAAAGCGATAATTTCATAGTTTTATTATATTTCCTTTTCTTATGTCTTTATAATCAATCAAAAAACAGTCAAAGTAGGTAGACATTGGCTGTTTTTAAAGAAAATATATTCTTTAGCTGGAAAGCAACCAAAGTTAAATAATTTAAAACGTATAGTTTCATTTACAAAGTGCTTGATGATGTAATATTGAGAAATCAGATTGTGGCAATGGTAATGATGTGGTTAGATGGAAGAAATCACCGTATAGTGATACTCTCGCCATTGCATACTATTACATTTTTTCTTTTATAAACTGATTTGTTGATTTTGTTATGTGAATGATGATGTGGATTCCGTGTGGAGCACCAGGTATAGAATTGGTGGGAGACCAATTCTATACCTGTTAATCAAATTGATGTTCTTTTGTTTTGGTTAGTTTGGTTCTTGATAAAGTTTGGTGAGAGTGAGCCATACATTTTTATTTTTAAAATTTATTAAGTATGTCTTTTGTTTCAATTTATATTTTAATTGCATATTTTCTATCTAAGGAAGATTATTTTGACATACTAAAAATTACTTAATCCATATATCCCATGGAGCACCCAGTAAAGAATTGGTCTCCCACTCTTCTCCATAAGTTTTCGAGTGTCCTGTGAAAGGCAGGTGTTAAAAAAAAATTAAGACATTTTACATCTTAAATTCAGCGATGAGGTTTGCCACCCATCCTGAATGTATTGATTTTGTATTGGGACGGAGAGGACAGTTATTTGCATGTTTATTATATGCAGCTGGTCTGCTGGCTTCCCCACTTGTGGGATATGCCATGATGGTATAGTAGTAGTAGTAGTAGAATGATGATTGCAAGAAGAATAAAATAAATAAATAAATATTTTTGTTGGGGAAATGTTTTTTTTCTCCTGTAAAATAACAAATCTCAAACTTTGGTCCTTTTCGAAAAAATTGTAGATATGTTATGTCATGCTATATTATATTTCATAATTATATCTATCATATACCTATGTACATAAAATTTTGTGTGGGAACCTACTACATACTCCCGATAGCTGCCATAGCAAGCATTTACAGTACTTCAAACACTATTGAAAGGTCAGAAGTAAGATTTAAGCCGTGGACCTTCTGCCCATAAATCCCAAGACCACCACTTCCATATTAACAGTGCTAATGCTCACCATGGTACACATTGATTTTCAAAACGGTTAATAGATGCTACAGCCATGTGTTTTGGAGGTGATATTATTTTTTTGATTTGGCAATATGTAACCAAAACTTGAATTATTTTCATCATCCAAGAATGTACTAAGATTATTAAAATGTATTATCAGATTGCATACAAGTGAAAGATGCCAAGCACAGCCATGGACATAGTAGAGGACCTTAATCAATAAAATCATTACGGATAACACTTACATGTTCTCACTCAGAATTGAGAGACTAACAGGTTTGACCCTGAAACTCTGGATGATCATACAAAGTGAAGCAATATGTGAGTGTGTATTAAGACAACATCCAAGTGAACTAAAAATAATATGTTTTTTAATGGAAATAAACAAATAGTTTTGAGTTTTACTGTATTTACTAATAGGTGTAGTAGCCCGGTTTTGTTGTCAAAATTTGTCAAAACATTATTAATGCTTTACATAGGTAATTAGAAACTTAGAAGTATTATGCCATTTTATTTACATAACAAGTGGTCTGTGTCAATAGTTTCTTGCAGTAGTCATGGTCTTTTATATTAATAATCTCAAATTCAACATGTATATTTATTATGGGGTCAAGGAAATAGGAGTAAAGGACATCGTCTGTAAATTGTCCTTCACTCCTACCGGTCAATTAAATAATTGTCGTTGAATTATCCACAGGTGATTCATAGATTTATATATGTACCTACTAAAGTATGAAGTAATATTATTCTATGAGGTGATTACTAATTATTTTGTTAGCGAATTTTCTAGTTCCCCTAATTATGTACTTATCTATCAAACTATGTCTTTCATATTTACCTATATTAGCGACTTTCAAAGTTGACCACTATGGCGAAATTAATAGTACTTTACAACACCACCTACAACTTTAGTTATTAATAATCATTCTTTTGTACTGCATATTTGTTTGAAATAAAACTTTTCAATACTGGTAGATATAAACAAGTAATAATAGAATACAATATCTTACAAATATTTAATTTTATTATTGAATAAGGCGCTAAAAACAAATTACTGAAAACAAAATAATTAAAAAGAAGAAAAAGTGTTAAAGATGTACAAAGCGAAGGATCGTTCATTTTTGCCTCACGTATTTTACATAACAGTCATGATTCGAGTTATAATAATGATATTAATTTTTCCATTCAATGATAGAAATATTATTTTATGAAAAATTATTTCGGTGGAATAGATCAAAAATGGCAAATCAACCATAAATCAACAGTTAATTTTCGAAGAAGTCAGAATTTGTATCATAATTCTATGCAAGAAAATATTATTGTCCTTTGCTTGTCCTCATGTTTATAAGTTTAATACATTTGACAACGTTGTAAAGTATTGGTGGGAAATGTTAATAAAATAACAATGCATCAAATATTTTGCAAATTTATTAGTTAAATAGAAACTCAACGTAAAACCATAACGTATTTTACAAATTAAATGATATTTTATAAATCATACATTCATAAAAGAAACGCAATTGAGAAATTTTCATCAGTTTTATGTGTTTGATAATATTTACAAAATGGCGGGAAAAACCTACAATGGCTGGTTAATGATTGGTGGAATGTTGCTGTGTTCTTGAATCTATTCGTTTCGATGAAGCGACGTTGTCATTTATACGTCATACCAACCCAACATTTTTATACCAAAGTATCACTATTTTCTAGGTATGGGTGTACGACGGCAATCAGCATCACACGGTAGAGAACATCGGAGAATAGTTAGAAGAGGGCTTATCGTTGATTGCTGGTAAATTGATAATTTCTTTCTGATTTTATTTGTTGAATACATATTTTTTCATTGATAGATTTACTAGAATCACGACGTGTTTGTTAATTTACCGATGTTTCAAGAATTGTGGCGGATCACCAGAGTGTAATTTTTATTTGAGAAATTATTTAACTTGTAGAAGGTTGGTATTATCTTGAAAAGTACTACAACAGTGGATTGGATCATTACGAAAATGCTATATACACGCGAATGCAATTGTTGAAAAGTTACAGTGATCCTTGTATAGGAAAAATATTGTTATCTTAAAAAGACAAGGGGAATATTCATTAAAATAGTGTGAATGACTTGTAGATGTGCATCCGATGTTTATTATTTAATTTTAATACAAAGTGTTTGCTGAACGTACGAGTGTTTTGAATTTTCGTTTATATGATTTGACAATATTAATTTATTCTGTCTTTATTTTGTTTTAGGCGTTTCAATTTCTTATCAACCATTGAATCTTAGACTAATATATTTTCTTTATTTGATTGTAATATTAACTTCCTTGAATTTATCGATGTTTTCATGAAATTTGGAATTGTATATTGATAGGTCAAAAAAGTAGAAACGAACTTTTGATTTAATGAGTATGTGCTCCTTAATTTTTTATTTTCTTTACTTACCTACTATATTATAATGTCCTTATATTGGAATTTAAAATGTCTTTATAGTTCTGATATAGTTATGAATATTTTTAATGCTGTTCATCACGATTAATATGTGTTTGATATATTATTTATATTTTAACTTATAGGTCAATTGAGTATTTTCCGGGATGTCACAGAGCAAAGATAATACATTGAAAAATCCTTCTATTGTTGGAATAAATATTAATAATGTGAATCAGCCAATGCAGCATGCAGCAATGACATCTCATATTCCTTTACAAGCTATTAGACCAATGGGACATTCCCTGCAATTATCAGCCAGCACTCCTTTGCACATGGGCTCGAGCTCAACATCTATATTAGCAGTTCAACAAAATACTAGTATATCTACTACGATAAGTGATTCAAAAAAAGTTCATCTTCAAATTAGTGGCCAACTCCCCAGTAAATGTTTGGACCAAAACTCAGATCAAACTAGTGATAGATTAAAAAGTGTTACAGTTAGTGACTCGTCCCTAAGTATTATGCCTCAGGAATTATGCAGAAAAACTCCGTTACAAATAAAAATTCAAGGGGTACCTGGAACAATACCTATACAAGGTAGTAGGCCATCACAAATGGGAAACAGTTCTAATGGGGGTCAGCAAGGTACAACTGCAGTCATTCCAAACATTCAAGTACCAGGAGGCATGGGTGGACAAACTTCCAAGATGACTAATCAAGGAGCCCATCCACCTGCACCCATTCAGCTGCATCCAACTACAGCATCCAGTGGCAAACCTCCGCATATGGTTTACATTCAGACTTCTACTGGACTTAAGCCTGTACCTACTACCGATATTGTTTCATCTGGTTCCGTGCGATTGTCAGTAAGTATCACTCTTTTACTCTTAACTGTTTACACATCTTTTAGAATTAAGCTGAGTCTCATTTATATTTAAAAAGTAATTTGAAGAAATTAATTTTGTGATATTTTATCAATAGTTTGATATGTTGACATACAGTGTGGCATGCATGTATTACCTTCACGAAAATAAATTACTTTCCTGTGATGCATGAAAATAAAGTAAAATTAATGTTACCTTTTAGTTTCACTATTATTGAAATTTTGTCAAAACTACTTTCATTAATACGTGTGGATGTTTTGTGTGAAAATATTACAATATGACAATCAATTTTTCCTTTGGAATATTCTCTTACAATTTGTGTTTCAGTTATTTATGTTGAGAAATCAGAATATACCCGTACAACCGTTTTGGTAACTTTAATTACACTGCTTTTCCTTCATCGTAAACATCAGTCGCCGTGCAAACATTTTTTGATAAATCAACAGCTTTACATAAATCAACAGCATATTGGCTGCACATAAACCTGTAAGTTGCACAAAGTATGCTGCATTAAATTTTGATTTAGTCGAAGAGTTTCAATGTAGATTTCAAGATTTTAGAAAAAAATGGAGAGAATTTCAATATATTTTCTACCCCATTTTCTTTAGACATAAATAAATTACCTTCTAATCTTCTAATGGAATGCATTGAATTGCAAAGTGATATTCAACTAAAAGAAAAATTTGGGAATGTTTCTTTATTGGATTTTTATAAAAATTATTTACCTCGCGATAAATATCCAAATTTTCATAACCATGCATTATTAATGTCGTCAGCTTTTGGTAGTACATATATTTGCGAACAACTTTTTTCAAAAATGAAATATACAAAAAAAACAAAAATAGGACGAAGATCACCGATAAACACCTTGAATATACATTAAGTCTTAATGTTAAGACTTACAACTTCATCAATTGAACCCAATATCGATTTGCTTGTTCAACAAAAGCAAATCCATCCATCACATTAATTTTACATAGGTATATATGTATAATATATACATTTTTATACATATGTTCATTTATAATTTTATACATATACCTATATCTAATTCAAATAAAATAAATATAATAAAAAGAAGTTATTTTATTTTAATAGAACTACATATTTATTTATTTATAATAATACATACGGCTTACGCCTTTAATACATAGTTACAAACAATAATTGCATAACACTACCATCCTACAAAATCAAAACTCAAAACAAAAATAAAATATACTGCATCACTTCAAATTATAAAAATAAAAATTTAAACACATTGTGTCACATTAGGTATATAGTTAATTTTATTTCCATTTGTTGAAAAAATATTTATGTGCGGCCCAGCATATATATTTTTTTGCAATGTGGCCCTTGTATGGTCAAAGTTTAGACACCCATGCTCTAATGCTTAACCACAATCAGGGCGATCATGATTATCAGTATAAAGTGATCAACTTGGAAGAGAAAAAAATATACTTGTGTTTGTTTTTAATTTGATTAACGTTTTTTATGTGGCTGATTGTTAAATCTTTTAATTAATTTCAGGGACCTACCGGAGGATCACAACTGATGTCGGCATTGAGTTCTAAACCATCCATCAAGAACATTAACAAGTCTGTTTTATCAGCAAGCTTATCTCAACCATCAATAGTCATACAAAAACCCAAAACTAGTTCACAGAATTTTGTGTCTGTTCCTGTTACACTGGCTCCAAGCACTGGTGGGAAACATACTTTTGCAGCATTTGTCAGTACTATCAAGAAGCCTCCATCTGTTGCCAAGCCTCAGGAAAACCAAAAAGTGATAATTAGTCCCATGAGTGCACCGAAAGTTCACCCCAAGTTAATTTTTCCTCCTTCAGCAGCACCAAAGGGTTCCTTCATTAACTTTCAAATAGCCAATGGACAGATACAAAATGATCCTCAAGGTAATATAACTGTAATGCAAGATTCTATTACCACAAACAGTTCTGTTATACCTCCACTGCAGCCAATCACAAGTGTAGAATCCATGTCTAGTCACTCAACATCCATTTCCAACATTATCTTAGATTCAAAGTCAGCAGATAATAGTTTTACAACATCTATCCCTGGTTCTAGAGCAGAATTAATTGGAGAGCAAGAGTATACTCTCTCTATTCCTGATAATAATTCTATTGGCGATGATGTTATAACAGTGTCTATTGCTGATGAAAATGACCAAAATCAAATGGCTTCGTATACCATCAATATTCCAGAGAAAGAGGAAGCCATGACTAATGATAGGGCTGGTTTAGAACACCAAGTATTGAGTACCAACGTGCCAGGAATTCTCAGAAGATGTAATTCTGATGAGAGTGAGCAAACTGATCAGAGACGAATTGTTTTACAAGCGAATGATAAAAATGCCAATGACATTGAGAATAAAATTGAAAAAGCCAAGAAAAAATTATTCAATAAGAGTTATTCTATTTTAAATAAACCTATTGAGGGTAAGGAGGACTCTACACAAGTCCAAAATCTTTATTGCGAAGAAAAGTTGGAGGAACCTGAAAATAAAAATCTAGAAGTAGAGTCTATAGAGCCACCGATGAAAGATAAAAGCAATGAACAGGTTAGTGCTCCTCCCATCAACAAAGATCGAAGGAAGAGTCGTGTTTCTAGTGATGTTTACTTGCAACGTGAACCAATCATTATTGATGAGGATATAACTGTTGATGAAGACTCATTAGGTCTTCAGTGGCACAATGAGGTGGCGTTGTTGAAAGGTAGCTTTTTACAGTTTCATACAAATGAATTTGGTTTAATAGATGTTATAGATTCGGCAAGTAATGTTACAAGTTCATTGCCTAAGTATCATACACCATTAAAGCAGAGGCTTACGAGGGATGGTGCTAAGAAACCAACATCTCCCGAAGATTTGTATTGTTGTGACGGTTGTGGATGTCATGGTATGGCAGCGGAGTTCATCACTCCTAACTTTTGTAGTCATACTTGTCAAAGAAACTATGACAAAGATAATCCTAAAGATAAAGGAACATTAGATTTGAAAAAGAGAAGGAAACCTAGAAAGTCTCTACTTCTTAAAGGTAGTTCAAAAGATCCTGACAATGATTTTGATGTTTCCAAAGAGAAAAATTCTCTTGATTCTTTGTCCACTGATATAACTGTGAAAATGGTACCATCAGAAATAAATGTATCCAATTCCTCTAAATGGAAACATGAAAATGGTTTTATTTGGTGTCTTTATTTAGATTGTTGTAAAGCTGAACCTGCACCAGAGAAATTCTTCAGAGTTTCAACAAATTATAAACATGCATTCAAAATTGGCATGAAGGTGGAAGCTATGGACCCTGTTCATCAATCTCTTTTCACAGTAGTTACTATTACGGAAGTGCAGGGGTTTCGTCTAAAGTTGCACTTTGATGGATACCATGAGAATTATGACTATTGGGTTAATGCTGACTCCTGTGACATCTTCCCTCCTGGCTGGTGTGAGAAGAATGGAAAAACTCTCATTCCCCCTAAAGGATATACACAAGCCAATTTTTCATGGGCACAATATGTGAAACATGCCAAAGCTATCTTGGCGCCCAGATATCTGTTTCCACATGTGACTGCAGTAAGTGTATGTTGTATTATTTGTCCTGTTTTTGTGATATTGCTATTAAAATAAATTTACAGAAAGTTAGTTTGCTGGCTACCTCACTTGTGGGATATGCAGTGATGGTATAGCAGTAGTAGTACTACTTACAAATCCTGTTTCATTTTCAGAGTGTGTGCCCCAGTGGATTTAGAGTTGGCATGAAATTGGAGGCGGAGGACAGAAAGAACTCACTAACTTGTGTTGCCACTGTAGCTGATTTACTAGACAACAGAATACTTATTCATTTTGATAGTTGGGATGACATTTATGATTATTGGGTCCAGCCCACATCACCCTACATACATCCAGTTGGTTGGTGTGATAACAATGGCTACAGTCTAACACCACCCCACAGTAAGTGTTTCACATATTTTCTATTCATCTGTTTGAAAAAGTTTATGGATGTACCGTTGCTTGTTCTTTTGGTGTTGTCTTTTATTTTTTTATTGATCTTTCTTTTGTATTATTTTTTTATCCTCTTTTCGTTTTATTCACATTTTTTAACAAAGTTTACATGAGTCTAGGAAAATTCGCTGACAATAATCCACTGACAGGTAATTCAAGGGCAATAATTTATAGACAGAATAATTCGCTGACGTACAATTCATTGAGAGAATAATTCACCGAGAGTATAATTCCCTGACAAATACAAAACAATATTTTGAGTTCGTCGATAGCCTGGAGGTAGAGTTTCGGCCTCGTGAACAAGGGACAGTTTGATCCCAGGTGTCGGCAAGCTCTCCTTTCACAACACAAACTTTAAGCTTACTGTGAAAGGTGCATAAGGTTGTATTTGGATTTATAACAAAACCCAGATATATCTCTATCTATCTATCTATACCCTCACACCGTGTCCCAGGAGGGGTAGGCAGAGAGAACGGAACGTCATATAGATCTATCCTTACAAACTTCTTTCGCTTCCTCCACAGTCATCCAGTTTCTCATACATGTTCGCCGATTTCTCTTACTCAACACGCGGCCGTCCTTTAGAATTAGATCCACGTGCTCAAGCCACGTTGTTCTTGGCCATCCACGCTTTCTCACACCTCCTCTTTCAGACAAAAATATCCTCTTCGTCATTCTTTCATCTTGCATTCGCTCAACATGTCCAAACCATCGTAACTTATTTACACGCATTTTATCCACAACACTCTTCTCGCATCCGCTCATTCTCCTGATATCCTCATTCTTCACTCTCTTCACCCAGATATATTTAAAAAAAAAAAAATATAACCCTGGTGTACTCAGAAGTTGCTTTAAGGACAATATTTAAACCAGGCGTCACATTTTATTTTGATTGTTTTTTCTGGTGTATTGGGAGGGAGTATATAGATGTGACAGCTTTGGATATTTTGTCATTTAATGGAGTAGCCATCTCTAATGGAAGAGCGATGCCTTCAGTTTGCTCTTGAATGTTGATATCTGTGTTTGTGTCACTCATGTGTATATTGATATACAAAATATTCATCAAAGGCACTCACGTTTTGATGTTTAGTTGTCGCTTTCACTTGTATATTGATACACATTGCAGGACACTAGGTAAAAACAAGATCGTAAATTCTTAGAAACAGTCATAAGATATTAGAACTAATGGAAGTAGTGAGTGTAACAAAGAATAGATACAATTTATAAAGTTGTCGATATTGTAGATATTAATTTTAACGCGAAATTGATTAAAATTAGGAGATGATACACATTAATAATACATAATTTTACTGCACAATTTTATATTGTAATCACACACACAAACACTGAAAATTGTAGAACCAGTTTGAATGATTAAAGCGAGTATTTATTCTAGAGCTATGGTGTTGCGTGACGGCTGCTACAGAGAGTACCTGCACATGCATGTATGGGTAATATGAAGTATAATTTTTGCGAGTACTCAAAATTTATACATGATGTTGTATTTTGTGGGATCGCTTCTTCCGGTGTATATAGGATGTTTGGCAGAGTGTTAGACAAACTAATAGGGTATACAAATTGGTGGGACAGTTAGGAATATTTTGAATGTTCTCAATATTTTGTATGTATACAGGGGTCACTATTTTTTTATTTTATTTTTTATTTTGAATACCCACAAAATATTCCAAACCCCCTATAGGTATACACCAAAAGAAATAATCCCGTAAAATGTAACATTCTGTATAAACAGAGATGTGATGTATTTGAAATAAAAGTACTTAAAATACAAGTACAAAATACGTATTTTCATTTTGTATTTCAAATACCTTTTCGTAAAAATTATTATGTATTTTATTTGAAATACTTTTTTTGAGTATTTTGTATTTTACACAAAATACTTTTACAAAATACCTTTTTATTTGTTTCAAACAAAATTTTGGCATTAATTAATATGCGCGTATGCAAGCTTTTTTGTCAATTTGTTTAATTACGAATACAACTTTTCCATTAGAGTACTCCATATTTGAGAATTTTCAGATATACACACATAATAATGATGATTGAACTAATTATACATGACGCCGTTTAATGATCCATGACCATTCCAAGGGCGCTGTGATTTCTTCTGAACTATAGCGTTTTCAACTTTGTCTGCAGGCAATCTGTTCCAGGCAGTTGGCGCTGCGACTCTGGTTCTCCTTTCTGCAAATTTAGAGGTATTTGCAAAACTGAATTCTATGAGTCTGTTCACGGCATTAGAAGCTGAGCACAGTCTTCGCCCCAAATTTTGGTAAGCGGAACAGCTCAGTGGTTGGTGTGCTACCTTGTGGACAGTGAGACACAGTTTAAACGCCACTCTTTCTGAGATTCTCAGCTAGTGTAGACTTCTTAGTAGTGAAGTGATGTGGCAGCTCTGGTTCTCTCTGTAAATGATTCGGAGGCAACATTAAAAATCATCTGAAGACGATCAAGAAGTGTCTGGAGCAGTCCTGTATATAATATGATGTTACAGTAGTCCATACGATTTCAGATTCGGAATATCCATCCTGATTTATTCTGCAGCCCAAGTTCAAGAATTCTCTAACCTGCTTGATACTCACTCCATTTATGACAATTTTCGCAGTCGCCTCATCTATTCGAACAACCATACATTTTGTTTTGTCTTTATTTATTTTTATGTTGTTTTTTGACAGTTCTTCCTAAGGCTTTATTCAACTCATCTTCATTATCTGCAAGCAATGCTATATCGAATAATGTCAACCCTTTCTCCATTTATCTATACTCTTGTCCAGTTATTCATTTCTTCTATCAATTCATCAATGGCTCGCTGTATAATATAACAGTTAAAGAGTGCTGGAAATATTGAATTCCCCTGTCTTACACCTTGTTTGACTATTTGTAAAAAGTATTTTAAATAAGTATTTCAAAAAAGTATTTTGAAAATACGTATTTTGTATTTTGTACTTAAATACCATTTTGAAAATGTATTTAGTATTTGAAATACAAAAATTCAAAAGTTTTTGTATTTAAATACTTTTTTGAAAGTATTTTGCACATCTCTGTGTATAAATTTGATTTCCCTTAAAATGTATCTAGTTATCGCATCTATGTACATGCCCAATCAGTTTGTCTAATGTTCTTATTAATATTTATCTGTATTGAATAATGTACAAAATTTATGATGTGTCCTGTAATTGTGTGGTATTTTTTAAAATAAAATAAAAAATATGAATATTTATTTTTTAGATACTAAATTAGATATCTCCTTCAATGTTTTGATTTTTCATCCATTTGAGCGTTTCCAGTAGCATTTAAAACCTTCTAATATAAAAATATTGACCACTTCTTTAAAATGCCTTTGTAAAATGAATAATTTATATTGTTACAGCTTGTAAGGATCCTGATAATTTTACATGGGATTCTTATCTAAAAGAAACGAAGGGTGTTGCAGCTCCTGCAAGGGCTTTCAGACCCCGGGCACCACACAGCTTTAAAGTCGGAATGAAATTAGAGGCTGTAGACAAAAGAGTAAGTGTAGCGTGTCAAGTGTCTATATTATCTAATACAAAGTTAGATGATCTGACTAACAGATGGACATCTGTATTGTTTTCTATTTGTTTCAGGTGCCATTTTTGATACGTGTAGCTACAGTGTCTGATACTAGGTTTCATCAGATAAGAATAAGTTTTGATGGATTGCCAGATGAATTGTCATTTTGGGTCGATGATGATTCACCAGACATTTATCCCGTGGGTTGGTGTCTTAAAACTGGTCACCCTTTAGAGCCGCCACTGAGTGAGTGAATGTTAACACATATGTATTTTTATTTCTTATCTATATAACATGCCTACAATTATTAATATGCCTTTTTTATTTAGCTCCTGAAGAAATGAGTATTCCTGGTGCTTGTGGAACAAAAGGATGTCAAGGACTTGGCAATGCTTTAGGAGCTAAGGCAAAGACACATTCGGTGGCTGCAGAGTGCCCGTATCGCCTCCCGCCTCGTACTCCTGAAATTCCTGATCGTTTGGCTTCCATCTTGCCTCCACCTCGTCACTCTGAGCCGAGGCCGAAAGAGCCTAAAAGGTGAGATATTTTACTTTACAGTGGAATTGAGGGTCTACTCTTTATTATGTATGATTATTAGTTTTATATTGAATCACCAATTTGTAACCAATTTCAATATTCAACTGCAATTGACGAGCAGTTAATAAATATGTAGCTATTAATCATGTCTCTAATTTATCACAAGGTAACTGTTAACAAAATGGTGAATGTCTGGAAAATATTATGAAAAAGTAAAAAGTTAGTTTGATTAATAACTGTGCGTAGGATTGTGTTTATGAAAAAAATATATTTATTCATCACTCTGATTTAGTAATCTAAAATATATATATATGTTTGAAAAGGTGTTTTCGCAGAGCATATTATATGAATAAAAATATTGTTTTTGGGTACTCAACGCTTACAGTAGCTTTGAAAAGGCTTTTTAGTTGGTCTTGAAAATGACCGTTGGCTTCTCCCCGACGTTTCGTGCAGGATTCACTCTGGTATAAGTTGGGGCGTAGAGGGGTGGGTGTCGTGAAGGCAGCAGGCGTCGATGAGCGAGGGGGATCGGAGATTTATCGACGTACACCTACTCCGATTCACAGCTGCAGCGTGAACAGGTCAGTGTAGTGAGAGTGTGTGCAGCGAGGCTGACTAAAACATCAAGGAAGGGGAGAGATTAGTCAAGAAAAATCCCAACGGCCACATGGCCATAATCTCTCCCCTTCCTTGATGTTTTAGTCAGCCTTGCTGCACGCTCTCTCATTACACTGACCGGTTCATGCTGCAGCCGTGAATTGGAGTAGGTGTACGTCGATAAATCTTCGATCCCCCTAGCTCATTGACGCCTGCTGCCTTCACGACACCTGCGCCGCCAAAGCCTGCCACCGTCCCTCTATGCTCCAGCTTGTGTCAGGTTGAATCCTGCACGAATCATCGGGTGTTCACAAAACAGTCTTTTTCAAAACCAACTAAAAAGCCTTTTTCAAGGCTTCTGGACATGTATAGTTTTATATTTTTTGTAACAAATAATAATATGGCAAACATCGATATGTATGATTTTTATAAAAATCTCATAATTTGCTAGATATGTGAGCTCTTCGAGCCTAAATTTTTCATTTAAAAACATACTTAATCACTGTGGATATACTATAAATAAGTGTTTTATTTATAATTAATACTAAAATAACATCATTATTAGCAAACAAAATTAAGATTTCATATGCTGATAATGATAAGACACTCTTTGAAATACACTCCTGTAAAGTTTGCTTTTTTGAACGTATCAACTTTTGCCATCTTACTAGAGAAATAATAACGGATGGTATGATTAATGGATAGTTTTTCATTTGCAGAGTTCAGCGCGGAAGACCACCAAAACAAAAATTTAGTGACCATAAGCTTGAAACAGTGAGTCTTTCTTTTTCAAATTTGTATTCCTTTAAATTAACATATAATAAGAAATAGAGACAATTGGTGTAGGAAGGTGGTGTCACATAAACTAGTATGGAATTTATAATTGCAAGTGTTTAACATTTTATTTTCAGGCTTCTGATGATGATTCAAGCAATAGTGTTACAAAGAAGAGAAAGAGAACAGCTTCACCTATGAGCCAAGAGACAGTAGAACGATCAGTTTTTGAGCCAGGATACACTCCCAATCCTAACTGGAATGCTCCACCTACATGGGGTTTGGCTTCGCATTGTATGCCTCTAGATGATATTTTGCAGCGACTGTCCCTTAGGACTGATCCTCGCAACTGGAGTCAGACAGATGTGCAGGAGTTTGTTGAGAAAATAGCAAAGTCAAGAGAAGTTTCTTGGAGATTTTGCAAGCAACGTATTGATGGTGAATCATTTCTTATGCTGGCTCAGGAAGATCTTGTTTCAATTTTGGGGATGAGATTGGGGCCTGCTATTAAAATCTACAATTCCATTATTCAATTAAGAAAAAAGATTGTTGTTTGATTTTTACAGAATTGGGTAGGTTAGCTAGCTCTCAGATATGCAATTCTAATTTTCTTATGTTGAATGAATGAACTCCCTTCCAACTAGGAGAATATGTGATGTACCATCACTAAATTGTATAGTTGTTTATGTTTCAATATTATCACTTCATCTATTTCAAAATCATACTATTTATTTATGCGATGGAGTGGATTGTTTTTGGAAAACTTTTTTTGATTAATGGAGGCTTGTGACAGACTCCCCATTTTATATGTACAATCAAAAATTCATAAGACCTTGCCCTTTATGCCGTATTGTATCCTTTGTTAATACCTCTAAAGCAAGAGTAGCGAATAACCTGAACCAATTATTTAAACATCACACAAAGATAGCCCCCAAAAATAGTATATCAAATTCTATGGGATTAGCAAAACAATCGGAGCATATCGTCTTTCCTCTAAATCGTAAGTTGATCTCGTTAGATGTGTAGGAATGTTTACATTAAAAAATATACTTGAAACAACGAATATTCGACCCATAATAGCTATAGAATTATATAATCTTATCAAGTTGTGTGTCACATAAAATTATTTGTAATTTAATGACAAATTCTGTGAACAGGCCAAGGTTTTATCTATTGGATCAAATCTAAGCCGCTAGATACCATTTTGGTACCGAAACTTATATGTGCAAGGGAAACTGCGATCGCTGAGGACAATGGTTTGTAAAACGTTGGGTGATAGAGAGAGGAATGAGAATGTTAGGACAATGAGCGGATGCGAGAGTTGTGGATAGAATGCATGTAAATAAATTTAGATGAGATGATAACAAAGAAGATATATGTACATATCATAAAGAGGGGGTGTAGGTAAGTGCGGCTGTCTGAGAACCATGTGGCTTGGTCACATTTTCACACCATACAACTAGTCACATTATTCATTGTTTTATTAATATTTTTGTCTTGTATACCTACACGTCTAGGGGAATGGTTGCACACCATTCAAAATGACTATTTTTTCTAAACTATGAAAAAAAACCAAAGGCTACTGAGTCAAATACATTGTTTATAATACAGTGTTTTATCTTAAATCTAGTTTAAAAAATACCATGAATAGTTTTTTAAACTTTCCAACTTATATCTTGTTCGGCTTTGGTTATAATTTCAAAATAAATAAATAAAAAAATAAATAAAGCTTTATTGGCATCAATATATAATGTGTACATGTTTTTTGTTCCAATAAACTACCAAAAGGTGGGCTTATCGCATATGCGATTTCTTCCAGCCAACCCGAAAAAATAAAATAATAAATAAATAAAAATAAAACAATAGAAAAAACATATAGATAAAAGTAAATAAAAACAAGATGCTAAAAAAAACTACAAATGAAATATATAATAAAAACAAGATAAAATAGATACATACTATTGATTATAAAATGTAATGGAAATTGATAATAGAAGGTACCTATAGATTAGAATTACTTTAAAAAGGGCAGAGATCTAAAAAATTGTAAAACTTTCAGTTGACATTGGGGGCCTGTCATAGGAAAAAAATAAGAGTACACAAGGATTTCCTGAAGAAAATATCATGTTAAATACTTCTTCACACATTTAAAAGTGTAGCAAATGACCGCTGTGTATTGTTTCTTTTTAACAAATGTAATAAAAAGTGAAATATTTTGTGCAATGTATCATGTGTATTGCAACCAGTAATTCTATTGACATTCATTCTTGATTGGAAATGTATTGTGAATTTTTATCTGTACAACAGCTTTGCATGCATTTCATAATGTATTTGGAATTATGTAATTTTTCCATAACGATGAGGTGTATTTAATAATTATGTTAGGGGGACCCATGTGTATGAGGTTTAAGCACTCCATATTTTATTCAAGTCAAAATGATCTCTTTAGTTTCTATAAGTATTTGAATATATTCAAGAAAAATATCCATGTTGATGTTTAAAATATTTTATGTGAAGTAGCTTGACTGTTTCAGTGCTAAAGCATTCTACCCATATTATGGTGAAATTTAAATAAAATATTTTTTAATGTATTTACAACTGTTCTGTGAAGTATAAATAGGTCTCCTACTCTTTAATCTAGGTTTCCTCGTGTCCTGCAAGTATTTTTTTATATATTGACATACCCTTGTATTACTTTTTTCTTTCTAAATTCTTCGTAAATTTATTTAGACAAATCGATACAAAAAATAATTACGTATCTCACTGCTGAATTGAAGATGTAAAATATAAATTATCAAATAAAATAAATATTTATTTTATTTGATAATTTAAAATGAAGTGTTACAAAGTAAATGCCGATACAATTAATGAAATGTAAAATATATTTTATGAACACCTGCACTTGGCACTAGAATGGTTAATGCGTAAGTCTACTAAAAGTATTTTAAGTGATTGGTGCTCATTGTAAACTAAAACAAGAATATTTTTGTAAATATTATTAAACAGAATATGTAAATTATCTGTAAAGATGTTATAGCTATAAATAGAAGTATCTAGATGTAATATTGATTACTCAAACTAATATTATTACCATTATGTGTTAAATGGAGTGTAATAAATTCATTTGCTAATGATTTTATTTTTATTGAATTTCTTATTCAGCAACCTACTTTCATCTTTTTCTTTTACATATATACAAGAATGAGAGCTTGCTAATGGCTGTTTGTGAAGTTTATACTTGCAAACCCTTTCGAGTTCACATCCAACAATAGATTAGGATAGTACATTCCTATGGGAGAAGGTTAAAATGATTGAGGCGCAGCTAGAACAAGGTCCCATGGATTCAGTCTTGTCTATGTCCATGTAAAGGTTTGTTACACTGATATCCCTTATTTTGTTTGAAAGGCTGACGTAAATCTAGTATCGATTTTAGTTTTGATGCAAGTTGCATATGTTTTTAGTCAGTTAAAATTTGTATTTTGTATGCACTACAATAAATAAAAAAAGGACGTCTGTGAAAAGATATCTAAAAGAGGGATTTCAGAAAATTACGGAGTCTTGCGTATGCGGATGAAATTCTAAAGAACGAGGAATGAGAGAAGTAGGGTAACTTACATGAAGAATAAATTGTAGGAATATGGAAGAAGTAAAAAAGTGTGCTAAGGTAGTTCGGTATGGCATCTTACATGCTGTCCATAAACATGCACATTCAAAAGATCAAATTGTATTGATAAAATTTGAACTCGTGTAATGTAAATAATATTGAATAAGACACAATTGAAAATATTAAATATCTCTTATCTCAAAATGACATTTTGGCTTTTAAGCCCTTGTTCCAGCTAGTGTCGATTTTGTATTTTAGGTGTTTTTATGTTAAGGATAGAATATTTATATCTTGCAGGTTTAGTAAGTATTTGAAACATAATTGTATTTTTATTCATATTAAAATGTTACATACATAAATATATAATAGAGGTTATTGCAATGTGATATCATAGATTTTCACCATGTGGTCTTCAGAACAGCTGGCTAATTGCAGGTGATTACTTTTCTTTGAATTCTTTGTAGGCCTGAATGATAATCTTTTAACGGTCAAATGATGTGCATCTCTGAAAATAGAGAAAATAGGAGGCTGATTACACCCTGCATGAGTAATATATATAATCACAAATTTCTAGTAGAGAAAAAGCATCACAAATCCAGTATGGAAATTTTCTACTAATACACCAACACAAACGGATGTTTTCATGTTTTGTGGTATTGTTTGATGTTGATTGTTCATTTACATAATATGCAATTATAGATAAGATGTTTAGTGAAGGTAATTACTGATTATTCAATGTGAAAAGTAACTGCCAATTTCTTTCTTTCATAAACATTTTGTAAAGTGAGATGATTCCAGTTTCCAGACCAACAGCAATGGTGTAGATAAACTTAGTTTGAGAGGGAGCCGTAGCAAGTGCTGTCACTGACTGTGACTTAAGTTCCAGAGGAGGAATATTACAGGAGAAAGGACCAGTTGATATACTTGTTTCGCTTGTGTCTTTCTTGTCCCACATAACAACCTGCAATAAATATATATTAATACAGATATTTACGTATGTGTGAAGATCGATGAGTATTGCGCATTTGAAATAATAATTTAAATTGTTTATACCTTGCCATCTCTAGATCCAGTCAAAAAATGTAAAGAATCGTAAGACCAAGCACAACACCATATGATACGGGTATGAATACCATTTGTTTTATCTGTAGTACCAACTAATGTAAATGTATCATTCAAAGATCTTTGGAAAACGGACCACCTTCTATCTCGAGACACAGAAAGTAACATGGAGTTGTCAGGTGAGAAGGCCAATTGAACAACTGTCAATGTATGAGATATTAAACTCTGTTTCTGAACCCAACTGCCTGTATCCCTATAACATAATATTTTGGTATAATGAATAACATAACATATATGGACCAGAGAGAAACTAAGTAGGTAGAGAAGCTAAGGCTATTATTAGATCAATTATTTGTTCAATACTGAGGCAAAGTTTTTGACATTGTTTCACTCATAGAAGTTTTTAAATATATAACACCCAGACACAAAACAATTTGAAAAAAGTCATTCTTCATTTTGTCCTGGCCACGAATCAAACCCGGAAAATGGAGACTCAAAAGCAAGAGCATTACCTCGCGTCACACAATGAATTAATTAAAATGCACATATTTATTTGTGAGAAAACTTACCATATTATTATAGCTGCATGTGCTGTAGTAGTAGATTTACAAGCAGATGCAAGTAATTTCCCGTCTGGACTAGCAGCAAGGGAAAACACTTCATATCCATGGCCGTAGAGTTTATGTGTCTCTGGCCAAAGCGTATTTTGCATTAATACCTCTTCTGTAGGAGGCTCTAAAAGGACAATAAACAAATTTAAAACTGGGATTTTCTGAATTCATTTAATGATGAATGATTACTCATAATTATGTATATCTGAAGGAAACTACACCATGTAGATTTTTGCGCAAATTGATATGTAAACTTAGAATTGCAATCCTCATTATGTCCTTTAGTTTGGCATATTAATAAATATGTTTATTTTTTGTCAATTCAACTCGATATTATTTGCATTTTAGATAAGATTAAAGCAATAGCCAATAGTAATGAATTGCAATCAGTTTGACAGTAATTTGGCGTTGAAACAAAATTGTGAGAAGTAAATCATAAAAAAACTTCGCATCATATTGAAAAATGAGATTCTTTGACATTGTGTAGTTTACCTCTGCTATGCAAAACTATTATGTAATTTATTCATTAAATATAAATAATTGAATAAAAACAGAAATGCTGTTTTTTTTGACATTAATTACAACATCAGTTTACTAGGTAATATCCGTATCGCTTCTAAGAAGAATTTTCAGCAACCAATTATGAATGTCTATGCTTTTTGAAAGATTAAACTGAACGTTAAACTTTAAAAAGACCTATCACTATTGATGTTGACAAAAAACTTACCTTCTAAATCTACTGGTACAAAGTAATTGGTTGGATATTGATCTTTGACATGTTTAGTCTCATTTGGAACTTCATCTAATGTATAAACAGCCTTATTAGATAAACCTAATGAAGGAACAGAGGCACCTTCACAAATATCCATATCATTTGCTGTAAAATATCAAACAATGTGTTAGAAGCAAAAATACAAAACATATAAAAGTAACAAATAGAAGTATTACATGGACAAACTTACAGGTAGATTTAATATTTGATTGCTCTGTAATCCTTTGAAAGTTTTTAATGAAATTTTTAGGAGCCTGGAAAACTCGGATGACCTTTTCTTCAGCACCAGAAGCATAACAATATTTAGAAATAATGGCTAAACATGACATATCAAATCCATGTATCTGAGGCCTTGCTATTTCATGCCATGTATTAATATGATTTTCACTTCTAATCCAGGGTGAATGTACCCTCACTGTTTGATCTGCACTTGCGCTAATCAAGAATTCACCATCAGGTTCCCAGCCAATGTCAACAACTTCATTAAAGTGTCCACCGCCCACTACAGAAGGCTCCCATGACAATGAATCCTGAAATAATGAACAATCAATTCAAATTGTATTCAAAATAAATAAAACTTGAAAAAAATTACAATTTCATATGACCGATTTCCCTATCCTTCTGAATTCTTGAAACCATGACAATCAGACAAATGAATAAAATGATAGACCTTTTTAAATTTCCACAAGTGGAATGATCCTGTGTATCCATGTCCAATGATGGCATCTCCACAATGAGAAAATTTTCCACCATAAAAACCTAAACCAGACCCTCCCACTTCACCGACCCTCACTGCTTCTGACCAAACTCCCTCTTTCCCTTCAACAAAACTTTGCTCCCATATTATTAAAGACTTGTCCATAGAAGCTGACAGAAGTTTTAACTTTTGGCTTGTGGCATCTGAAAAAAAAGCATTGGATATTCAACAACATTTATATACATGTATTAGATAAGGAATCGGAAATAAATAAATACCTTTATTCCAATGCACACCATAAACCCATCCTTCATGTCCTGACAAAACTGCACTCAGTGAAACAGCCCAGCTGTTATCATCAATATCAAATACATCCTTCTTCATTTCTATCTTCTCTTCACATTTTAGTTGTTTTTTATGTGGCTCAATACACCAAAGTCGAATGTAAGTGTCTTGAGAACATGTTGCCAACAATAATTTAGAATCTGAAAAGGTAAAAACAAGATTCATTTTAATATAATTTCATCTCTAGATCAAGGAAAAATTGAGAGTGCTAGAGAAGTATACAAGGAATGTAAGAAAGCTGTAAAGGAACTGATAAAGGAAAAAAAGAAATTAGTAGATGAAGCAGAGTGTAAGAAATTGTCTGATAATGTGAAAGAAAATATGAAAATATTTTGGAAAGAAGTTAAGCGTAAAAGAAGCAACAATGAGGTGAATAGTATGAATGCGATTAGAAATAAAGAGGGATGTATGTTGATGAATGGTGTTGACGTTGTGAATAGATGGAAAGAATATTTTGAGGAGCTGTTTGAAAGTGGAGGTGAATGTCCAAGCCAGAACAGTGAAAGGGAAAACGCGAATGAAACAAGGGATGAAGAAATAACTATGGATGAGATTAAGAATGCATTGAAGAAAGCAAAGAATGGCAAAGCGGTTGGATATGATATGATCTCTACGGAGTTCATCAGTTTGAGTGGGCTGAGGACTCTCGAATGGTGTCATGCACTCTTTAACCAGTGTTGGAGGGAAGGTTGCACGCCAGAAGACTGGCGAAAAGCTGTGATATGCCCTCTATACAAAGGAAAGGGGTCAAGACTAGAATGCGGGAGTTATCGGGCTATCAGTCTGCTGAGCTCGGTGGGGAAGCTGTATGCAAGAATATTGATTGAAAGAGTTCGAAAAGTAACTGAGACGAATGTATGGGATGTGCAAGGTGCCTTTCAGAGTGGTAGAGGATGTGTGGACCAGATTTTCTCCCTGCGAATGGTGACAGAGAAGCTCCTGGAGAAACACCAGAAGCTTTTCTGCGCGTTTGTTGATCTTGAAAAGGCTTATGATAGAGTAGATCGTGAGAAAATGTGGCAAGTACTATCAATGTGTGGGGTGGGTAGTCAGCTAATTCGCGCCATTGCGTCCCTATATACAGGAAGTTCTGCGTGTGTTAGAGTGAACAATAACCTGTCGGAATGGTTCACACTGACAAAAGGAGTGAAACAAGGGTGCGTTATGTCGCCATGGCTTTTTAACCTATACATTGATCATTGTATTCGTCCATTGAAAGAAATGAATGTAGGTGTTGATATGAATGGGATGAATGTAAGAGCGTTAATGTTTGCCGATGATTTGGTATTGATGGCTGAAAGTGAAAGTGATCTACAGCGAATGATGACGTGTGTGTATGAAAATTGTGCGATTAATGGATTGAGAATGAATGCAAAAAAAGACAAAAATTATGGTGTTTGAAAGAGGAAGTGAGAGAACAGTATGCCAGGTGATGATTGACAACGAAGTGTTAGAGCAAGTTGACGAATGTGTGTACTTAGGTAGCTTGTTCACGAGAGATGGGAAGTGTGAAAGCGATATTGAAAGGAGAAAAGTTGCTGGCAATAAGGTAAATGGTGCAATCCGACCAATAATTGCAAATAGAAACATATCCACCACAGCTAAAAGGTTGGTGCACTCTGCTATCTTGGTGCCAACACTTATGTATGCAAGTGAGACGTGGACATGGTTAAAGAAGGATGAAAGTGGCATAAATGCAGTAGAAATGAGATCGTTGAGAAGGATGTGTGGTAAAAGTCTGAGAGATTGTGTGCGTAACATTGATATACGAAAGGAATGTGGAATGAAAGTTGGTGTAATAACAAGGATGAATGTAAATAAGTTAAGATGGTTTGGGCACGTGGAAAGAATGAATGAGGACAGAATGACTAAGAAGATATATTTGTCTGAGAGGAATGGTGCTCGGAGACGTGGACGTTCGAGGATTAAATGGCAAGATCATTTAAATCAAATCCTACAGGACGGTCACGTGTTGAGCACATTGAACAGGAGAGCATGCATGAGGAATTGTATGACAGTGACGGAAGCGAAAGATGTATGCAAAGATAGAAGGAAGTGGCGCTCGATCCTTTCTGCCTACCCCGCGAGGGAAGCGGCGTGATGGTATGTATGTATGTATGTATGTATATAATTTTTTAAAATTTCAATAGATGACAATTTAAATGTTTGTTGAGTTGAATTATTATTGTATTTACAAACCATGTGTGATGAAATCAAGTCCACGAACCCAATCTTCATGACCTGTTAAAGACACAACCTTCTTAAAGGTTTTATCATACATGTTGTCAACAACTTGCACAAACAAATGTACTTTAAAGTCATCTAAGCCAACTGCGAGTATTGGAGTATTAGTATTCGGTAGTGTACTCAGTTGTAGAACTAAACAGAGTCCATTCTCTAATGCAATTGTCTGAATACAAGGCATTTCATCTGAAAGTATGGAATATACTAGTTATTTGTACTGTATGAGCCAATCAAAATATCTTCATAACAAAATAAAATTTTATATTACCAGTATTGAGTTTTCTCCATATTTTTATTGTAGAATCTACAGAAGCAGTAACTGCATAGGTAATATACTCTTCACATTGCTCAATATGTTTGGCATCTACCACTGATACTGCACCTTTGTGTTCTTGTAAACAATGTATTGGAAAATAATGATCCTTAGTTTTCTTCCAAATAATAGCCGTGTTGTCAGATGATCCAGATATAATGTCATCATCGTGTTTGTTATCTTTTACAACGTTAAACCATTGTATCCATTTGACACAATTTACTTTAGCTTTGTGATTTACCAACGTTGCAGTTATTTTAGTAGCACTTTCTACCTACAAAAAATAATAAGTAGGTACAGGAATTATACTACAAGTGTTCTTAAAACTATCATGTATCATAAGGGTCGTTCACATTTGTTCACTTTCAGTGATCACTCCGGATGATCCTCCAAGATGAATAGGTGTGAACGGGCGTTTCATCAATAGTGATCACTAGCGATGATTGATGATCGCTATCGCCATGATCACCACAAAAGAGATTACCACTCGTCATAATTTCGATGAAAGGTCCTTTCACTGAAACGACCATAAACAAGTTTTATCTATGAATTTGTATTGAAAGTCAGAATCGTGTACAAAATTTCATGCTGTCGAGAATTATATTCACGTGTTTCAATTTTTAATAAATGTTATTTTTCATTTTTTTATTTATTTAATTATTTTTTTACGTAAATACGTCAAACAACATACAACATGACCGTGAGTGTTGACATGGCAGTGAAAGCATAGGATGAACAAGTGTGAACAGACGTGTTCACTTTCGATGAACAGGTTTGACCCTGACACTCTGGATGATCATCCAAAGTGAAGCAATGTGAATGATACTTTAGTAGTATTAGAAGGTATATAACATAACCTCAATTCGAATAATATAAATTATTGTAAAACAATCATTTACCTCACTATCCAGTAAACAAACAGCGTTAGATGCACCAAAACATAAAATATTCTTAGAATTCCAATCTACACATAGTGGACCACGACTACAGGCTGTCGATACATATTTTATTTCCACAGAACAATTATTATGAGGAGTCATTTTGTAAGAAATAATATATAGCCGATATTGAAAATTCAAAACTTTTTAATTAAAATTAGTTATCCAACATTTTTAATACATATCTACGACGTTGTTTTTAATAAACAGCCACAAAAATAACATATTAACCTATAATGATAAATAATACATTAAACTGTCACATGGGCTGTCAGCTGTCACCGTGCTGTCATTTGAAATATTTTTCTATGCTTATAGACAAAAGCGAACCAGTCAGTGGAGAGCTGATTCAATTTCGACTCTCTTTGGTGAGTCGAAGATGAAAGATAAAGGCAAACGATCAGCATAGACCATTAAAGGTCACGTGGTCTTGTCTATGGATTTGCTTTTGCTTGGGGGGCAAACAGTCAGTTTTATACATATACTGTATATCAAATTCAAATAAAATAAATATAATAAAAGAAGTTATTTTATTTTAATAGAACTACATATACAGAGGTATATAGTTAATTTTATTTCCATTTGTTGAAAAAATATTTATGTGCGGCCCAGCATAGGTATATATTTTTATTGCAATGTGGCCCTCGTATGGTCAAAGTTTAGACACCCATGCTTTAGATGATATAGATTCCCATGCGTATAATAACTCATTTTCGGTAAAAAGTGCACTTACAACATAAGCCATCGATATTGAAGTTATGTATGTTCAGCAGAAAAATGTATTCTACCGACAAATATATCATGTTGATCTGCTACTTATGCCCAGAGAGAATATTATATTTCTATTGCAAATAATATGATACTGAAAATCTCAAAATTTAATCGACCGGCAGAATTATTATTTGTCCGGCAAAATGATTATTTGTCCAGCAAAATAAATAAATGACCGGCAAACCGTGAGCTAATTTTAATTAAACTTGTGTAAGCTAAATGTTTAATCTTGTTCAAATAATAAATCTTTGTATGTGATTTTATATGTAGCATCTGAATGAACGACACTAGCGTTTTTCGACATTTCAGTTAGATATTTCGTTGATATAGCAAAGCGGAAACTAGGATTATTTTCGTAGTCATAATTAATTTGGTAAGAAATCACAAAAAAACTTCATGTGGATCCGAAGGTAGATCGGTGTGTGAAAAATATTGTTTATCAATTAATATTTTCTGCCGGTCAAATAATAATTCTGCCGCTCAAATAACAATTCCGCCGGCCAATTAATTATTTTGTTGTGCGAGTATTTATTAAGCCGTTAAAAATTGTTGCGCTTATTTTTATTTATTGCCGATGAAAACATTGTTTGCTGTTTAAATGACTTAAATGCTGATGTGTCTTGCCGAACGAATGGATTAATAGCCGAACAAATAATTTATTAGTTCCCAAAGAAAAAATGAATTATAAAATAAATGAGAATATTTTTTTTATTCATTAATGTTGTGCATCCAAATTGAATCCATTAATGCTGTGCATCCAAATTGAATTCTTTGATTATATTATATGATAAACTAAATTTACAAAGCAGGCCAAAATAGCATCGAAGAAGTCGGATCCAAAATACACTGGATAAAACGGGATGGTCGTGGACTCAACTATTTCCTTATTAGAAAAGTCCTTTGTACGCTTTAATAAATTAAAATTAAGTTTTCAACAAAATAATATTGTTACTGTAGTTTAAAATATGGTTATTAGTAAAATGAAACTGTTTTGATTTACACATTCCATTGTAGTAGAGAAAAATATTAATAAAAATACTGTATAATCCTGTACACTCACCATTTCTTAAAAATAAATTTAGTTCTCAATATTGATAGGGTGATGACGAAATGGACATAAGTAGGCTTTAAAATCTCTTTCGGCTCACAAACCATGTTGTGCTTAGCTGTGAGCCCTCCAGTTATTTTTATTACCTTCCTGAAATATAATAGGTATAGTACATTATAACTCCATTTGTTATGAGTGACTTGTCCTAAAAAAATATAGGTAAGTCTAAGTATCGAGGTACTTACTGTAATTAGTTTCATTTTAATTTGATTGATTTTTTTATATTTGGACACAAAGTAGGGTGATGGATAAAGCAGATATTAGTTTGCATTCATCATGGACCTAAATAGAGTAATGGACAGACACTTTGGTAAATATTTTGTAGCTGCGCGGGGAGGGGAACGGCGGGCATTTTGTATGAAACAAATTTTGTTCGGTACATCGCATTTGGGCTGCGTTCAGACAGTCACCGAGTGACGACGCATATTTTGAAAGTACCTATACAATGCCAGTACGCATTCATAGTGTTCTTGCACTGTATGTTTTCAAAATGTGTAACAAAATATAGTCTCAGAAAATAATATACTCGATTTCTGCGTAATTGTCATGTATACTTTCTGACGCTGATTCAGTGAATTTGTTTGGATAGATTTAGGATATAAACTTGTAACAAGTATTTGTGAAGTATACAAGCTCAGAAAGTTAAGTAGCATTCACATTGCTTCACTTTGGATGATCATCCAGAGTGTCAGGGTCAAACCTGTTTATCGAAAGTGAACACGTCTGTTCACATTGGTTCATCCTATGCTTTCACTGCCATGTCAACACTCTCAGTCATATCGTATGTAGTTTGACGTATTTTGGTACAAAAATAATTAAACAAATTCAAACATGGAAAATAACACTTAAAATAAATAAATATAGCTCTCGACTGCATAATAATTTTGTACATGATTCTGACATTCAATACAAATTCATAGAGAATTAAACAAATAATCATAGACTTTAATACTATATACCTAGACAGAGTACCTCGGCAACTTTTCATAGCGGCGAAGTGAGGCAAACAAAGATTGTCTCTTTCGCACAGTTGGTTGGCAAGAACTATGGCAATTTGTATGGGAAATGTGGAGTATGCTGTAAAATTTTCGCATTTATTTAACTAAAATAAACGTAACAGTTGAAAAATTAAAACGAATCGATTAAGAAAGCAATTGAGATGTCTAGTAATATAAAAAATACCAACATGGTTTTTGTTTTTGTTTATTTTTCCAATGTATATGAGGTGATTCTTACATTGTTGATATGTTTGGCTCATGTACTCAAACTACCAAACTAAAACCCCCAGAGTAGAATGTTATTTTACTTTATTTAATAACACAATAATACGTCTTTACAGGACAATAAGAGTTTGGAGCTTCTATTTTCGAGTGTCCTGTGTGAAAAGGCAGGTGTTCGAAAAAATTAAGACATTGTACATCTTAAATTCAGCGATGAGGTTTGCCACCCAACCTGATTGTCTTGATTTTATATTGGCACGAAGAGGGCAGCTTGCATGTTTCTTACATGCAGCTGGTCCGCTGGTTACCCCACTTGTGGGATATGCCGTGATGGTATAGTAATAGTAGTAGCTTCTATTTGAGCCATGCAATATCTCAAATATATGTACATATTAACTTTTAGGTATGTCACATAGAGGATGATCTCTGAATTCATTACACAGTAGATCCACTGGCTATCTTTTTCATAGGAGATAAATAGATGAAAATATATACAGAGAATAAATTCTCGATCTTTACCACAGGTGAACTAGAATTGGTTTGATTAACATTTTTAGTCATTCAACGGAGATGAAATTTAGATCCAACCCTGGCTCCTGGGTCACCTCTTGCTTTCAAAAATATAGAAAACAATATTAAAGATGTTTGTGGAGTAAATGTGGTTTTTGAAATAATTAAAGAAAGAAATAATTGTAATAAATATACTTTATTGAAATTATTTTAAATGTACAAATAGTTTTCATATACCTAGTACATACCAAATTAAAGATTTTTTTATTTATTCATTCATTCAGATAACAAAACATTTGAAAATACATGTGAACAGAAATAGTATACAAAATCACAAAACGAAAACAATTTTATCAGCACTATGCAATCATTGTTAGTGTTCGACCAAAAATGGAGTTTTGATTGAAGCCGATTGTTCAATTCTAAATCTACCTTCGGCCAGATGTATAAAGTGAATCCTTATATTATATCTGTTAAAATATACTAAAATAAATTTAGAGTCCGATAAAGATTTCATTGATTAGCAAAAAAAAGTATATCAATAAAACAACTATTACTAACTTAATATTAAAACTATGAACTACTGTATACAGTCAATACAATTTTAAAACCACACCAAACTTAAAATAAAAAGAAAAATCGGATTATAATTAATACCAAACACTAAACAACTCCTTAGTATTATAAAAACATTCATTCAAAAGTATAAAATATGGTATAAACGAGGATTTTATAACGAAACACGAGGAACCGTCAAGCAAACGTACCGCAGAAACCAATGTTTTGCCAACCAGCTAACGAAAAGTGCCGTGCAATTCGACACACTTTTGAGGGTTAGTACGACGTCTAGGTATTATAGTATAAAAGTCTATGCAAATAATAAGATAAAACTTGTTTATGGTCGTTTCAGTGAAAGGACCTTTCATCAAAATTATGACCAGTAGTAATCTCTTTCCTCCGTCATCGCTAGTGATCACTAGCGATGAAACGCCCGTTCACACTTGTTCATCTTGGAGGATCATCCGGAGTGATCACTGAAAGTGAACGTATGTGAACGACCCTTTAGATAATGGCATAATTAAAAAAAAAGTATAAAGCAATAAGTTATAAACTAATCAAGTAGTTATTACTTTAACTGTTAATTTAAAGATACCTATTAAAATAATTTATTCCTTCGTTAGAGACAAAAATATTTTTATCATTTAAAAGAAACACAAAAGAACTTGAATGCTACTATAAAAAGGCGCCAGTCAAATAATAATAAAAATATTTATTTATTTAAATATATATATTATATAGTTTACGTCAAATTGAAGAATGGATCAAGAATGTTATTGAGAATTCAGAGGAAATCTGGTTCATCAGAGCTCTGACTGAGGCTGTGTATAAATATGTACTAGTTCCAACAGAAAATGCAAAACCGAGATTTGACGATGTTCAAGCCAAACAGCGATTAAACACATACAACCCACTTTTAGTCACATTCATCGGAGACAAACACAATCCTGAATTAGAATTGAATTGTCTCTATGCAATTCAGCGTTTAATACACAAACTTGAACATCCAATGAGTAAGTATGAGAATGATTTAAAAACTAACAAAAAAGAATTCCAGCATACATTGATTTTTCTATACAATAGGGTGCCAGAACTTGGTTTTCATCTCTTGCTCAGAAGTGTTATGTTAATCACAACACACTCCGCTTTGAAGTGAGAGTTTGTGGGTTTTATACATAATGTTTCTGTTTACTTTTTGGAATTGAAATGTGAATAATTTATCTATAATGGTTTGAATTTAAAGAAGATATTTTAGTTATTTCATCGACAATATTGACATGAATTTCAGTTTTTTATATGCATGATACAATAATTGTTGAATATTTTTTACTTCATTTCATATTTATTACATTCAATAAATATGGCAAGAATATTTAAACTTTCAATCAATTACCTTATTGGTAGAAAATAAATTGAAGATAGCACACAATATGTGGAGCACCCGGTAAAGAATTGGTCTCCCACTCTTCTCCTTAAGTTTTCGAGTGTCCTGTAAAAGGCAGGTATTCGAAAAAATTAAGACATTGTACATCTTAAATTCAGCGATGAGGTTTGTCACCCATCCTGAATATCTTGATTTTATATTGGCACGAAGAGGACAGCTTGAATGTTTCTTACATGCAGCTGGTCTGCTGGTTACCCCACTTGTGGGATATGCCGTGATGGTATAGTAGTAGTATAGTTTACGTCTTTTACACGTTGACAAATTTAAGAAATTATAACAACAAGTAAATCCAAAATAACAAAAATAATTTTAAAAGTTATAAAAGCAATATAAAATAATAATAAAAACAAGACGTAACAAATAATGGCGCCATTACGATGACATTTGGGTCATAAAAACGCTCTAAGTTATTCACGATTATCCGGGTTTATATTCACCACTCACTGCAACTTCATGGTCGTTCAGGTAGCTCGACAACGATTCCTTATTTTCTCCTGTCGTTCCCATAGAAATAGAATAGATGTAATCTAAAATATTATACGACATCAGCGATACCTAGCGGCCGTGGGTAGAACTGATTTGGATTGTTATTCTATGACTGTCAAAACAAAGTTGAACTGTCAAAACAAAATGAAACTCGTAGGCGATACTTGAAAGTGTGCCCGGTATAAAACGTGCAAATAATCGTATATTTCTATATAATTGCGATATCAGTATATCTGGAGAAAAAGTTTCTCATTAAAACCTGTCGTTTCCGGCAAAAATAAAATCTAGTTTTAATTATAGCACACGACTTACTATTTTTTCTTACCTAATGTGAGGTACCGCTAATTTCATTATATTATAATATCTTTTCAGAATCAAAAGTGAGTTATAGTGTCAATAATTTTACAGAATTGTTATGGTTTTAATTTTTTATGAAATACAAGTCACTTTGTCGTGTTAATCTATTTAACAAAATGACTACTTTGGAGGAAGGTGGTCATATGAATATTACAATGTAGGTGACTTGACCCAAGGATTAAACATATATAGGAAGCACAATAAGGGTTGCACCCTCCCTCACCCATGAATGTCAGTTCCTATGTCATCCATACTCTTCAAGAAAATTGTTTCTAAGGAAGGGCTCAAGGTTCGCCTGAAGGACTCCCCCTGACAAAATCCTTCCTGAAATATAGGAAGGCAGTGGGACATCATCAGAATTGAGAAAAATGCTAATGGTCTTTTATCAATTTTCAACTCTTACTAATATTAATTTAATGTTCCAGAGCAAGTTTAAAACAAATAAATTACAAACAAAAACAGTTTTAAAGGAAACAAGGCAACTGCACCAAAAACATAGATGCTTGTCAAAATTCTTTATAAATAGCTATACACCAATCACTTACAAGTGTAGTATATTGTAGCGCGCATAGAGAGTTCAAAGTCCTATGTAACATTTCAAATATAATATTTGTTTATTTAAATCGTCTTAAGCAATATTCAATTTTGTGAAACCTCTGTATTAATTTTTATTTGATGTAGAAAAAAAATTGTTTATATTTTCTTTTTTTCCATAACACTAATTAAATGATTAATCTTAATAAATAAATATCAATAGCATTGAAGTGTTTTTATGATAAATCTCCACCACCAAAAGTCGACCTCTAAAGATTATTTTGAAATATACACAATACTACAATATTCTGTAAAATGAATGACCATTAAATTTGCCTAATTCATTGTCTAAGCATTCTTATGGGTACTATTCCATCAATGACTAGGAGCATTAAATTAATCAAACTAAAATATATTCTAAATATAATATATTCTCAAAGAGCTCACGATGATCGTAAATAAATCATCATTGAGGCCTTGTCTTACCCCAATGTATTAGTACTTACTATGTTTTCTATTTTATGTATAGAATTGTAGCTATGTCAGACAGTTAGGCAGAGTTATATAAAATTGTATTCAGGTCAGACACTTTTTTCAGCTACATATTTGCTAATTCATTTATTGATTCCACTGACAATATCTGAATAACTTTAAACAATTTGGTAATGTATAGTAATAAAATAATTCCATTGTAGCCTGGAGGTAGAGTCTCGGCCTCATGCACAAGAGGTGCGTAATTCGATCCCAGGTGCCAGCAATACCCCATTTCACGACACAAGCTTTTAGATTAAAAAATTTTACAAGTAAAAATACTTAAGAGTTTTAAATTTCTTTATTCACCAGTTACATATGTTTCGGGTTACAGGCCCATATTGATACTGTATGATATGTCCTTGTCGTATCTTCCATTCCTTGCAAACATACTTCCCAATTACACATACTCATTCACTTGCTCTAAACATTCATCGTCAACCTTTATTTCACATACCGTTCTTTCACTCTCTCTTTCAAACACCATTACTTTCATCTTCGCGACATTAATTTTTAACCCATTTGCACTACAGCTATCATACACACACGAAACAATATCTTGTAAATCACTTTCATTCTCAGCCATTAAGACTAAATCGACTGCTAATTTTTAACTAATTTCATTAACTTAAAACATTCTTAACTAATTTAATCACACATCTGAAGTAAAAACAGTTTATTACATATCTTAAGAGTCCATCGGGATAATCTCACTCAATTTTTAAGAGAAAACGCCAAACCAAACAACATCTAGGTTAATAATAGGTCATACCAGATATCATCATCTCGCCCTCAACGCTCCTCTCGGGAGCACAAGGCAGAATCCAGCCTCCTCATTTCAGAGCATCTCTGCGCCAATTGCGTCACCTCTTTCCACGACATTCCCTGCGCTCTGATATCGTTGTCATAGGAACGGTGTATTGTGGACGAGGGACGCCTGGGCCGACGGAACCCTTGCGGACGGAAGAACAGTGCTCTTTTTGGCCAAATATCATTGGGCATTCTCAAAACATGTCCCAGCCAGGACCATTGTCTCTCCTGTATTACGAAAAATTATCACAGAAAACATATTTTTATTTATTCTAAAATCACAGATATCTAATTATTTTATTCTATTATCATAGAAAACAATTTTTTTTTAATACTACTACTACTATACCATCACGGCATATCCCACAAGTGGGGTAGCCAGCAGATCAGCTGCATGTAAGAAACATGCAAACTGTCCTCTTCGTGCCAATATAAAATTAAGACATTCAGGATGGGTGGCAAGCCTCATCGCTGAATTTAAGATGTAAAATGTCTTAATTTTTTCGAACACCTGCCTTTTACAGGACACTCGAAAACTTACGCAGAAGAGTGGGAGACCAATTCTGGAAGAGGGACGCCTGGGCCGACGGAACCCTTGCGGACGGAAGAACAGTGCTCTTTTTGGCCAAATACCATTGGGCATTCTCAAAACATGTCCCAGCCAGGACCATCGCCTCTCCTGTATTACGGAGATTACAGGTCTCTGCTGGGTGCGCCGGCGCATATCATTTGTAACATGACACTAGATATAAGAATGTACAAATTGGAAAAAAAAACATTATAATCATATGAGTATTTATTTTAAACAGTAAATAACTTATAAAAATATAACATAAAATTATACTATGACAATTTAAAAATTTAACTATTCATTTTTTTATTTATTCACTTTTTAACAATGCATTTCTAATAAAAACTTTACTGTGCATTGTTTATAAGTATTAATAAAATAAGTTTGTTTACTGGCGGGTGCTATAGTTATATATCTGCATTGTATAGGTGTGTGTATATGTGTGTGTGATAAGAAAGTGTGACTGCGATTGAAAAAAACTGTTTGTGATTTTTTTTAATTTGATTATGTTTAATGCCCTTGTGCCGTGTATGAAATTATAAATAAATAAATAAAAAAATTGCATTAATAATAACATTATGCTGTCTTACTCCACATCATTAAGATGATAATGGTCTCTTTCCTACTAATGCTGAGGTATACAGTAGTACTTTCTTCATACCTGCAGAGGGAGTTTTGTCCAATGTTATCCGTCACTGACTGTGCAAATCCTAAAAATGTTTATAATTATGTTAATAATATAAAATATATCCTTTCCTTTATGCGTAAAGCTATGTCTCAATCATAAAATAGATCTCATGAATAGTATGTTATATGATAATATAATATCATGTAATAACTATAATCTCATCGATGTTCGTAACCTAGAAAATAATATCTAGAATTCATAATATTTTTTAATGTAGTCGACACTAAGTGAACTCTATCTGCTGTTACAAACAACAAATTATATGGCTTTCTTGGCTGATAATGTTGGACTACTTTCAATTAACACATTGGCGGACATATATTTCTTTTAGAATTTAGAATTACATACATACATACATACATACCATCACGCCGCTTCCCTCGCGGGGTAGGCAGAAAGGATCGAGCGCCACTTCCTTCTATCCTTGCATACATCTTTCGCTTCCGTCACTGTCATACAATTCCTCATGCATGCTCTCCTGTTCAATGTGCTCAACACGTGATCGTCCTGTAGGATTTGATTTAAATGATCTTGCCATTTAATCCTAGGACGTCCACGTCTCCGAGCACCATTCCTCTCAGCCAAATATATCTTCTTAGTCATTCTGTCCTCATTCATTCTTTCCACGTGCCCAAACCATCTTAACTTATTTACATTCATCCTTGTTATTACACCCACTTTCATTCCACATTCCTTTCGTATATCACTGTTACGCACACAATCTCTCAGACTTTTACCACACATCCTTCTCAACGATCTCATTTCAACTGCATTAATGCCACATTCATCCTTCTATAACCATGTCCACGTCTCACTTGCATACATATGTGTTGGCACTAAGATAGCAGAGTGCACCAACCTTTTAGCTGTGGTAGATATGTTTCTATTTGCAATTATTGGTCGGATTGCACCATTTACCTTATTGCCAGCAACTTTTCTCCTTTCAATATCGCTTTCACACTTCCCATCTCTCGTGAACAAACTACCTAAGTACAAGTTAGAATTCCGATCGAATTATTATTGAAGGTTAGTATTCAATATGCATTCAAATGAGTTTCCAGCAGATGGAAAATTAACGGCTATTGCCGTCATTGTCGTTTCAGCCCAAATTTGTTTCGTACTAGGGATATGACGGGTATTACCGACAATGAAAAACTGACTGCAATTGCCGTCATTTGATTGGAATGTATAATTTATTATCTAACACAAAAAATGACGGCTATAGACGGCAATGCAATCTGATACAATAAAATAATTTTTATACTTTATTTCTGTACGTATTTATTTAAAAAAAACGATAATATTATGAACAAAATAAAATGAATATTTGAAACATGCAAAAAACTAAAAACAATTAATGCTAAAGGAAATGCATAACTGAACCTTACAAGCATAACCGAAAACAACTCCTTATTACGAGCTATACACTTGGACATTTTTACTCAAAACATTTTATTAAAGAGACACTTTCTTCCTACCGCCATATGATTACATGAATTATAAAGTGTCTTTAGCCGTCATTGCACCAAAAATATTACTTCGTTGTACGGGTATAGCCGTCATTTTCTGGACAAGTGATTTTATTTTGACAGCTATAGCCGGCATAACCGTGAACGTGTTAAATATATTCCATTAATACTGAGACTCCAAACAACATCAGAAGAGGCAAAATCACTACATCAGTAGTAAAATCATTGGTTATTACAATCTCAACAGAAAATTTAAAGGTATGTATTCAAGATTTCAGACGTGGAACCTACAAATCACGATATCATCAGGTTGATTGCAGCTTTACGTGAGGATTACAATAATATGCTGAAGGAATTTCAAAGTCTCAAAACCTCCATTGAACAAAATGGAGATACCTTAGCATCTTTGAATGCTAGAACAAAAGCAATGGAATCAACATTAGAATCCAAAATAGCTCAGATAGACATCATAGAGCGATCAGTCTCTGATAATAGACACTCTAAAGGAAAGGATTGAGGATGTTGCCTCTGGGGGACACTGGGTGGATACGCTGCGTGTATTATTACTTTGGGACTAGGTTAATTCATTCTGTGTTAATTGGGACTTCTTCTTCCAAGTCGGTCCCTCAATGCTGAGAATCGTGACCACCATGACCCCAACCAAGCGACAAGCTCTCCCTCCGTCCTTACCTTAATTGAGACTAGTTGTGTTTTAATTGGCGACCGGTGTGACGCGGAGGCTAACGCACTTGCCTTTGAGTCACGAGGTCCCGGGTTCGATTCCTGGCCAGGGCAAAATGAAGAATGACCTTTTTCAAATTGTCCAGGGTCTGGGTGTTACATGTATATGTGTTCAGTGCATTGTATATATGTGTATCGTCACATTGGTACCCATAATACAAGATTCATATTTTAATTTGGGACTAACTCGATCTGTGTGAATTGTCTATGCATGTTATGGTATGTTAATCATTCATGGCAATATTATATCGTTATTTTTTATATCTATAAAAGTTTTATAAAATCTTACCTATTAAAAAAAAATCCGCTGTTGAGTTTGGATGCAATATTTTATTTTTCATGTTTTGGCAATCTCATTTTTGACAAATCTATTAAATGGCCATAATGTTCTCTTTGGAAATCCACAATAATTTTACCATCAGCAGACCATTGCTCTTGTAATTACGTTTATAAATTTGATTTGAGGCTCTTCCATCGTGACTTCTAAATTTATGAGATAGTTACAGGTTTGACCTCAATGGCTTTAGATTGGAATGTTTCAATGGAAAATTCTCTCCCTCCATATTATATGGCTGTTAAGTAGATGTAATGTAAATACAGTTTTCTATGTATTTTTACTTGCTTTTTTACTTTTATAATATTCACAGGATCAGACAGTCAATTGTAGAACATGACAACAAAATGTGAATTCAATAAGTGGACCAGCAAAGACCTAAATTTACCTGGAAGACTCAAAAAAAAACATCAAAGTTAAATGAATCATTATCAATCAACACTACTAACAGTACCGAATTACTAACGATTTTCGGTCAATTTCTACTATAGGTTATCCAGTAGTATCCATTATGACAACATAAATATTGATGATCATAGTATTACGTATTTTTATTATCTTTCACTGTGTACCGTTACAAGATATCACAGAAGCCATATGGGGGCGAGGGGTTGCATCTTTTCCAGTGATTGCAATATTATTTACATGCATAATTATGCCATGAGATTTAACTATGTACACGAATAAATCATTATATAAATATAATTTGTACCCCCTCCCCCATCTCATATCTGGATGCCCCATGATATCTTGTAACAGTATACAGTGAAAGATTAAAATAATAAATACAACTATGATCATCTTTTACATTAATGTATTTAAAACGAATGATGAATAGATTCAAATGAATGAATAAAGTAAGATGTATTTAACTCAATAAATTAAGATGAATAGATTTAAATGAATGAATAAAATAAGAATAAATGAATATAGTAAGATTAAAAATCAATTAAAAGTAAAAAAAAAATGATAAAGTGTATTTCTTCTTCTTCTGTAGGTGCCCTGTCAGGTCCCCACGACGTTGGCTTCACTGTGTACCGTTACAAGATATCACAGAAGCCATATGGGGGCGAGGGGTTGCATCTTTTCCAGTGATTGCAATATTATTTACATGCATAATTATGCCATGAGATTTAACTATGTACACAAATAAATCATTATATAAATATAATTTGTACCCCCTCCCCCATCTCATATCTGGATGCCCCATGATATCTTGTAACAGTATACAGTGAAAGATTAAAATAATAAATACAACTATGATCATCTTTTACATTAATGTATTTAAAACGAATGATGAATAGATTCAAATGAATGAATAAAGTAAGATGTATTTGAGTCGTATAAATGCAAACGGCGCTATCTCCTTATGAGAAGAATAAAAATTTGCAAAATACATCTTAATATTTTGTTCAAATATCTTGTAATAAGTTATACTTTCTTAACGAAAAAATATTACTTTCTCTTTGCTTAAGTTATTTTCAAACTTTTTTTCACTATATATTGCAAATATTTTAAATAATATTTCAAATACGTACACCCAACACAAATTTTCCTTGTAAGGAGATAGCGCTGTTTGCATTTATACGACTCATTTAACTCAATAAATTAAGATGAATAGATTTAAATGAATGAATAAAATAAGAATAAATGAATATAGTAAGATTAAAAATCAATTAAAAGTAAAAAAAAAATGATAAAGTGTATTTCTTCTTCTTCTGTAGGTGCCCTGTCAGGTCCCCCCGACGTTGGCAATCACTCTGACATAGGTGTCTCGATCCTGCGCTGTCTGGAATAACTCCTCCGCACCTCTCATTCCAGGCCAATCTCGTATATTGCGCAGTCACGATGTCTGCCTTTTGCCAGCCCCTCGACGCCACTCTATCTTGCCTGTCATAATCAAACGCAGAATGTGGTACTTTATTCCACGCATTATATGACCCAGATATGAGATCTTGCGCACTTTGACATCCAACAGGAGTTCTCTGTCCATTCCAGCTCTTCTTATAACACCTCTACATTTGTGACCCTATCAGTCCAATGAATACGCAGCATTCTTCTATGAAGCCACATTTCAAATGCCTCCAAGCGATTCATCGTATTCATTTTTAGGGTCCAGGTTTCAGAACTGTACAGCAATACAGTCCATACATAGGACTTTGGGAGTCTCTGTCAGATTAAGATTGTTGTTGCAGAAGAGCACTCTCATTTTATTAAACGCAGCACGGGCTGCCTCAATTCTGCACTTCACTTCAGTATCCGGGTCAAGAGATTGCGTTATCATACTGCCAAGGTATTTGAATTTGTCCACCTTTTCAATATTTATGCCCTTTAACTGAAGGCATGATCCGGAGTAATCCAACCGTTCAAAGGACATCCATTTAGTTTTGCTGACATTTACAGATAGGCCCAATTCCTCTCCAGCTACATCTACACTATTTAGTAACTCTTGGAAGTCATGTATGCTCTCTGCCAAGATGACTGTGTCGTCAGCATACCTTATGTTGTTGATCACAACACCATTAACTTTGACTCCTTTGCTAGAGTTTTGAAGGGCCTTTTTAAAGACTTTATCGGAGTAGAGATTGAATAACAAAGGGGATAATATGCATCCTTGACGCACACCCCGTTGTATTGCAATAGAATCTGTCTTCTCACTTCCTAGTCTAATTTCGGCTGTTTGGAACCAGTACAATTTTTTGATAAAATGCTGTTCCTTGCTGTCTATATTACACTCCTTCAGCATTTCCATCAGTTCAGCGTGTCTCACCCTATCAAAAGCGTTCTCATAATCAATAAAACATGCGAACACCTCTTTACGTTAATCTCTAAATTTTTGCAGTAAAACATTTATTGCAAACAACGCTTCTCTGGTACCAAAAGCATTTCTGAAACCAAACTGTGTATCATCAAGATCTTGTTCACATTTAGTTCGTATTCTTGCATGAATTATTTTCAAAAACACTTTTAGTACATGGCTCATAAAACTAATTAGACGATATTCATTACACTTTTTAGGGTGTTGCTTCTTGGGCAGTGTGACTTATGTTGACATTAACCAATCGTGAGGAATAATCCCTGTGTCATAGATAGTATTAAATAACCTTAGCAGGTAGTCAATGTTTTGGTCATCGATGAGTTTCAATATTTCAGTAGGGATTTCGTCTGGTCCACAAGCCTTCCTATTCACAGATGCTGATATAGCATGAAGAACTTCTGATTTTAAGATTGATGGTCCATATAGTACATCATCAATAGTGGAGTCAGGTCGGTTCGGTCAGAGTTTATTTAAAAGAAATAAATAAGATGAATACATTCAAGTGAACGAATAAACAAGAATAAGTGAATTAAATAGAATTAAAAATTAATTAAACGTAATAAATTATGAATATGTAAAGTGTATATGTAAAATGTATATGTAAAGTAATGCAAAATTTATTTAATGGTTAAGGGTTTGAATATTTACCTGTTTTCTTGTTGTTTTCACAGTCATACTACCTTCAATAAGATCCAATTCACCAACTACAAAGTATTCAGCAAGAGCTTTCTGTAGCAGAGGCCAACATTGCTTCAAATATTTTTCACGATAACTAGGAAATAATGTGGCGAATGCACTTATTTTCCATAGCCCACGCATTATCAATTGGGCCAGATGGCTGAGTTTCTGCTTCATCATTTGAATCACTCATTTCTAATGTGAGAAATAAAATTACCGTAAAATAACAACTTCAATAACAAATTGAGATTACACCACGATTATACACCGTATTTGACAGATATTCTTGAAGGATGTTTGACATTTCGATACCAACCATCGCTGATGTCGTATATTCTATTTCTATGGGAACGACCGGAGAAAATAAGGAATCGTAGCTCGACATCGAGTGACATTTATGTTCCCGTGAACCAACCCTTGTATGTTTAGTTGTTTTAAAAATGTATCAAGTTTTTGCACATCAGTTGAATTTTTCATATCGGGTTTTGTTTTTATATCTAGAAGAATAGGACTTATGATTAACATGGTGATGTGCGCTATAAATGGTTGTGGTTATAAATCCAATCCAACTTTCGCAGGAAACAGGATTGTCATATTTTCGGTAAGTTGTTTTGTATTGTAGTTTTTATCTTAATATATATTGCGATTTTAAAGTCGTTTATATTATAATTCGTATACTTATAAATGATCATAATAATGTTATAAACGTTCTATGTAATTATCTGTCCTTATTCTCCTATATGTACACATGTAACTTGTTTTCCATTCTGTCATCTGACAATACAAAGAACCTACAATCTGATGTTTGGTTTTTTTACCCGTTAGAATGAAATGTTTCATGCATACAAATCTGATCAGGTTAATGATATTATAGCATGTTTATAAACAAAATCATTTTTTGTAGTTTTCCAAAGGATCCAGAAAGGAGAAACTGGACATTATCCAATATTTGACACCAAGTAAACATAGTGTTTTGTGTTCAAAAACATCTCGTTTTTCTGCGAGGTTGGAGAAAAACGTCATTCTTACAAAATATCCTGGGTTTCCCACTCAGTTGCAAGTTAGTATGTTTTATATTATTCATTTAGATATATCTAATCTTTACTCCGTAACACAGCTTCTCTTGTGCTTAGAGATAGAGAATGTATGTAGAGATGACATAAAGCCACACATTGATCATCATAGATACGCTGTGAAATAACATGCACCTGTCCTTGCAAACCTGGACCCTGTCATCTTGGAGTTATTTATCTCTAATTACATAATACATGTGTAAAATAATAACTCTTGCCACACTCACAATACAACCTGCATAGCAAAATATTTTCAAGAGTTTTGTGAAGCTATTCTAAATAATATTATGTACATTATTATAAAATTGTGTAGAATTAATTTAAAATGTTGGTTGATTTATGTCGCTCAGTGTGGATTACTATTGTGGATCAGCGTATACAAGTACTTATATGGTATTTTTTTATGTTTCAGAGAAAGATCGCAGAATATTGTCTGCAATTGAGAGTACCTACAACATCAGCAATTGAGAGTTTGGTGCCAGTAGCTGAATATTCAATACCTCCAGTTGACAATATAATACCAACAGTTGACAGGATAGATGTGAGTTCGTACATCAATCCACCTGTGCAACATGTCTTCAACCTACCATAGCATACATCCAGTCACTCAACAAGTTAGTGCTCTTCAGAGGGCTTTGAGTTTGTTGTATGTTAATTACAATGCATTTTGTTATTATTATAAATCACTCAGTTTCTCCTGTTTATTTTTATATATTCAATAAAACTATCAAAATTTGTTTTTATTTCTAGCTATAATTTCTGTACATTTTTTTTATATTTTCCTTCAATTGTCATTCATTCTCTCCATATTGTGTGTATATGAAAACAATGTTTAAAAATAAATACTGAATGATTTTGAAACGAATTACTCAATTTTATTAACTCATCCTATTCCCTATTACATCAAATATATGAAAACATTAAGTTATGTGGCATTGTAATTATTTTAAGAAGTAAATATAATGTTTTCTGATACTGTGTGAATAATCTCCATACATTGCCCATACAAATGTTAAATAAAGTGTTTCATACAAAATGGCCACCGTCGATTTCCCTTCCTCACTTTTTGGCTTCGCTGTCATTCATACAAATTACTATAAACGTTCCATCCCCTACCTATATACATCCATGGCATTCATTAGCTATCGTGGACTAGGTAACAGGTACTTACCTACCTAAGAGCCTTGCTGCGGTGAAACTGGTAACACCTCAAGTTCTAGTATGTATTGTGGTGACTATAACAGGGTGGTAATTCGTGGTTTCACTGTTGTCTCTAATGGTACAAGATAAGTTTAACCAGGTTAATTTTGCGTTGCTTGGACTTGTTCCAGATAATATAAATCCTTTGATTAAATATTGCACTGGTTTTAAGAAGCTTTTCGTCGCGACGTCAGAATATAAGGAAGTCGCGGGAGACTAAAATTTCTACCCTATGCTCCTAAAGGAGTGTAAGAACACAATTTTTTTGTAAACTTCTTCAGTCATTAGGATTGTCTTGAGTTAAGAAATTAAATTATGTAATAAAGAATGAATTATTTTCTAACCTTAGAAATTTTTCTAGGTATAATTTTATATGCTCTATAGTATTTATATAAGGAATAATTTTAAACTACATAATAAAAACATTGTTCAAATATTGAAAAAAATAATAATATAAAATAGATATGTATGTATGTAGATATCGTGTCGTGTCCTACCTGTATGCATAGAAAAATAAATTCTTATACTAAAGTACCTATATGAATATTTGTATCATGTAGGGTAGAGTACTCTATATTGTACCGCCTATTAAATCGTACCACTTCAATATTTCCGAAAGTACGCATATTTTTTATAACATTTTAACTCAAATTTCATTGCATAAACATTTCTATCATGTTGACGTATTCATTTGATTTGTTTGTGTCAAAATAAATATATCATGAACAAATTATTATTTTTTGGCAATTCGATATAATTTTTTCAGTTGGTATCTAAGGGCATAACACATTAATGGGTTATTATATTACTTTGTAATTATTAACGTTTTAATTCGAAATTTGTATAGTTTGAAAAAGTTTTTGCAATTCGAGCATAAGTTTTGAGTTTGGTTTGATATTTGTTGTTTTCTGATATTTGAGGGAGTTCGTTAAATCGTACCACTGTGATGCTTCTAAATCGTACCGCTACGATATAGAGAACCTTTAGTAGTAAATACTTGGTATATTTTTAATTTATTTGGTAAATGGAAAATAATCTCAGAAATTGTTATGGTTTTTAGAGTAAATAGTTCTTTCTCCATATCACGTTGTACTAGGCTAAATATATTTTAAGAAGTATTATTATTTGTTTCGTTACTGTTGTGCTATTTTTTGTTTGAAATTTACGTAGAGGTACGATTTAAATACCAGTGGTATGATATAGTAACCCGGTCTGCTATATCGTACCGATGACTACTTTTTTTTCAAAACTATTTTTTAAAATGTTCATGTCACTTTTGACGTTCTTGAAATACATAATTAGATAGCCAACTAAATACTCTTTCATTTGGTATTTTGAAATATTTACCATGATATTTAGTTTTTACAAAAAATCACTTTCCGCAAAACCGGTACAATTTAGCCGTTCCCCTACCTACTGTCAAATTAAGTGTGAGTTAGTCTTTCGGAAATTGTTAAATCCAGAAGTTGTAGTTGATAAATCGTTCTACACCAGGGATGCACAGACATAAATAGGGAACAGGGGCCAGAGCCAAAGACGGGCCGCTATAAGAAAATTAACGCTAATTTCTAGACATTAAAATTTCTAAACCCCCCCCCCCGGCACCGAATTTTCAAAATGGATTTGAAATATATCAAAAACTGCTCGGTTTTCTTCAAGAATATTTATTCGAATTATTAAGTATCCGGTACTTTTACCGAATATCCGATACTTTATCACTGGTATTGACATTTTTATTGTATTGTATAATTCGCTGGCGGACCGCGACATACCGACCAAGGGTTTGTGCATCGCTGTTCTACACAATATTGACGAAATGCTAAATGAATAGAATTGTTTCATTGTTTTTTTGTGTAATTAATTGAATATTTGACGTTGTAGATTCGGAATCTTTTCATTCGTGACTACAAAAATACTAAGATTTAACTTTTATTTAACTGGACTGTTTAATTTTTAATAATATGAAATATGTTATGAATATTGTATATATGACAAGTCAAAGTGCCAAATAGGGGCCTACAAACAATGTAAATAAATAAATAAATCATTGATGGTAATTTTTTAAGGCGTAATAAATAATTGTATAAAATAGAGATGTGTGACAAACTGAAAGAAAAAGGAAATGATTTTGTGAGAATAACATATCGATGGTATAGCGCACAGATGTGGTAAGTACAGTTTTTACCGAAAATGAGTTATTATGCGCATGCGAATCTATATCATCTGAAGTATGTTCCTTAGGAATATTATTGCGTAACTCTGTGTCATTCACGAGATATTTAACAAAAACTATGTGTGGTTAGTACTAAATTGTATGGCATTTCAAACTTTCAACATTGATTATCTCAAAACTATGAAAACTGCACTTACCACATCTGTGCGCTATGCCATCGTTATTTTCTTCTTTTGTCACGGTAAACAATTTTCTTTGGAGCAACTTAACTGGGAAATTCGCTTACGATAGTGAAATGTAGAGGTCGGAGTAAAGAGTTTTACTTGAGTTTTTATTTGAGTACAGTCCCGTATGTAGATGTAGAATAAGTCACGTATTATTTTTACACGGCGATATTGCCTACTATTACTAGACCCACAGAAGGTTTGGGGCAAGGGGGTTGCTTTACCAAATCGAGTATAAAAACATAACGTGTCACTTCACAAAACGTGGAAAATGATAATAATTACAAAATCTTCAAGGACTAGTTCTATTGTCTAATTTCACGTGGAAACAAAATACGTTTAATCCTTATGATTGCATCGACGTATTCCGGCGGGTACCTCCATAGAAGCATTATATTCATTGTTATTTTTACGATATCTAATCAGCGTTATTCTAAAAGTGTAATAAGTATAATGGCCGGTGGTTTGGTAACAGAGTTTTGGACTTCTAATTCATGGATATCTGATTTTCAAATTCCATTGCCGACCTATTTCGTCCTCCTGAGAGCCTATGCGCAAGTTTTTTTTGTCCAATGAAGAGTTTCTTTATTTTTAATACAATAACATTTGTTCCATTCATAAGATACTCGAAAATGAACTGCGATTCGTCATTATGTGACAAAACTCATATTTAATTTTTGATATTAATGACCGAAGGTTGGAAGTCCATTTCAAGATGAATTGAAAAGAATAAAACCCACTATTAAGTCAATTTCCAAGTGACTTTTTTACTACGCTTACTAGTATTTGGAGACTCTTGACTCCATTTTCAGACGATTATAAGATTTTTTTCTTATTATTGCCTTTCTTGTGATGATTTCTCGTGATCGAGTCGAGAGTCTCCGATAAATAAATAGTGTTTTTTTCCTTTTCAGTTTAGCATTATATTATACCTACAATTTTGTATAAAACACACAATAAAAATAAAACACTTAGGTATGTTTAGTACTTCCACGTTGATTTTATTTATCACGAGCCGATTTTCTGCCGCCTGGATTAATAAAATCAAAGTGGAAGTGTTTTATGTTTATTAATTTTACACGGACTTCTACCAAATACCGTCGGTTGTTGTTTTTATACACATAAAAATATAAAACTAATGTATATGCATAATTGGGAAGAACTTACGGACTTTCAGATATTACAGGAGTACATGAACTTTAATTTGACATGAAAATGAAGAGAATCGGTGAGCTATTGTTTTAAATACTAAAACACACATACATAGGTATAATAATTTAATTAACTTAAGGGTCAAAACGGGAGCTTAATGCCCAAGTGATTTCTTCTAATGACTTTAAATGCAATACGTATAACTCCAATATCCATGCTTGTTTTAAAATTCTGCTTTGCTTTTATATACATTAATTTTGTTAAGTTAGAGTCAATATATTTTTTATGTAAAATTCAGAAAACAATATCTGGCATGTTCCATGTTTAATTGGATTTTGAATATTTAAAATATGACAACAGTCATCGCAGATCGTCATTAGATTTTGTTTCATGAATTAAACATATCGACTACTAAACGAGTTTTCCATAAACAATTTACAAGCAATTTGCTATTCATAATAATTTTGTGGCACTTGACTCGGAACATCGAGCTCCTTACTACCATACAGATTTTATTACTAGGTATAGATAATATATCCTCATGCCGTGTCCCAAGTGGAGTAGGCAGAGAGAATTTAGCCTTACATATTTCTTTTGCTTTTTCTACACTCATACACTTTTTCATACGCGCACGTCGATTTCTCTTACTAAACACACGACCGTCCTTGGAATTTTGATCCACGTGATCAAGCCACGTGGTTCCTCGGACGCCCGCGCTTCCTCACACCCCTTCTTTCATACAAGTATATTCTCTTTGTCATCCTTTCCTCATTCATTCGTTCCACAGGTCCAAATCATCGTAACTTAATAACAAACATTCTATCCACAACACTTCTCTTGCATTCGCTCATTCTTCTAATATCCACATTCTTCACTCTATCACGCATCATTTTACCGACCATTCGTCTCAGCGATCGGATTTCCACTGCATTTATTTCACTTTCGTCCTTTTACAACCACGTCCGTGTTTCTCTTGCATACATAAGTGATGGTACCAGAATGGTCATATGTCTGTCCCATACTCAGTTTTTATGAGTATCTTCACCATACTTGCTAAAGGTGTTCAGCTGTTGTAGATTATATGTATGCAGATCAAGGAATTATTCATGCTCAGCTCTGGAATAGTTCATTTTTCGTTATAACAATAATAATATACTTTATATTGAGCCAACTTGTTTGATTCTAGATTCTAATAACGAACATGGTGAATAAACCTACCAACATACGAGGGCGGTCCGATAAGTACTTAGCCTCTCCGCCCGGTGGCATCTCTATCACAAGAAAAATATACCATCGTGTAGTGCATTCTTGTAGACAGCTAATATCAAAATTTCAGCCGAATTGGACTTATGGTTTTGTTTTGACCGCGTGTACAAGCGGGCGGGTCCACGGATTTTCGAAAAATGGAAAAAGAGCAATATCGGTCGGTGATTCGATTCTTGTTTTTGGAAGGGAAATCGCGCAGCGAAATCAAAGACCGCTTGGATGCTGTGTACGGTGACTCTTGTTCTTTGATAACGATCGTCAAAAATTGGTTTAAGAGTTTCGACATGGTCGTACGTCGGTTTTTGACGAGTCACGCCTAGGTGCCCCGAAAACGGTTACCTCGGAGGATAACGTGTCAAAAATCCACGATATCGTAATGGCAGACCGCCGATATAAGGTGCGTAAGATAGCTAAGATAATAGGCATCCCAAAATAAGACCAAATGGATTGTACCATTCATGAAATTTTGGACATGAGAAAGCTGTTGGCACAATGGGTGCCGCGTTTTGTCACTCCGGACAACAAGCGCAACCGTGAGACTATTTCAGAGCAGTTTTTGACACTATTTAAGAGCAATCCCAAGGAGTTTCTGCTTCGTTTCGAAGCCATTGACAAAACATAGATCCACTGGTACACGCCAAAGACCAAGGAATAGTCGAAACAGTGGATTTTACCCGGCGAACGTGCTCTAAAGAAGACGAAGACTGTTCTATCGACCGGAAAGGTGATAGTCACCGTTTTCTAGGATTTGCAAGGTGTGATCTACATCGACTGCCTGGAGAAAGGTAAAACGATCACAAGGCTCTACTATGCCAAATTATTGGGCCGATTCGATACCGAATTGTAGAAAAAACGGCCCCATTCGACGATGAAAAAGTGATCTTCCACCGTGACAATGCACCGGCTCACACCTCCGTTGTCGCCACGGCCAAATTGGTCGAATAGGGCTACGGACTGCTACTATATCCACCGTATTCTCTAGATTTGGCTCCGTGCGACTTCTTTTTGTTTCCAAACTTGAAAAAGTCACTCGCTGGGTGGAAATTTGAGCCGAATGAGGAGGTCATTGCCGCCACGGAAGCCTACTTCGTAGACCTCGAGAAAACGTATTTTTTAGACGGGTTAAAGAAGTTGGAGAATCGCTGGTTCAAGTGTATCGAGCTAAAAGAAGACTATGTTGAAAAATAAATCACCACTTTTTCAAAATTTTCATTTTTTCTTATGTAGGCTAAGTACTTATCGGACCGCCCTCGTAAGTATCAATTTTGCGAAATAAATAATTTATCTTCTATTCAGAAGGAGAGTGGATAAGTTACAAAATAGGAGCATTTCATCGTTTCAAAAATACTGTAGAATCAAAATTTTCATCAACAACAAGAAAATTGTACTCCACATTTGGCAAGCTTTATTTATATTATTTTACTAAGCAGATATCGTTGGGCATTGTATTTATTTAGGTAATATAAATCCATAAAGCGTATGTGGTAGATATATTTCATTAATATGTAAAACTTTGTGTTGAGAAATATTTTATAAGTATAACATGAAGAGATGTATTATTTTAAATACCCATAAGCAAAGGTAATGATTACTCAATCTATGCTGCAATGTTTCACTGTGTTTTCCTTTAGATACTTACTTGTAGGGGTGCGAGCTTCGGATCATTCTTTAAATAACATTTATAGGTATTACAATGTCAAGAAAAATTATGCTACTTAAATATGTAGGAATATTTATTATTATATGGGATGAACCTAGTATATTATACAAATCCAGCAGGGTTACTCTTGACAAAACTAAACACGATCTTAATCTAGTCTTGATCTTGATCATACGACGCACGAAGGGACTATGGTCAAAAACACTATGGTCAAAAGCGCTACCGCTAACGCGCGATCGGTTTCGTGTAATTTTGGCCATTAGTCACTTCGTGCGTCGTATGATCAAGATCAAGACTAGATTAAGATCGTGTTAGTTTTGTCAAGAGTAGCCCTGCAGGGACAACCCTACTTATTCTAAATTCAACCAAGTTAATATTCACGTAAATAAAATCGTAACTATTTTATTTATAGGCACCTAGCTATAATAATATTCCGAGGGATTTTTCTTATTTCGGTTATTGGTTTTCTGTTTCTGACAGCCATTGTGCGTTTGTATTTAGACACCCCGTAGTTAAGACTTTATATATCAAGATGAATACAAAATACCCAATAGGTAGGTAGGCACTTGTTTAATTTTTGTATATCAAGTTATATATTAATTTAGATAAATAATTTCTGTTGATATTTTTATACATTATTCTTAGCTTCATGGATTTAAAGATTAATAAAAATAAACGAGATGACAGGATTTTATTACCTTTATTAATTTTTTTTTGGTGTGGAATTCTTCTATAATGATCACTTACATATTTATTTCCCCATCCTAACTAATGGAGGAAAAAACGGTTGCTAAATAATTTCAATAAATTCTATTATTGAATGTTTGTAGCAGGTATCTACATAATATAATTATGATATGTGAATAGTTTATGAATAATGTAATATAGAGTTGGACTACATAAAATAATGTTATTTGAATTTATTTTTTACACATTTATTGCAAGCTATCTAGACACATGGACAGATATTACTTTTTCAAAATTACGTATTTAGATTCTCATATCATAATAATATAATATACATATGTGATCCTACAGCGAGCGTCTTCTGGCGATACCAACTCATAGCTCGAACTTTTTTGTATCCTCATTTTTTGTTCACAGTGCTCGGTATTGGAATAGTACCTATGTCTTCCAGAATAAGATTGCTTCCCTCAATTCTACTTTCCTTTAATTTTACTGCGAAAATTTATTTTAAAAGAAAATACATTGAAGGACCCACCGTCCACCCGGATACCGCAGAAGTCTGGGGACTTCCATTTATCCGAAATTCTACACTTAACAAATCTTGTCCACACCGGAAGCGCCATAGTGGGCAGCCTGAAGGGCTGGCCGGCCAAACCACCAAACCGCCAAAACCTCCGTGTGAAATCTTTTGACTAAACTCCTTCGATGTACCTTTATACGAGAGAAGCAAACATAGTAATAATACATATATCTATACAAAAAAATAAAAAATAAAATAATCAAATAAACAAGTTTTCTTAATCTAGGTTACAAAAGTTACAAAATAATAAAAAGTAAGAGTGCGTAATATATTTACAAAATAATTGCATAATATTTTGGAACAAAAGCTGAGTTGAGGTGTCCAGAGACTTTTCCTAGGTAATTCAGGCCGGCGAACCCGAGGGTCGCCGTTACCGGGGCTGTTGCAGAGACGCTTCCCTCCCCAAGGGACATCCCAACCAGACCTAATACTCTCCACAAAGGGAGACAGGACAACACAAAGACGAAAAAAAAAACGAGTTCGCCCGCGACAGCCACAATCACACAAGGCAAAATCAACCATCAAGCTCTCCTAATGCCGTTAGCACACCTCCGCGGCGGAATCGAGAAAACGGCTCCGCTTAAATCTGTCAGTTCGTGTGCGTCGTACGCAAGAGTGAGATGGCATGCTCAAATACATACTGTTTTCTATACATCTATCTCTTTCTAGCACCGTTTCGCCATAGATTACGAAATAAGCATTCACATCTCCGCCTGTTTTTTCGCAGTCTCTGATGTTTCGCTTTTGTGCCGCTTTTGTATTTGTGGGCTTTAGCACACCTCCGCCGCGAAATAGCGAAAGCGAAACCGCTGAGCGGAGTCGTAATAGCGAAACCGCTTTTAGCTAGTACATTTGCGCGGAACGCGAACAGCGAAATCGTGATACCGAATAAACACTATTACGTACCTACGCTGTAGTGTGAAATTAGTGGAACTAAATTGCATATTCCAAAGTAATTATCCGATATTGGCCGAATAATAGATATTGAACTATAATCTATCTATACCAGCACGGCTTTCCCACAAGTTTATTACATGCAGTTGGTCTACTGACTATCCCACTTTATCTATCTATACCATCACGGCTTTCCCACAAGTTTATTACAAACAGTTGGTCTACTGACTACCCCACTATCTATCTATACC